>CM033471.1:140002788-140585965 GCA_019447015.1 Hymenochirus boettgeri | reverse complement strand
GTGTGTTTGTGTGTGTGTTATTTTTAACTTCATTAGTATCTAAAAATTATTATTTTTACATTTAAATTTATGTTTTACAATGTATTTTAAACATACAGGAAGGCGATAGCAAAATTTAAATTTATACAATTACATTAATATTTGTGTGTGTGTGTGTGACAGATTATATGTGAGTGAGTGTGTGTGTGTGAGAGTGTATGTATGTAAGTGAGTGTGTCTGAGAGTGTGTTTGTGTGAGTGTATGTGAGTGTGAGTGAGTGTGTGTGTTTGAGAGTGTATGTGAGAGAGAGTGTGTGTGTGTGAGAGTGTATGTGAATGTGAGTGTGTGTGTGAGTGAGTGTATGTGAGTATGAGTGAGTTTATGTTTGTGATTGTGTGTTTGTTATTTTTAACTTCATTAGAATTAAAAAAATATTATTTTTACATTTAATATTTATGTTTTACAATGTATTTTGGACATACACATAAGGAAGACTAGCAAAATCTAATTTATACAATTTTCAATCATATCTTACTATGTAAATGTTCGACAGACATTATGGGTAGGATATAAAGTTGTACAAAAAGACGTATGTCTTTATACAACCTCCAATACTATGTTACTATGTAACTGTTATACAGACATTATGGGTAGGGTATAAGGTTGGACTAGATGGACGTATGTCTTAACCTCTAATACTATGTTACTATGTAACTGTTATACAGACATTATGGGTAGGGTATAAAGGTTGGACTAGATGGACGTATGTCTTTATACAACCTCTAATAATATGTTACTATGTAATTGTTAGACAGACATTAGGGTAGGATATAAAGGTTGGACTAGATGGACATATGTCTTTGCAACACCTCTAATACTATGCTACTATATAACAATAAAAAATACATTACACTATTTTTTGGTTCAGTAACTAAAAGATTGCTGCTAGACATATTTATTTGTGTAAACAGCAATACATTACATTTATTTATATATTTCAGAGGTAATAGTAATCTCAGTAGCTATGCCTTCCTGCATAGTAAATGGATGTCCAAATAGTACTGGTCGAATGCGAAATCCAAATGTTATCATGCATCCTTTTCCAAAAAATTTGGAACTATAAAAAATTGGCTATTACAAACTGGTCAACACTTTGACAACATTGACACAATGGCGCAGACAGTACTTGAAGGAAAAAAAACAGATTATGTTCTGCTCATTTCACGAAGACTGTTACATGAAGAAGGGGCAAAAAACAGTTCTTAAACCATCAGCTGTTCCAACAATATTCCCTTCCTCTTCGTAAGTACATCTCAGCAAGATGTTCCTGTATAACCTCCATAACACCACCAAACCAGCAATACTTACTTCTTCAGAAAACCATCTACATCAGGTGTGCTAGTCCGTACAGTTTCAAGACTACACAATGTTAACACACAAACAGAGATAAGAATGAAAGATGACTATTGCAACACATTGGTTTATTGGTTTAACCAAAGAGTTTCCTCTACTCAAACAGAAAAAAGAATTATGGTGGATGCTTCTACACAAACTGATCATATTTTTTCTACAGCATTAGATAAGGACATTGAAACTGTTTTGACCAGACCATTACCTCCACTCCTTGTGCAACTAAATCGTACAAGAAAAACAAAAAGAGGAAGTTAATTCAAGATGAAAAAGAACAAAATGTGGTGTTGCCAATATTTTATCACCAATTCCAAAAAAGACAGCCGAATCACGTGAAAGTCCTAACACCTCAATAAGTGAATCATCCTTGCCTGTTGATGACCCTAGTGATGTAACATTTGACCCAACAACAGTATCAAGTGCTAATTAATCTTCCTTTCTAATACAAGAAGAATCTATTATTGAGAAGGAAATAATCAAGAAAGACTATGTTGAAGAAAAGAATTCATGTCTATGATAGTTGTCTAGATTTTTGATCTCTAGTTCGGTGTCCACATAAAGATACAGAAATATGTCATGCAAAGATTGTTGATATCAAAAAAACATCAAAGGTAGTCTGTTGATTATTATACTTAAATGTGAAAATGGACACACATTGCAGCAAATGGCATAGTCAGCCTATGGAAAAAAATATATCGGTTGGAAACCTTCAAATGGCTGCATGCATTCTGTTCAGTGGCTCAAGTTTTCAAAAGGTGTCTGAAATGTATAAGATATTTGGAGTTCAAGCAATATGCAAATCTTTATTCTACAAATATCAAAAACTTACCTTTTTCCGCTGTTCATCTTGAATGGAAAATTGAACAACAAACATCACTAGTACTAGCGGCGATGGCCAGTTGACAGTCCAGGACACTGTGCCAAATTCTGTACATACAGTCTCATGGATTTAATTAGCAAAAAAAAATTCATTTCAGAATTGATCAGTTAGGCCCTGGAAAGTCATCAGTGGCTATGGAAAAAAGCACCTTTGAAGACTGTGTTTCCGATATACTTTCACAAAAATTTACAATCGCTTTGATTGCAACTGATCGACATGTTGGTATAAGAAAGTGATGAAAGAAAATACTCTGACATTTGTCATCAGTTCGACATATGGCACCTTTCAAAAAGCATTAGAAAAAGACTTCTAGCAGCAAGTCGAAAGGCTAACTGCTCTATTATATCAAGATGGATAACTCCTACCATTAATCATCTCTGGTTTTGCACCAAGTCCTGTCAAGGGAATGCCGATTTGTTAGTAGCCAAATGGGAGTCACTATTGGATCACATATCCAACAAACACACTTTTCCAAAAAACCCGCTTTGCAAGAAATGCGACCACAAAAGATTTTCCCGAATTAAGACCAGGGAGACCCCATGGATACGTCAAGGAGACAAGGCACATGTTCTCATCAAAGAAATAGTGTCTTCTCCTAAGTTATTAAAGGACATACGAATGATTGATCACTTCTGTCACACTGGGTCATTGGAGGTATACCACAGCAAGATTTTATATTAGAACAAAGAGGTAGTCTATGGCATGGATGCCATGAGGCACTAACAATTACTTGCTGCTCTATCACACAATAAAAATGTGGGAAGAGAAAGCAGTAGTGAAACATCCAACAGCTAGTTCTTTGCGATTGAGAAAAAAGATTTCGCATTTTTTTTCCAAACAGAAAAAGACTGGCTAGCGAAACAATTTATGACAAGGTTAATGATGCCATGTGATGGACATTATGAGGAAAGCACTGTGTATTCTTGAAGGCACTTTAGAAACTGACTAGCGATCACTTTCCTCACAGACACCCAAGAATATTGCATTGGTAGAAAGACCTGCTCGTGAACTAGTGATTGCCAAGCACAAGTCAAGATTTTAAAATAACATGACTTCAAAAAAAATTCTAATAACCTCATACAACTGTCTACCAGAAGATTAGTATTTGATCACATATGCACTTTGTAAAATATATTTGTACTTATTTTTCATAATTGTTTAATCTAAATTTATTTTATTGAATAGATACTATGTTATTCATTTTGTTGCATATCTATATCTTGAAAATAATTAACCTGATTTAGGAATATGCTTACAAAATGGTCCCTTGACGCTTGTGTGTCGCCCTCATTGCAGCAGTGACACGTTTAATGGTCGTGTCTATGAGATATTTGAATGACTGTAGCGACCTGGAATACGAGCGGCAAAGGACCATGTCTAGTAAGTATAAGCAGGTTTTCTTTTTCGGTACATTAGTATAAATTAAAATGGTTTGCTGCAACAGTATTTAAAATTTTGTTTCATATGTTGAAATGCCCTTTAAAGATTTATTAAGCTGTATTGAAAGGTTAAAAAAGTTGTTATTTTTGAAATAAAGTTATTTATTTATGTTACTAAAAACTGACTAATTACTTATGAATAAACTAAAAATAATTTAACTATTATACAATTTATAACAACATAAATTTGTTTATTAGTCATGTACGTTAGAAACTATGAAACTCCAGCATGCCCTGAAATACACCTTCTGTAACACTCCCAGCAAGCACTGCAATACATCTTAAGAAACTATGAAACGTCCAGCATGCCCTGTAAAATACACCTTCTGTTACACTCCCAGCAAGCACTGCAATACCGCTTATGAAACTATGAAACTCCCAGCATGCCCCTGTAAAATACACCTTCTGTGACACTCCCACAGCCCTGCAATACAAGCTTATGAAACTATGAACTCCCAGCATGCCCTGTAAAATACACCTTCTGTGACACTCCAGCAAGCACTACAATACAGCTTATGAACAATCATGAAACTCACCCCCCGCAGCCCTGTAAAATACACCTTCTGTGACACATCCCAGCAAGCACTGTGACTCAGCTTGATACTACCCACTCCCTCTGATATATAATCAATATATCCATCTATCCCCCAATATGGTTTTATAAAGCTATCAACTTTTGACTATAAATATTATTTATAACAATTGAAACACCCCAGTCTCCCCCCCTTTTATATCAGTGTGTTACAAGCTTCTATCTTTCCTTTGTCTCTCCCTGCACTATCAGCTGTGAATAGATCATTCAGAGACAGGTAGAAAGGCTTTGTTTACATTTGGCTTCACTGGGGTCAAGTAGGAGTGGCAGAAATCATGAAATTTATGTGATGATGCACATTGACTGACAGCCTGCCCAGCACAGTAGCAGAAACAACAGAACTTCCCCTGTCTGCTGCAAAGAAACAGAGGAGTTTTTTGAGATAATAAAGGTAGAGAGGGGGGTTTGGGGAAGGTGTACTATCAGATAGATTAAAAAAAAAAACGTTTTTCCATCAGTGGAGATACCCTTAAATATTTTTTTGGGGTAGAGTAAATAAACCACCGTGAAGACATGGGAACCATCATTAAAGTGCATGTCCACCAATTTGTAGAAAATTTTCTGTAGTGTAGGGTCCCTCTATGGTAAGGTAAGGATTTTTACACACTACACTCAGTGGGGCCAGCGTGGGGGAGAATTTGGTCCTTTAAAGGAGAATTATACTCATGCAGTAACTGACTGCTTTTTGCAGTCAAACTGTCAGTTTTCAAGCTCCTCTCCCTCCTTGTTAACATATGTCCTGTCAGTGTCAGAGATGGGAAATGGTCATGACAATGACTAAGGGAGGAGCCAGAAAGAAGGCATTTACTTGTATATTATCCTGTTAAAAGAACAAAAGGATTATAAAATTGCTGTCAGGAATGTTGAACATCCGTGTTCCATATGTTTGAAAACTACACCTCCCAGCATACTCCAGCCAGGGAATGCTGGATGTTGTAGTTTTCAAATATCTGGAGGGTCACAATTTCGACAACTTGGTTTAAGTGAAGAACAAGCTATAATAAATAAAGTACAAAAAGAGAGCAGCTCTGTAATGTCGATTCTTTCAAAATCAAGGGACTTAGTAATAAGGTAGGAATCAAGTCTAAACAGCTATCTAACATAATGTTGGTTATTAGGTTGCCAGAAGATGTCTGTCTGGCCTGCATGCTGTGTCTGCTTATTGGTCCATCAAACTGTGTACTGGATAAATAAAGCAGTGTACTTAATAAGTAACACTGTATAAATAGCCTATTATATGGTACTAGCACGTAATTCGGATGCACTTTTTTGCTGGCACTGCTATATATATTTAGTCAGTACATCGTTTTGAAGGACCAATAAGCAGACACGTACAACATATGGGAAATATTATTCATTTATTGTATTTTATTGATTTTATTTTAAGTATATAATTAAGTTATGTAATACGTTAGTATTTTGCTGTCGTTTTTTTGGTTGTGTTACTTCAATCTCCTTCATTACTTACATATAGATATAACTATATTTATATAATATTTTCTATTTACACACAGTCATTTACATATTTATTTTTATTGCCTTACGGATCACGGAGCGATCTATTATGATAGGGGGTGTGGGTTCCTACTGTCAGATGTTGGTAGACCTGTACTGTCACTTTAACATTCATTTATATTTATTGAAATATTGATTCATAACTAACTTAAAGACACAAAAGGAAAGGAGTTTTAAAATGCTGCTACACCTAGGCTGGATTTTCTAATAGGCATCTCTTGTGGCGCACACCATTCATGATAGAGGGCTGGGGAAAGAGCATAACCCTGTTATGCAGCGGGCATCTGATTAGACTGCGACCGCCTAACAGTACTTGTCTGTACCTCTGCGGCACACAATGCTTACTCTCTCTTGTAAAACAGATGGTGGAGAACAGATGGCTAATGGTCAGGCTCAGGTAGGGTACCAGAATAGTAGTAATTTGTTGTCTGGGGTCCGGGGACTTGCCAGCTTTTTGTCAGACTCTGCAGCAGCAGCAACTACAGTACAGGGAAAAGTCTGAATCACTAGTCAAGTCTGACTTTTCCTTGCAGTTGCCTGCTGCTGCCGTCTGCTTGGGCCCTTGCTGAAATAGTTATTAATTATTAATTAGTAACCTGGTGGTGAAGGTGATTTATTCAGCTTACAATCCTGCTCCTAAGCTCCATCACAGTGGAGTAGACACAGTAAGTACAGAATAAAACCAGTCTCAGCAATCACCTCAGGCAGCTGCAGGGTTAATGTTGATACAGATCTCATGCTGACACGTTATCACTCACAGCTCAATTAACAATGTAACAATCTATGTAACAGTCTATGGGCACCAGTAGAAGTAGAATAACAGACTGCACTGAGCAGGCAGAAGAGGGGATTTCAGGCACCAGTAATGCCCCTAAACACAACCCGAGACTATCTGGGAGTTCACTGTCCCCCCCTATAGAAATTCCTATTAATTGCATCCAGTGTCTGCAGCTCAGTCTCTGAATTAGATGTATATGCATTCTATGTGCTTATTTATATAAAATAACGGCTTAATTAATCAATTGTTTAATTTATAAATTGTTCAGCAGTGGTTGTGTCTGGTTATGGGAGTGGCTGTGGTGGTTGGGGGGGCTAGTGGTGTCTCCCAATTATCATTAAGGACAGCTACCTAAATAAATTTTCCTCTGAACCCCCCCTCCCCTCCAGAAACACTGTTTTAAAAATGTCTTACTTGTCCTTTGTAATAATTATAACCAATATTCCTCCATCCCCTAACACAGGAGCTTGAGCATATCAGTGTGATTTACCCAGGAACAGAAAGGAATCAATCCAAATTCTTAGGAGGAAGTAAAACTGAAAGGGAAGTAAGGGCTTTCTGTAGTGAAAGATATTATTTTTCCAAACTTTCAAACAGGTATATCTTTGGTTAAAAATTGCATAGGAAAAAAGTAAAACCTTTTTAATCAGCAATGTGCTGGACAGTAAAAAGGAGTCTCCGTTATTTAGGAAATCTGTAAAAATCCCATGTATTATAATATACTTACATAAACATGGATAGGGCCCACTAAATGAAGGAAATTTTTATTCCAAAAAGATATTTCAGCTGTGGACACCACTACTTCAATAGCAGCAGCAGTTGTAAAACCCATTGATTAAAGGATCTGACAGATATATACTATAAAGCCAACCTGCAGAAGTCCAAAGCCAGCTGAAAAAAAGAAAATTAATATATTCTTAATGAGTGGAAAAAACAATTTAGGCAATTTTAAAATTGTTATATTAATTTGGAGGAATTAAAGGAGAACTAACAGTCTCCAGACAATATGGCCAAATAGACAGACACACCTTCACAAACATACAACAAGCTGTTTCTCTCCTATGCTTGGTGCTGGTAGGTGATTTTTAAAATTAATCTGTGGGTACTAGGGATCAGCTCAACAGATCAAAAAAAGGAAGTTGCAGCCTTGCTTCCTAGAAGCTGACAGGCCAATCAACATAATAGCAGAGGGATCCTACCTCTCCTCTGACACAGAACAGGGATTCAGTTTTTTTTTCTTCAAACATATTCAATGCTCCTGTTCTACAACAATGATTTAATCCTTTGCTGTTTCATGCAAAAAATAAAGTTATCTTTGCAATGTATTTCTTAGCTACCATGGATGTAGAAAAAGAATATTACATTTCAGTAAATTAAAAGTAAGTCTGGGATGAATCAGCACTTTATGTAGTCTGACTTACTAAAAGCACAGCTCTTACCTTATCCTAACAGAGATTTGAGTGAGTGTATGTGAGTATCAGTGAGTTTATGTGAGTGATTGTGTGTTTGTGTGTGTGTTATTTTTAACTTCATTAGTATCTAAAAATTATTATTTTTACATTTAATATTTATGTTTTACAATGTATTTTAAACATACGTGTGTGTGTGTGTGTGTGACAGATTATATGTGAGTGAGTGTGTGTGTGTGTGAGAGAGTGTATGTAAGTGAGTGTGTCTGAGAGTGTGTTTGGTGAGTGTATGTGAGTGTGAGGAGTGTGTTGTTTGAGAGTGTATGTGAGAGAGAGTGTGTGTGTGTGAGAGTGTATGTGAATGTGAGTGTGTGTGTGAGTGAGTGTATGTGAGTATGATGAGTTTATGTTTGTGATTGTGTGTTTGTTATTTTTAACTTCATTAGAATTAAAAAAATATTATTTTATCACATTTAATATTTATGTTTTACAATGTATTTTGGACATACACATAAGGAAACTAGCAAAATCTATTTTAACAATTTTCAATCATATCTTACTATGTAAATGTTCGACAGACATTATGGGTAGATATAAAGTTGACAACAAGGACGTATGTTTTATACAACCTCCAATACTATGTTACTAGTAACTGTTATACAGACATTATGGTAGGGTATAAGGTTGGACTAGTGGACGTATGTCTTAACCTCTAATACTATGTTACTATGTAACTGTTATACAGACATTATGGGTAGGGTATAAAGGTTGGACTAGATGGACGTATGTCTTTATACAACCTCTAATAATATGTTACTATGTAATTGTTAGACAGACATTATGGTAGGATATAAAGGTTGGACTAGATGGACATATGTCTTTGCAACACCTCTAATACTATGCTACTATATAACAATAAAAAATACATTACACTATTTTGGTTCAGTAACATAAAGATTGCTGCTAGCATATTTATTGTGAACAGCAATACATATACATTTATTTATATATTTCAGAGGTAATAGTAATCTCAGTAGCTAGCCTTCCTGCATAGTAAATGGATGTCCAAATAGTACTGGTCGAATGCGAAATCCAAATGTTCATAGCATCCTTTTCCAAAAAATTTGGAAACTATAAAAAATTGGCTTTACAAACTGGTCAACACTTTGACAACATTGACACAATGGCGCAGACAGTACTTGAAGGAAAAAAAACAGATTATGTTCTGCTCATTTCACGCAAGACTGTTACATGAAGAAGGGGCAAAAACCAGTTCTTAACACCATCAGCTGTTCCAACATATTCCCTTCCTCTTCTGTAAGTACATCTCAGCAAGATTCCTGTACTAACCTCCATAACACCACCAAATCCAGCAAACTTACTTCTTCAGAAAAAACCATCTACATCAGGTGTGCTATTCCGTACAGTTTTCAAGACTACACAATGTTAACACACAAACAGAGATAAGAATGAAAGATGACTATTGCACACCATTGGTTTATTGGTTTAACCAAAGAGTTTCCTCTACTCAAACAGAAAAAAGAATTATGGTGGATGCTTCTACACAAACTGATCATATTTTCTACAGCATTAGATAAGGACATTGAAACTGTTTGGACCGACCTATTACCTCCACTCCTTGTGCAACTAAATCGTACAAGAAAAACAAAAGGAAGTTAATTCAAGATGAAAAAGAACAAAATGTGGTGTTGCCAATATTTTTATCACCAATTCCAAAAAAGACAGCCGAATCAGTGAAAGTCCTAACACCTCAATAAGTGAATCATCCTTGCCTGTTGATGGACCCTAGTGATGTAACATTTGACCCAACACAGTACAAGTGCTAATGAATCTTCCTTTCAATACAAGAAGAATCTATTATTGAGAAGGAAATAGTCAAGAAAGACTATGTTGAAGAAAAGAAATTCATTGTCTATGATAGTTGTCTAGACTTTTGATCTCTAGTTCGGTGTCCACATAAAGTACAGAAATATGTCATGCAAAATTGTTGATAGTCAAAAATCATCAAAGGTAGTCTGTTGATTATTATACTTAAATGTGAAAATGGACACATTGCATGCAAATGGCATAGTCAGCCTATGGAAAAAAATATATCGTTTGAAACCTTCAAATGGCTGCATGCATTCTGTTCATTGGCTCAAGTTTTCAAAAGGTGTCTGAAATGTATAAGATATTTGGAGTTCAAGCAATATGCAAATCTTTATTCTACAAATATCAAAACTTACCTTTTTCCTGCTGTTCATCTTGAATGGAAAATTGAACAACACATCACTATTACTAGCCGCGATGGCCAGTTTGACAGTCCGGACACTGTGCCAAATTCTGTACATACAGTCTCATGGATTTAATTAGCAAAAAAATTCATTTCAGATTTGATCAGTTAGGCCCTGGAAAGTCATCAGTGGCTATGGAAAAAGCACCTTTGAAGACTGTGTTCCCGATATACTTTCACAAAATTTACAATCGCTTTGATTGCAAACTGATCGACATGTTGGTATAAGAAAGGTATGAAAGAAAAATACTCTGACATTTGTCATCAGTTCGACATATGGCACCTTTCAAAAAGCATTAGAAAAAGACTTCTACAGCAAGTCGAAAGGCTAACTGCTCTATAATATCAAGATGGATAACTCCTACCATTAATCATCTCTGGTTTTGCACCAAGTCCTGTCAAGGGAATGCCGATTTGTTAGTAGCCAAATGGGAGTCACTATTGGATCACAATCCAACAAACACACTTTTCCAAAAAACCGCTTTGCAAGAAATGCGACCACAAAAGATTTTCCCGAATTAAGACCAGGGAGACCCCATGGATACGTCAAGGAGACAAGGCACATTCTCATCAAAGAAAAGTGTCTTCTCCTAAGTTATTAAAGGACATACGAATGATTGATCACTTCTGTCACACTGGGTCATTGGAGGTATACACAGCAAGATTTATATTTAGAACAAAGAGAGTAGTCTATGGCATGGATGCCATGATGGCACTAACAATTCTTGCTGCTCTATCACACAATAAAAATGTGGAAAGAGAACAGCAGTAGTGAAACATCCAACACTAGTTCTCTTGCGATTGGAGAAAAAGATTTCGCTTTTTTTCCAAACAGAAAAAAGACTGGCTAGCGAAACCATTTATGACAAGGTTAATGATGCCCATGTATGGACATTATGAGGAAAGCACTGTGTATTCTTGAAGGCACTTTAGAAACTGACTAGCGATCACTTTCCTCACAGACACACCAAAAATTGCATTGGTAGAAAGACCTGCTCGTGAACTAGTGATTGCCAAGCACAAGTCAAGATTTTAAAAAACATGACTTCAAAAAAAATTCTAATACCTCATACAACTGTCTACCAGAAGATTAGTATTTGACACATATGCACTTTGTAAATATATTTGTACTTATTTTTCATAATTGTTTATCTAAATTTTTATTTTATTGATATATACTTATGTTCATTCTTGTTGCATATCTATATCTTGAAATAATTAACCTGATTAGGAATATGCTTACAAGACTGGTCCCTTGACGCTTGTGTGTCGCCTCATTCTGCAGCAGTGACACGTTTAATGGTCGGTCTATGAGATATTTGAATGACTGTAGCGACCTGGAAATGAGCGGCAAAGGACCATGTCTAGTAAGTATAAGCAGGTTTTTCTTTTCGGTACATTAGTATAATTAAAATGGTTTGCTGCAACAGTATTTAAAATTTTGTTTCATATGTTGAAATGCCCTTTAAATTTATTAACTGTATTGAAAGGTTAAAAAAGTTGTTATTTTTGAAATAAAGTTATTTATTTATGTTACTAAAAACTGACTAATTACTTATGAATAAACTAAAAATAATTTAACTATTATACAATTTATAACAACATAAAATTTGTTTATTAAGTCATGTACAGCTTATGAAACTATGAAACTCCCAGCATGCCCTGTAAAATACACCTTCTGTAACACTCCCAGCAAGCACTGCAATACATCTTAAGAAACTATGAAACTTCCAGCATGCCCTGTAAAATACACCTTCTGTTACACTCCCAGCAAGCACTGCAATACAGCTTATGAAACTATGAAACTCCCAGCATGCCCTGTAAAATACACCTTCTGTGACACTCCCAGCAAGCACTGCAATACAGCTTATGAAACTAGGAAACATGCCCTGTAAAATACACCTTCTGTGACACTCCCAGCAAGCACTGCTGTGTTACAAGCTTCTATCTTTCCTTTGTCTCTCCCTGCACTATCAGCTGTGAATAGATCATTCAGAGACAGGTAAAAAGGCTTTGTTTACATTTGGCTTCACTGGGGTCAAGTGGGAGTGGCAGAAATCATGAATATTTATGTGATGATGCACATTGACTGACAGCCTGCCCAGCACAGTAGCAGAAACGAACAGAACTTCCCCTGTCTGCTGCAAAGAAACAGAGGAGTTTTTTGAGATAATAAAGGTAGGAGGGGGGTTGGGGGAAGGTGTACTATCAGATAGATTAAAAAAAAAACGTTTTTCCATCAGTGGAGATACCCTTTAAATATTTTTTTGGGGTAGAGTAAATAAACCACCGTGAAGACATGGGAACCATCATTAAAGGGCATGTCCACCAATTTTTAGAAATTTTTCTGTAGTGTAGGGCTCCCTCTATGGTAAGGTAAGGATTTTTACACACTACACAGTGGGGCCAGCAGTGGGGGAGAATTTGGTCCCTTTAAAGGAGAATTATACTCATGCAGTAACTGACTGCTTTCTTGCAGCAACTGTCAGTTTTCAAGCTCCTCTCCCTCCTTTGTTAACATATGTCCTTCAGTGTCAGAGATGGGAAAATGGTCAGTGACAATGACTAAGGGAGGAGCCAGAAAGAAGGCAGTTACTGTATTATTATCCTTTAAAAGAACAAAAGGTATTATAAAATGCTGTCAGGAATGTTGAACATCCGTGTCTCCATATGTTTGAAAACTACACCTCCCAGCATACTCCAGTCAGGGAATGCTGGATGTTGTAGTTTTCAAATATCTGGAGGGTCACAATTTCGACAAACTTGGTTTAAGTGAAGAACAAGCTTAATAAAAAAGTACAAAAAGAGAGCAGCTCTGTAATGTCGATTCTTTTCAAAATCAAAGGGACTTTAGTAATAATGTAGGAATCAAGTCTAAACAGCTATTCTAACATAATGTTGGTTAATTCAGGTTGCCAGAAGATGTCTGTCTGGCAGTGCATGCTGTGTCTGCTTATTGGTCCTTCAAAACTGTGTACTGGATAAATAAAGCAAGTGTACTTAATAGAGTACACTGTATAAATAGCCTATTATATGGTACTAGCACGTTAATTACGGATGCACTTTTTGCTGGGCACTTGCTATATATATTTAGTCAGTACATCGTTTTGAAGGACCAATAAGCAGACACAGTACAACATATGGGAAATATTATTCATTGTATTGTATTTTATTGATTTTATTTTAAGTATATAATTAAGTGTATGTAATACTTAGTATTTTTGCTGTCGTTTTTTTTGGTTGTGTTACTTCAATCTCCTTCTATTACTTACATATAGATATAAATATATTTATATAAATATTTTCTATTTACACACAGTCACTTTACATATTTATTTTTATTGCCTTACGGATCACGGAGCGATCTATTTAGTAGGGGGTGTGGGTTCTACTGTCAGATGTTGGTAGCACCTGTACTGTCACTTAACATTCATTTATATTTATTGAAATATTTGATTAATAACTAACTTAAAGACACAAAAGGAAAGGAGTTTTTAAAATGCTGCTACCAGGGCTGGATTTCTAACTAGGCATCTCTTGTGGCGCACACCATTCATGATAGAGGGCTGGGGGAAAGAGCATTAACCTGTTATGCAGCGTGCATCTGATTAGACTGCGACCGCCTAACAGTACTTGTCTGTACCTCTGCGGCACACAATGCTTACTCTCTCTTGTAAAACAGATGGTGGAGAACAGAGGTAATGGTCAGGCTCAGGTAGGGTCCAGAAATAGTAAGTAATTTGTTGTCTGGGGTCCGGGGACTTGCCAGCTTTTTGTCAGACTCTGCAGCAGCAGCAACTACAGTACAAGGGAAAAGTCTGAATCACATAGTCAGAGTCGGACTTTTCCCTTGCAGTTGCCTGCTGCTGCGTCTGCTTGGGCCCTTGGCTGAATAGTTATTAATTATTAATTAGTAACCTGGTGGTGAAGGTGATTTATTCAGCTTCAATTCCTGCTCACCTAAGCTCCATCACAGTGGAGTAGACACAGTAAGTACAGAATATAAACCAGTCTCAGCAATCACCTCAGGCAGCTGCAGGGTTAATGTTGATACAGATCTCTATGCTGGACACGTTATCACTCACAGCTCAATTAACAATGTAACAATCTATGTAACAGTCTATGGGCACCAGGAGAAGTAGAATAACAGACTGCACTGAGCAGGCAGAAAGAGGGGATTTCAGGCACCAGTAATTGCCCCCTAAACACACCCCTGAGACTATCTGGGAGTCACTGTCCCCCCCTATAGAAATTCCTATTAATTGCCATCCAGTGTCTGCAGCTTCAGTCTCTGAATTAGATGTATATGCATTCTATGTGCTTATTTATATAAAATAACAGGCTTAACTAATCAATTGTTTAATTTATAAATTGTTCAGCAGTGGTTGTGTCTGGTTATGGGAGTGGCTAGTGGTGGTGGGGGGGCTAGTGGTGTCTCCCAATTATCATTAAAGGACAGCTACCTAAAATAAATTTTCCTCTGGAACCCCCCTCCCCTCCCAGAAACAACTGTTTTAAAAAATGTCTTACTTGTCTTTGTAATAATTTATAACCAAATATTCCTCCATCCCCTAACACAGTGAGCTTGAGCATGATCAGTGTGATTTACCCAGGAACAGAAAGGAATTCAATCAAATTCTTAGGAGGAAGTAAAACTGAAAGGGAAAGTAAGGGCTTTCTGTAGTGAAAGATATTATTTTTCCAAACTTTCAAACAGGTATATCTTTGGTTAAAAATTGCATAGGAAAAAAGTAAAACCTTTTTTAATCAGCAATTGCTGGACAGTAAAAAGAGGATCTCCGTTAATTTAGGAAATCTGTAAAATCCCATGTATTATAATATACTTACATAAAACATGGATAGTGGCCCACTAAATGAAGGAATTTTTATTCCAAAAAGATATTTCAGCTGTGACACCACTACTTCAATAGCAGCAGCAGTTGTAAAACCATTGATTAAAGGATCTGACAGATATATAACTATAAAGCCAACCTGCAGAAGTCCCAAAGCCAGCTGAAAAAAAGAAAATTAATATATTCTTAATGTAGGAATAAACACAATTTAGGCAATTTTAAAATTGTTATATTAATTTGGAGGAATTAAAGGAGAACTAAAGTCTCCAGACAATATTGGCCAAATAGACAGAACACATTCACAAACATACAACAAGCTGTTTCTCTCCTATTGCTGTGGCTGGTAGGTGATTTTTAAAATTAATCTGTGGGTACTAGGGATCAGCTCAACAGATCAAAAAAAGGAAGTTGCAGCCTTGCTTCCTAGAAGCTGACAGGCCAATCACATAATAGCAGAGGGATCCTACCTCTCCCTGACACAGAACAGGGATTTCAGTTTTTTTTTCTTCAAACATATTCAATGCTCCTGTTCTAACAATGATTTAATCCTTTGCTTTTCATGCAAAAAATAAAAGTTATCTTTGCAATGTATTTCTTAGCTACCATGGATGTAAGAAAAAGAATATTAACATTTCAGTAAATTAAAAGTAAGTCTGGGGGATTGAATCAGCAACTTTATGTAGTCTGACTTACTAAAAGCACAGCTCTTACCCTTATCCTAACAGAGATTCTTTGTGGACTTCTAATACTTGTAGAAATGCTGCAGACATGTGGAGTCTAGATATATTTATACATTTAGAAGCTTTATCTTTTGCTAGGAACAGAATAATAATAATTTTTTAAAAAGTCAGTAACTGACTATTTTGTATTGTCAGCTCATTTATTTTCCTGGCCGAATGTAATTCACACTGGCTGGTAAATAAACTCCAGGGTAACAAACAGCTTTTAAAGTCTTATCAGGATCTTTGATGACTACATGGGCTGTACTGGCAACAACATGGAAGCCTTCTTAGTTATAGAATCTATTACTTACATGTAGTAAATGCAACTCACTAGAGAAGAATCTTACAATGTATGTGTTAAGAGGGATAAAAAGCTTTGATATTAGGATTTAAAAGATTAAGTTTAGTTCTCCTTGAACTAACCTGAATAATGCCAACTAAGAAGCATAAAGATGATGCCACTATCATTCTTTGTTCATTGATATCTTCTTCAGTAGTTGCGTTGGTAGAGTTAGAAAAGCTTGTGGTGTCACCAGGAACAACACTAGCCACGACAGATCCCACCATAAGACTTACAACAGGGAAAGGTCCTAAAATAAGGTTGAAATGTATTGGAGCCTAAATAGAAATGTATGCCCAAACTGCAAGTTACATCGCATAATAACCATGTTTCACATTTATTCAGTACAGTAATCTTTCTCTTTCATTAGTAACATTAACTAGGACTGAGAAGTTAAACTGGGTGCCCATAAATTTTGCCAAGGTTACCAAAAGGTTAACAAAAATCTAACTAAAATTACACACGCGTCTACATATAATTTTTGGACATTTTTGGATGAATCAACCTAATAGTATAATTATTTGTCTTCATATTAGCAACTTTGCTGCTTTAATTACCATTTGATTAACATTCAAACTTTTTGTTTATAACTCTTACCGTTTTATGGCAAGGAGATAGGGGAACGCACCTCAAAACTTAGCTGTTACAATTCCACATCCTTGGTTTACCCTCACTGGCTACTTTATTATGTACACCTTGCTTTAACTTCAGAACCCCCTTTGTGGCATAGATTTAACAAGGTGTTGTAAACATTCTATATTGACATGATAGCATCACACAGTTGGTTCATATTTGGTGGCTGCACCTCCATGATGTGAATCTCCCTTTTCTACCACATCCCATTGGATTGAGATCTATTTACTATGAAGGCCAACTGAATATAGTCAACTCATTGTCAAGTTCAAGAAACCAATTTAAGCTGATGTGAGCTTTGTGACATGGGGCATTATCCTGCTGGAAGTAGCCATCACAAGATGGTTACATGTTCATCAATATTATTCAGGTAGGTTATGGCATTTTAATAATGCTCAATTAGTATTAAGGGGACCAAAGTGTGCGAAGAAAATGTCCCTCACAACATTACACCATCACAGCCAGCCTAAACATACTTTCATGTTTTTTAAGCCAAATTCTGGATCTACCATCTGAATGTCACAGCTGAAATACAGACTTCTTAAACCAGACAGTGTTTTTAATATAATATTGTCCAAATTTGTTGAGGCCTGTGCAACCTCTGTTTTCTGTTGTTAAAGGACAACTTCACTTACCAAATACATGATCTCTCACTGGAAAGTTCCCAGGGTGAGTACCTAAACCTCACTGTCCTCGCCCCTGGGTTCCCTTTCTAAGTTTAGCTTTATTCACCTAAAGTGTACTTCGGTGCTTGCTCCTGGTGTCCGTTGCCGACTTCGGCTAATGAGGAGACACGCTCTGAAAGAAGTATGTCTTCTCATTGGCTGGATCCTAAACCCAGAAGTTGGAGCGAAGCACCGAAGAAAACTTTAGGTGAGTAAATCTAGACTTAGAAAGTGAACCCAGGGGTGAGGACAGTGAGGTTTAGGTCCCCAACCTGGGTACTACGGTTGGCAGGGATGCCAGGAGCAGGGTGTAGGTGAGTATAATTGTCCTTTAACTGATAGGAGTTGCACCTGGTGGGGTCTCCTGTTGCTGTATTCCATTTGCACCAAGGTTCAATGTGTTGTGTGTGATCTTCTGCATATCTTGGCTGTAATAAGTGGTTATTTGAGCTACTGTTGCTTTTTAATCTTCTTGAATTAGTCTGATCATACTCCTTTGACATCAACAAGGCTTTTTTATATATTCTCTTTTTTGGACCATCTTCTGTAAACTTCAGGGATGGTTTTGCATACAAATCCCAGTAGGTCAGCAGTTTCTGAAATATTAATTTCTCAGCCTTTCCGGCACCAACAATCATGCCACTTAATGCTTCCTTACCCATTCTGATGCTCTGTTTAAACTTGTTTTCACAACATCTAGGTGCTTAAATGCAATGGGTTGCTGCCATGTGATTGACTGACTGATTTGTGTTAAAAAGCAATTGAATAGATATGCATAATAAAGTGGCCAGTGAGTGTATGTGATCATCTGACATTATGACCATGACTGGTGGCTGCTACCAGGAATCAGAAGTTGCCGGCAAAAATAAGCAGATTGATCACTGCCTTCAGAGACAGGCTTAAGGTAAGTATAAAAGTGTGAGGTGAACATGCCATTTAAGTCCTTTTGGTGCTGAGCATACGATCTTTTCTTTATTATTTTTTTACTTTATTATCCCTACAAGGAAAATGTAGATTTCCCAAGAAAAGGAATTTACCTGCAGATACATGTTTAGAAGATCCAAAGAAGAAATAGACCACTACTGGGAAAAAAGACGTATATAGCCCATATCCAGGTGACACATTTGCAAGCAGAGCATAAGCCAAACCTGAGAAATTTTAAGTAATTGTATTAGTTAGGTAATATGTGAATACACATTAATTTGTAAAGCATTTATGGCTATATATAAAACTGCATTGAAGAATTCCAACTTTTAAAATTAAATATACATCTTTGAATTCAAAATTAAAATTAAACTTGCACTGTGTAGCGTAGAGACTAGAGATAGGCAAAACTAGTAAGTTTCGTTCTGTTTTCAGGATTTAATGATCTCATGAAAAACCCGAAAACGGAACGTACTTTTGAGGGTTCGGAAAGCATTTTCGAGGGTTACCGAATGTACAAGGTTATTTTTCGTAACCCTTGAAAATAACCCTAGAAAATATGATCGGAAACTACTTTCGAGTTTCCAATCGTTTTTCGAGGCTTATTAAACGTTCAAGCTTTTTTTCGAGGGTTACCAAAAATAACGTTGTACATTTGGTAACCCACGAAAATGTGTCCCGAAGTCCCAAAATCCGAATGATTTTTAATTTTTTTCGGACAGAACATTCGGATTTTGAAACCGAGAGGTACCGTGTCATATCTGGGTCCGAGTCAGACCTGAATCCCATCTCTAGTAGAGACCATGGCTTAATGCCGATTCTCATCATGGTATTAATTATCACGCTAATTCAAACAAGTCTGAAAAAGAGACAATGCCAGGGCAAAATTCACTAAGAGCCCTCTGTTTATGGTTAATACTTACACAATAGATTAGGAGAAATTAAATAATGTAAAGAAAAGATTAAAAAAAAGCAAACAAAACCTTTCTCACCTTGAAGCACAGCTACAAGTCCAGTAGTGACTCCAGAAATTATATCACTCAGAATCCATTCTTTAAATTGATAGGCAGGAAGCCAAGAAGCAACAGGAAAAAAACCTAAAGCAACTCTCTTTGCTTTCTGGGGGGTACACCTAAGAGGTGGAAACAAAGATTATGGGGGTCATTTACTGAGTCCTGAGTGTGAAAATTGGTGCAAAAGCCAAGCAAATTTGGCTTATAGTTTAACTGTATTATGATAAACTGAGAACAAACGTATCATGTATAAATATATATATATTATATTATATATAATTTTATATGCTCTTTAGAAAATGTTCAGTGCACACAAGGGACTTCTTCAATATTAAAAGTGCTTTATTACAGTATTGTGCAACACAAGCAAAATTTTGGTCCTTTATCTTGATAAAGATCCAAGATATAGGACCGAAACATTGCCTGTGTTGACCAGTGTTATGATAAAGCACTTTGATATTGAAGAAGTCCCTTGTGTGCACTGAAATTATCTAAAGAGCATATTACTATGATTTTTTGGTAGCACCGGGGCAGTGCCTGCTATTAGCAGATATAACATATTTTTATAAATATAAAATAAACAAAAATAAATAAATATATACATAATTAATTTTTTTTTTTAGTTTTTATTGCTCAAATAGCAATCAGGTTTTCTTTTTCTACTGTAGTTAAAAATCAACAACGAATCCTTGCTTTAGTAGACCAGAATAATGATTTATATGTTTAGAGAGCAAGTAAAGTCATGACCTTTGTTTTCCCACAGGTAAAATAGTAAAATCAACAAATTCCGAACAGGGCCAATCACAATGTTACATCTGCAGTGCTGTTTAATGTTGCAACACATCAGAGAATCACGCAATAGAATTATTGCTAAAAAACACAACACATATGCATTAAGGTTTTTAAATGTGCTGAACTTCAATGTCCATTCTTTTTACTTTGAAATCATAAACCTGATTATTTGACCTGAGAGATTGTCTTTGCATATTAACAAATTACTACCAAAATAGTTGACTCTGAGGTTCTTTCCCCTTATATCTAATGTATCTAATGTATGTAATTTGATAACACAGGTGAACTGCCTAGTAGAGATGAATGGAACTGGTAAACCTATTTAAAGTTTTGAAAATCTGATTCAAACTCAATTGAATCAGAATTTTTGGAATTTTGAATCACAATTTTCTAGTATTTCATAGTGATTTTCTAATGGCTGCTACCAGGAAACCAGGTTCTCTTTGAAACAGGGATTTATCACTACTGACTAGTAGTGCATTGCAGGCATTGAATGTACATGGAATGTTACTATTACTAAGGCACAGGTGCTGATTAAGTGGCCTGCATGTCAACTTATGGAGAAAAGTACCACCAGAGTGGGTATAGCTGTGGGCAGTTAGGTCTCAACAGAATTAAGTGGGCTGATGGCACCACTACATCGGCCCAGTTAGTGAATTGCAGGCAGATCTGGCATCCCTGTGCTAAAATGTTGTGTGTGATCTATTTTACCTGATTCCGGCCTGCACATCTGCCCAATCAGGTTTCCTGATTACATATAATTGCATTATGGCAAATAGAAATATGTAAATAGGTTGCATAAGAATTTGATTTATTATTTAATTTTACTTTATAACCTTGGTTATGCTCCTCTATTGGGGAAAATACTTGTTTATAGTGTGTAGGGCAGCATTGTGTTTAGGGAATTCAAGTAAGAAAAATAACATTTTAGACATAAATAACAGGCAATATAAAATTGCAATGCTATAAATGACTTAAGTTACACGGAATTTCTTTGTCCGTCTTGTACTTGTTATGTTGAACAATTCGTTCAAGTGATCACTCAGGAAGTGAACTGCAACATTTCCTGTTCACAGTTTAAATATTTATCTATCACAATAGCAGTCAGTTGATTTCTTTAGTCATCTGTCATAAAAGCAACATTTGGGTGTGTTTATATATCCTTGTCAACTTACACAAGGGAGGAAAAAGTATTTATATTTAATATATATTATATCTATTAATATATATCTATATCTATATCATATATATATATCTATATAATATAATAATATAGATAGATAGATATATATATAAAGAAATGTTGAAATTTTAGTTTTGTTTTACAAAAGAAAAATTGAGTTAATACCATTGAGAAGGTTTATCTAAACAATAGTGAATACATTCAAGATCATGCAGGACATTCTATGATGACAAGGAGGAACTTGGGTCCAAACGTTCGCTGCAAACTGCACTTTCAAAACAACTGATCCAAACAGGGAGATGCAATATCCACGCTAACAGGAAAATAACCTGCTAAATTCACACTAACCTATGTACTAACATGTTAGCGAAGGTTTTGAGCTGCCTGCGCCATGTATATTTTTTTTAAACTTTGCGCAAAGCAAGGGATGCAATAAATTTTGCCCCAGTTTATGCGCAAAAATTAACATCTTTTCAGTTGTGTCTTCAAAGCCGTGCGAAAGGTCGCAACTTACCGCTAGTGTTTTCACAATGGATTAACGGTGGCAAAGGGTATAATGCATTGCAGAAACGAGTGCAGGTAGGTTGTGAATGCAAAATGTATTGCATTTCACCCAAAATGCTTAATTGAAAAACCTAAATGCCAACTGGCTGAAACCCTCATTCTCCTAAAGTCTACTGTACCTTTATTAATAAATAGACCCCTGTATTCATCAATAAATAAGCAAGCTCATTTACCCAGACTCGCTGGGCAAATAAATGGAGTTAAAGTTAACTTTCAAAACTGCACACAGCATTTCAACTGTCAAAACTGTCAAACTGTCACAATTCCAGCTACAACAAAACTGCTCACAGAAGAATAGTTTATGAGATCAAGGCACTTGATTGATTTGTAAGATGATTTAGAAACATTTCTTTAGAATGTGGGATACCTAAAGAAATATAGGGCAGATCAACAAAAAAAATGAGACTGTGATGGTTGGGGAGAATTATAGTTTCCAGTAATAGGCAATTTAAAATAATTATTTTTCAGTATAAATACACCAAGCAAATTGCTCAATTTAGTCCCTATTTAGGAAATTCAAGAAATGAATTTTAATAAAAAGGGATACTCATACACAGTATTGTACTGTAAATGCCTTTTAATAATTCTCAATAATTACCTAATAGTTGAATATGACAATAATGGTTTTTGCATGCTTAGTGTGAATATCTATAACCAGCTCCTGCTGGTTATTAAAGGGCATGTCCACCCCCAAAACTATAATCCCCCCAACTACTGGCCCCACCATGTAGTGTAGTTTAATCCTTACCTCACATCCCAGCTCCATAGGGTTCTCCTGTAAACCCCCCCCCAAAGTCCCAAAACTAAACACCAGGAGGATACAGGGCTCTGCCTGCTATCTTGCCTCCGGTAGATATTTGCCATGCGCACTGCAGCCCTTCTCCCCCTCCCTCCCCCTCCCTCTCCCTCCCTCCTCCTCTCCCGTTCTACTATCCCTCCCCCTAGCGTCAATCCCCCTTAATATGCTGCTCCCCCATGTCCCCCAGTCCCAACCGCATATTTTTTTTTTCCAAAAAGCTCCCAAACTCTTACTTACCTCTCCGCTTCCTCTCCGCTGCACTGAATGACCCGCAGCCGCGTCCGTGATTGGCTGCCGCTCAGCCAATCCAGACGCGACTGCCGGTCCCGCCCCTCTGCTTGCATTCTTGCAACAGAGGGCCGGCAGTGCGGCGGAGGAACGAGGGGAGGGAGTAGAGTTTGGGGGTCTTTCTGAAAAAAATTTTATGCGGTTGGGGCTGGGGTACATAGGGAGCAGCATATTAAAAATAAGTTTATGGGGTGGACTACCCTTTAATTATAGAGTTTCCTAAATGAAGAGAAGAATCACCAGCTAAAGCCTAAAATGAACCATATACAGGTCTTTCCTAGAACAAACCATGTAAAAGAATATTGAAAATGGATACTGGCAAGAAATGCCAATATATAGGGGATGGCCCTAAATATGAACAGATAAACACTTACACTATCTTCAAATAATAATAATTTAAAACTAAATTCACCAAAAAATTATGTTTGTTTCAGTTGCATATTTCCAATAAATGTATCTTAAAGGTGTTGCAGGACTTGTCTTTAAGATAATGAAATATGGCGCCAAGTTTAATTTTCTAAAAATATATATATCCACGTTGTGTCAAATAAAGAATATTATTAAGGTGTCATTAAGCAAAAAACAACACAAGCTTGTCAATAGATTATAAAAAGAAAGACATCTGACGTGTGTGTTTTTTCAGCTAAAAAGCATTCATATTAATTTGTTTTGTTGTCATGGTAAAACAATCTAAAGAGGGTGTAGGCATTATTACTGGATAAATGGGAAGTGGTAAGAAGCATTTTTTAAAATGTATATGCATATTGGTCATTATGGGCATTACTCTTATGGTGGCCATAGATGCTACAATCCGATTGTTCAATCCACATAATTGGATTGCTGGTCGGCCAACAAATTTTCAACTGGTCCGATGTGGAAATTATTGAAAGATCGTTGGAAGATCTTTCAACGATCTTCCATACACGATCCGACGGTCGTACGATATCGGGATATCCCGTCATCGTACGACCAGGATCTAAGCGTCTATGGTCACCATTATGTTACTTCTTTGTTATTCAACTGAACTCATAGTTTAGATGATTAAAGTGCATGTCCCTCTCCTTAACAAAAAAATTACCTCCTCTCTTTTCAATGACTGACTGCTGTTCCTCTGCTCATATTTAAGCTCATTAAGAACTCATACAATTTTAAAGCGGAGGCAGCAATTTTTCTGGAAGGATGAAAGGAAGATGGGGCTCCCTGTTGTGTAAATCTTACAGGTAAGGCTTTGTACATCCTTGAATTCAGTCACAATAACCAATTTTGGCCAGTAATCACAAGTGTGTTGTCACATGTAGGTTAAAACTAGAGATGGACTAGAACTCGAACCAGCACGCGAGTAAATATCGAATTATCGAATCAGCGAGTAAAATGTCTATTATACCAATACGCGAGTAAATATCGAATTATGGAATCTGCGAGTAAAATGTCTATTATACCAATATACATGTAAATATCAAATTATCGAATCTGCAAGTAAAATGTCTATTATACGAATATGCCAGTAAATATCGAATTATTGAATATGCAAGTAAAATGCCTATTATACCAATACGCCAGTAAATATCGAATTATGGAATCTGAGAGTCGTTTATGGGCTAATTATCGAATGTTCGAACGCGAGAGCTCGAAAGTAGCGCGTGTTA
Organism: Hymenochirus boettgeri; assembly: GCA_019447015.1. NCBI lineage: Eukaryota > Metazoa > Chordata > Amphibia > Anura > Pipidae > Hymenochirus > Hymenochirus boettgeri. Next base: position 140,561,247 of record CM033471.1, on the reverse strand, counting down.
GAGTAAAATCAATTTTTTTCGAAAGTTCTGGATATTCGAACATGTTCCCCCGACTATTTCCCAGGTCCCAGAGCCATTTACATTAAGTTACCATTGATATTTTAATTGTATTTCATTAGAACTTTTCAAACTATTTGACTCCGATTGACTTTAATGGGTCCGTTTGTTGAACTTTCCATATAGTTCGAAAGTTCGAAAACGGACCGAACTCTCAAAAGTTCGGCCATCTCTAGTTAAAACTTTAAAATAGAGGTGCAAAGCGGCACTTCTTACCTGACTGTCATCACTGGAAACAGTAAATCTTTCAAAGGGATTTACTGCATCGTGGGATATGGGGAAGGTAAGTAAGTGTATATAACATCACTTGTGGAAGCTGCATGGTTAACTTTCACATTTCTCATGCACCTGTGGCAAGCTTGAAGTTTAAGTTATGCTAAAAAGTATTACATTGGTTATCATAGCTTTAACGCCAATAGTGTACCCATTAATTCATGTGTTAGCCCTGGTGGGTTAGCACTTTATTTTACAGGTTCTAAACCCTGTTGACTGAAAGCATACACACAGACGATTCTCTGACGAAACGGCCGCTCATCGCGTGTAGTGCTCGGCCATCAGGGGTTGTTGCTCGCTTGCAAATTGAGCGTGTGTATGAACCTTTAGACTCTTTAGAGCTAAACAAAGAGATACATTATGAGAGCTGTACTCACAGTTTAATTAGATGTATCAATCAAGAGCCATGGGAAAGGGAGTTTAACTAGATAGATGGATGGATGGATGGATGGATGATATATAGATGATAGATAGATGATAGATTGATGATAGATAGATTATAAAGAGGGGATTTCCCAGTGAAAAAGACACAAAAGGGGGAAGGGAATACTTCATTCAAAAAAACCAAGAGCATTGAAATAAAGGAACAAACTTGCCACTGACCTGTTTCATGTGGCGTTCTGCCCCCTTGCGATCTACCAGGTTAAAAAGATGCTTTACCTGACAGTTTGAGGTGCTGGGGGACAGGTGGTGTTAATCCAAGGGAATAGTATATTAACAGTGATTGAATTCCAACATAATACCATAATGGGTCCTGCTGAGATGAACCAGCATGGTTCAATAGCATTCAGTGTACAAGAAGCCTTTGGCAGTGAATGAAATGAGCTATGAGACATGTGGATTCTAAACTTACATCACTAAACTACAGAATTAATCATTTGCTTTGAGTAGTGTGACTGGTGCTGATGTGCTAGAACACAGGTTCAGCTCCCAGCAAACACCCCTACCTCCAACCTTAAATCACCTCTATAATGTTTACGTTTTGCACAGTATTTGCTCACTAACCAGCATAACCCTGTAAAGTGCTGGAACAACTTTGGTTTGCCTAGTGCAGTGTTTGTTTCTTAACATTTTTATCCATGTAAAAACAATTTGGAATTTTTGTTTGTCTCAGAATCCCTGCAAAAAACAAATATTATCTATTGTTAGCCTTTTTTTAAAAAAACTTTTCAATGTATAAATAGTAAAACTTTAACTGAGAATGTCAGGATTGATTTTACCATTTAGTAATTACCTAGTGGAATTTCAATTTCGGCTGTCACAATTCTAGCTTGAAGCTTCGGTCAGTTCCAGGAAGCCAACAGTAGTGCAAACCCCTGCAAGTTCAGGCATCAATTCACCGAATTACAAAATTAATACAAATATAAAGATGGATGAAAAAACATCCATATGAGAATCTGCAATAGAAGTATCCTTCGCACTCCCTGCTTTCAGTTACACCTGGGTGCTACTGTGCAATATAAGATAAATTAAGCGTCGGCAGAGCACTTCTGGGATTTGCATACCAAACTTTTTATTATATAACAAGATGCAAGATCAACGCGTTTCAGACAGCTTAAGTGTGGCCGTTGTCAGGAATCCCCATGCTTGAGATGGCTGAAACGCGTTGATCTTGCAGCTTGTTATATATTAAAAAGTTTGGTATTTAAAGGGCATGTCCACCCCCAAAACCAAATTCTCCCCCACTGCTGGCACCAATGTCTAGTGTGTAAAAATCCTTAGTACACTGATTATAGGTTCCAATAAAATTAAACAGATTAAAAAATTCCTTTATACTTTGTTTCAAAACATTAAAAACAAGACGCCTTGTTTGAAAATAACACCTTTAGATTCATTGGTAAAGCTGCTGTAAACTTGCTGAACTATTTTCATACCTAAATGTATATTTGTGTTACTGTGTACTTATTCAGTAGTTTTCTCTGATTACACTGTTTGGACAGCAATTTTAAGACAGCGTGTATCTCACAGAATCTAGTTACAAATGGCAATATTGCATTTAATATTTATTAAATATGCTATTTAGAATGTAAATGGCTTTAGTAGAAGGTCAAATGACAGTTATCAGAAATAATTACCCAGTAGGTTTGGTCATGTTTGCAAAGTGAAATAGTGTAAAGGGTAATGTCTTTATGGTGCCATGGATCTACGTAGAAATGGTGAAACACAAAGTGGTGATGTCCCAATATTAATTGCTACTGTATATGCCCGAGTAATCTTTATAAACCTTTTCTTTTCTTTCTACTGTTAGATTTAAAAGTGTTTCCTTTTTAATATTGGTTTCCAAATCCACCCACCTTTATTGGTTTACTGTCTACGTAATGGCATTTATCTACACAATAGTTTTGCGTAATGCATTGGGTTTTTGAATCATTTACATTTTTATCACATTTTTATGCCTGCATAATTTGATATGGTGTAAAGGGAAACTGTAGCAACATTAAGAGCTGCTTATGTTTTATTAATCTTGCCAGAATGCAACGCTCTCCCCATAGAATAAAGAACCTCTGCCTGTTTTTTCTCAGTGACATGTCCATGGCAAACAATCCTTTCATTATCAAAATATAAATGAATACATGTAAGCAGTAGAGATGTAATGTGGGTTCGAATAGAACCAGGTTTCGAATCGAATCTGAGTTTCGAAGTCCCAACGAAACTTTCGGAACTCCCGGATTTCATGGAACCCGGATTTTAAGAATTTTCAATTTTTATAGAAATTTTGAGGTAAATCTTAATCGAAAGTAGACGATTATCGAGAAAGAAGAACGAAACCTCGAAACAAAAGTAATGATCGATTTCGGTAACCCTCGAAAGTAGCGCTTGATTTCGGTAACTTTCGAAAATAGAATGCGGAAGCTCGAAAAAACAGCCCGATCGTGAGGAAAGATAGTTTTAAAATAAGTTTTGGTTATATTTACGGGTTCCCCAGACCACTCCCCAGGTCTCTGTGTCATTTACAGTAACCTACTATTACTATTTGTCCCTCACAATGGACAGAAAATTTAGAAAATTCAAAAAATGGAACGAAACTCAACAGTTTCGAACATCTCTAGTAAGCAGCACTTATGTTTGAGTTGCTGCATAACTTTAATCCGGTACTTATTTTGCTCAGGCTCAGTCCAACAGCTCCAACCCCCCCCACACACACACTATTGGACTTTAAGTGAGAGCAAGCATGCTCAGTATTCACCATGAGGCAGCACTGAGAATTTCCCACCATGCATTTTTCGTACCAACTGTCACCATTCCAGCTACAGCAAAACTTCACATAACAGAAGAATTAAGGATACTGAGGTACTTGATTGACAGCTGAAATGTAAGATGTCTCAGATAGTATATCTAAAGCTTAATAATAAATTTAATCAGATCACTCAAAATATCTAAAAAAAAATTTGTATTTCCGATAGACCAGGAAAATTTTACGCTGGCCTCCAACTTCAGTCCTCATCTTTACTCAGATTTGGAGCTTGAGGGCCACCCCACCTACCAGCATTGAGTCTTTAATATGTATTCAGACTATCTAGTATTAAAGGGCATGTCCACCTTAATAAAAAAACTTTTGTATAATTTAGGGCACCCCTGCCCAACCCCAACCGCTGTGTCAGAATGTTAAAAAAAGATTTAGAACATTACTTACAGCCCCTCGATCCTCTGGCACGCTGATCCAGCCCCCTGCTTACAATCTAACAAGCAGGGGCCAGACTGGCAGACACATCTGTGATTGGCTGAGAGGCAGCCAATTACATACGCGGCTGCCGTCATTGGAGAGCGCTGTGGGAACAAAGGTAGAAAAAAAGTAGTGTTCTACATCTTTTTTTAACAAAATATCACGGCGGTTGGGGGCAGGCAGGAATGCCCTACACTATAGAAAAAACTTTTAATGCTAGATGGATGGATGGATATGGATGGATCCCCTACACTTGCCACTGTCCTCTCAGAGGACAAGGAGGAGTTAGAAACCTTTTTGACAGGTAGACAGCTACTACTCTTCAGTTTCCTGGACTTTGGAAAGCATTGTAGGAGAACCATAAGGAGCAGAGATGTAAGGTAATGATTTTTTTTAAAGGGCATGTCCACCCCATTTGTACATTTTTTCTGTAGTGTAGGGCTCCCTCTCCCACCCCCAACCGCTATAGTTATTTGCAGAAAAACTCTCCCAATCACTACTTACATTGCCTGTTTCCCCCCACGTTCTGTCACGGACCTCTGCTTGCATGAAACTGCAAGCAGGGGGCCAGACCAGTAGCCACGTCTGTGATTGGCTGAGAGGCAGCCAATCACGGATGCGGCTTCTGGCTGTACAGAAAAACAAGGCAATGTAAGTATAGATCGGGAGAGTTTTTCTGCAAATAACTATGGCGGTTGGGGGTGGGTGAGGGAGCCCTACAATACAGAAAAGGTTATTTGGAGCTAGGGGGAGGGAGAGGAAAAACAGGAGGGAGAGAGGAGGGGGGGTAGGGCTTCTCTGCGCATGTCCAAATTCTCCCGGAGAAGAGACAGGAGGCACAGACCATTTGGGAATCGGCCAGTAGTGGGTTTAAATGTAGTTTTGGGGTGGACATGCCCTTTAAACTATACAAAGGGGCCAGTAGTGGGTTAAAATTTAGTTTGGGGCATGCCTTTTAACTCTAAACTCTTTTTTGATTTAACAACTAAGTGACGCCTGTCTGATAAGCATACTTTACTTTAGGAGTTTACTGTCAATATGTATATACGTATTTATTGTATATAGACACACTGTGAGGTTTAGATGGTTCTGGTTGTTCCATGTGTGTGTGTGTGGGGGGGGGTGAGGAGGAGGGCGTTTTTGTTTAGCCTTTGTATAGGCATTATTTTTTAATATTTGATTAGACACTATATACCCTTCTTCTTCCTTTTGATATTGCTGCACCTGTTACGAACAATCGATATTTATGAAGATTTAAACACTAAATCCCTGCAACGGTGGATCAGCATATGGCCAGTATTGAAAACACATGTTTCAAGTACAATTTAAGGTATTTAATTACAGGTATATAACTTACAAAGCACAATGTTCAGAAGACAGTTACACCTTCAGGAGTTATAATTAGAATATATTCAATAATAGAAGAAGCTCAAGATAAGTATACAATAAACTGGATAAAAGTATCCTGAATAGTTCATATGAAGAGGAAGCAGAAAGAACAAGTGCAGGTCAGTTGTGATAGAGAAATGTATTGCATCTCCTCCTAAAAGCTTGTACACACGTGTGATTGCGGGCCCAACCCATAATGCACGTGTGACTTAATGGCCATTTAGGGGGAGACGCAATAAATAGAGGGGGAGATCTATACAAAAAAATATAGCAATAAGAACAAATACACATACCTGAACTAGCTACAGTGCAACCACAAGAACTGAATACTTATTTCACGACTGATGAATAGCGATACTACACTGAGTTTAGTGAGGTGTTAAACCACAATGTAAGCTTACAAAGGAACATATTTATCACTTCCCTTTTAGTGTTGTATCCAATGGTGTGCTTAATATTAGATTGACAGCCATGAAATGTAATAAGATGACACATGACAGGATAGTCTGGGTTCTTTATAGGACCTCAGATTTACCAATAGTGATCCCTCTCTAACAGAATCCCTGGTGACAGCTGTGAGTTAATGGGGAGGGTGAGTACTGAAAGACAGATATTAGATTCTTTCTGAAAGAATCTGATTGTAACCAGTCTGAAAGAATCTGATTGGTTACTATACCAGATTATTATTAGATTATTTCTAAAAGAATCTGATTGTAACTAATTCTGATTGGTTACAATTAGATTCTTCCAGAAAGCATACCAATCAAATTATTTCTGCAAGAATCTGATTAACCAATTCTAATTGATTACAATCAGCTTTTTTTAAAATTTTTTTAGAAAGAATCTTATTGGTATAGAAATCAAATTATTTTCCAATCAGAATTGGTTACAATGAGATTCTTTCAGAAACAATCTGATTGGTTAGTATACCAATCAGATTCTTTCCCAATTACAATTGGTTACAATTAGATTCTTCCAGAAAGGATACCAATAAGATTATTTCTAAAAGTATCTGATTGTAACCAATTCTGATTAGATACAATCAGATTCTTTCAGGAAGTATCTGATTGCTATACTAACCAATCAGATTCTTTTCCAATCAGAATTGGTTTCAATCACCTTATTTCAGAAAGAGTCTAAAGCTACGTACACACCTAGCGATTTTTCCTCCTGACCGACCGTTCGATACTTTCGAACGGTCGGCCAGGAGGAAGGACTGTCGGTCGCGGCAAAAGCAGCTGCGTCCGATAGTCACCGCGACCGATCGTGCGGTCCATAGAGGACCGCACAATCGGACGAGGTTTTCCACCCTGTCCGATCGTCCGAATTGGACGAACGGTCGATCGGACAAGGGCACATTCGAATGCGATAATTTCGGTCCGATCGACCGATACACTGAACTATCGGTCGATCAGACCGAAATATCTAATCGTGTGTATCCAGCTTAATTATTAGTATACCAATCAGATTATTTCTAAAAGAATCTGATTGTAACAATTCTAATTGTTTAAAATCAGATTCTTCCAGAAAGCGTACCAATAAGATTCTTTCTGAAAGTATCTGATTGTAACCAATTCTGATTGTATACAATCAGATTTTTTCAAAAAAGAATCTGATTGGTATACTAACCAATCAGATTATTTTATAAACAGAACTTGTTACATTCAGATCCTTTCAGAAAGATTCTGTTTGGTTAGTATACCAATCAGATTTTTTTTCCAAATAGAATTGGTTACAATTATATTCTTTCAGTTTCTTTCTGAAATATTTTGATTATAACCAATTCTGATTTGAAAGAATCAGATTATCTGTTCCCCAGACCATTCCCCAGGTCCCAGAACTATTTACAGTATATATATTTATGTATAGTTGAGTGCTGGAGACTTTTGTGTAATGTATAAATTGCCGGTACTCCTTTGCACCGCACCTGAAAGTAATTTAGAATAAAGGTTTGAGCTGCATATCCTTGTATTTGTATATAATAAAGGGCAATACGGCTAAGCTCTATTTTATGATTTGCTCCCTGAATAAATTTATTCCCCAGCCCTTTAAGGCAGTCCAGATAAAAAGAAGGTTTATAAGCTCTGTAAGCTCCCATGATTCCCTGGAATAGATCATACTAAATAAAGAGAGAAGCAGGTATGGACTTGTTCCCCCAGGGATTGTACTTTATTCATTAGGTTAGGACTGATGCTGGGATACTGCCTTGAAGTGGCTCATTAGCTGACGCAAGTTTGTACAAACAATGCAACTAAATGTATCCATTTTAACTTTAGTGCAGGTGATTACCCTTCATTGCTTGCATATATGTTTGATTATTATATCTAATTAATGTATGCTTATATGTGTAGTTCAGTGCTGGAGTCTTTTGTGTAATGTATATATATATATATATATATATACATATAGGTAAGTATGTAGATTCAACGCACTCTCAGGATTTCTTCATCAAAAACCATTTATTTAATACATCACTGTGTAGGCAACGTTTCGGTACCCTCCTAGGTCCCTTTCTCAAGCCTCATATCAATTGTGATACAAACAATTCCAAATTTAAACACATTCACCCCTCCTCCAATGGTGACATCATCAAAACGATCCATGCATGTTATATATATATAATACATAAGTGTGATATTTTGTAATGGGAGCTGGACAATGACTCAGCATTTTTTGCCATGTTTAACTTCACTAACAGAACCTGCTGGAGCTGCTTCCTGTCACTTCATAACCAATGTCTCTCTCCTCCTCCACAAAGACTTGTTTAACCGCATAGATGCTGGGCTGGGATGTTCCTTTCTACTGGGTTTAAGTTACAGAAGGTAGCTTGGGGGATTTAAGGTGGAAATAGGGACAAGGCTAGAATTTAAAATGTGAATGGGGTGAAGGAATCCGATACTTATGTATTATAAGAAATAATGCGCCCCTTCACATTATAATATAAGGACATTACGCAACCTCGGAGTTCCCTGTCCTATATAAAATATATGGTCAGGGAACTCCTTGGTGGCGTAATATCCTTATATTATACTGTTAGGGGCGCATTATCCCTTATATATATATTGTGACTACCTATTTCAGCCTTAGTTGTTTTAACTATAATAAGGTTATGGGCCAAAGGAATCCCCTTAAAACCAACTATGTTGCCCCCTCGAATAATTGTATGCATTTTCTGCCTGGCACCATCTCTGGTTATTGTTTTGTGAACAAAGCATCAAGGCATACCGGGGAGATTCAATAAGTCAGCTCCCGTAACTTACATTAGCCCGATCCCGCGATACAATAACTGACGTAAACGAGATTATGTCAGTTATTGCATTGCGGGATCGGGCTAAGGTAAGGAGCGGCACTTTAACGCTCCAAAAGCCGTAGCGTTAGGTTTCGCACTACAAAGTAGCGCAAAACTTAATGCTACAGATTTTGGATCGTTAGCACAGCGCTACTTCCAAAAACATTTGGAAATGGCGCTGTGCTCTAAAAACCGTCTAAAACCCACGTTAACCCGAAATTTTTTCACCCACATGAAAAAAAAAATTCTTTAACTGTTTCATTCATTTTTACATCACACTAAAGATAAAAAAAATTCACAGGAATTTTTCTCTTTGAAGATCTTGTGATACGGAAACTTACTTGCACAATTGCTTGATGTGATCTAATGGTGTTTTATGTCTTCTTTGCACTATTTCGTGGTTGGCGTTAAAGGAATCTTCTGAATAAATAGGTCTTGCTACCAAATACTTATTGTCCAAAGAGCTAGCCATTGGGGATTGCTGTTCGTAATGTTTTATCCTTACTTGACCTAAAAAAAAAAATTCAAAATGAAATACCCAGTAAAACATAAATGTGCTTCTCATCAGTGTCCTCTGCTTCTCATGACTAATTCTTGAAACATTGGTGTCTGTAGTGTTAATGTTCCTATTCACGTCTTGTTAGTATAATAAATAGCACGGAGGGCCTACAAGTGCACTTGATTTTAATGTAATCTGTTTACGTATATATGTGTAGAAGTATTTTCTGGAAATGTATCCTTCAAAATAGTGTTCCCAGTGGCAACATGCCTCTTGAAATGATTGGGCAACACAGACTTTATAGTTCCTGATTCAGCATATTTTATTTTTTAGTCAGTAATCTTACATTTGTTCAGAAAAGCATTTAAAACATTACAATTTTTTTACATTTATCTTCATGTTGTACAGTTTTATGCTTATGTTGGCATACACTACTCAATGTACCTGCCAACATTCCCATAGCTTTCCAGCAACTATGGAATGACAATTTTGTGATAGTTATTGTCTATTGCCAATTGCAAATAAAAAGTCCAGGCTGGTAAACATTGGCAGGTACATCCACTAGACAATCCAGTATTTAGACTTTCAATGACACCTGACTGTATTAGTCTTGTAACATATAATAGGCATCATTTCTAGGGTGCATCATTTCTAGAGAAAAAAAACTTTTATCAGTCTCTGTTCAGCATGCACATCCATAGAAACCTAAATAAGATTATCTGGTCTTCTCCATCAGATTCAAATTTTATTTAGTTTTTTCTTTAACTTTAGCTCTTTTCTAGGGAAAACAAACTTTGCTAATATTCTGTGCATTAAAACCCATTTAATTTAATCAATGTTTGATCAGGTAGAACATTTTAAAATCTGATTTAAAGGATAACTATGTGTAAAAAGTTTTTTTAAAATACAGTACAGAAATATATAGGTCTGGTAATTCTAACCTCCCAATATTGTATCTGTGAAGCGCACCAGCCCAAAGAAAACTGATTCTGACAGTTTTGCCTGTTAGCACTTGCAGCCTGTTAAGAGTCCAGAATGAATTAAAGGCTGCCACACGGCCAGCTACAAATGCACCTCTATACATTGCATGGCTGTTAAGCCCCCAACCCAACATGACAGATGATATATTTTATCACAAAAAAGTTCACAATCCTTCTTTGTCTGTCTTACTGCCAGGGGATGGGACAAAGAAATATTAACGAGGAACTGAATTATTATAACATTTTATATACATTATTGACAATAAATTGCATTCAACTAAATAAAATGAAAACATTTTCAATTTTCTTCATGAGTAATCTCTTTCTGTAATTCAATATTGTTTTCCAGAACATTTTTCTATGATACTTAATGTTTACAAATTGATCTGTTTAAATCATAACTGCTCAGTGCCATTTTGATGTTGATACTAATATTATCAAGTACGTCAACAAGTGTTTTATACATTTATATATTCATACAAACCATATATATAATAACATATTTAATAAAAAATAATTTTTGATCCACACTTTGAGCTCCTTATCTAGCAAAAACTGAAGCCAACTGATAAACATGAATGCAGATGGACTTTAGCTTTGCCATGTATTTCAAGACAGCAATTCTGTAAGTGAAGCAGTTTTACAGAGCAAAACAATTAAATATATATTCCACTGTACAATACAACAGATAGTATGCTGGGTACTCTTTCAGAAAAGCATCAGACTTTTCCTTTTACAATGAAATATGAGGAAGTAATCTAATAAAAGGCCCTAATTATTTGTTTTTGGCCAAAAAGTTTTTAATAACACCTTTTTTAATTTTTTCCCCTAAGCTTAGAAACCTAATTTATTGTTAATATGTAGCAGCCCATTATCCAAATTCTTACAATAAAACTTCCCACCAGAGAAAATTGCATTAAATAGATTCTTTTTTAGATTCTTTTTATGAATATACTTTACTCCAAATTTATCCTACAGTTTTCCTGTTTTGAATGCTTACCTTGAAGCTCAGTCTTTATCCTGAATCCCTCTTCCCCAATAAACAACCGAATAAAAAAGAATTCCTTTGAAAGGCACAGGTTATTGCAGTACCAGTCAGCTAATAACTGTTTTCATGTAATAAAAATTGGCTAGATTTCTGCAGAAGGCGTTGCCATTTTGGGTAGAGTAATCATTAACTTGAAAATGTTCAACCTACAAAATGATTCTTACTGAGTCAACCTTTGAGTCTGGAATCAATAAAAGTGATATTGATAAAGAAGTTGTGAATTAACATATGTAATGGATAGTATGAAAGATTGGTGATGTTTAAAAAATATGTGTGAAGGCATGTTAAAGTACCATTATGGGATTGTTTTCCATTAATTTTTCATTTTAGTTGTGGGGTTAGGACGGAAATGTAAGTATAGATTTTAGTGCTGGGGTGGACATGCCCTTTAAAGAGTATAAACTCACTCTGATGAATGTTCCCTGTTTTATGGCAAATTTTCAGTCAAAGGCATAACTTAAATTACTAATACCCCCCAACCTTCCCCTAGGGCCCCTCTCCCTGCTTCACATGCAACAGTTTTCTGTGGTGGAGGGGTGTATCTTTGGTAGGAAAAGTAGGAATTTAGGACCCCTGGCCTCTGCTCGCCTCCCCCCAGGGTCTCCCATGGTAGTAACTCTTCAGTATTGCTTATTTTCAGTAAAGCTAATTTTCAGAATGGATCATTCTCAGTATAGTTAATTTGCAGCTAATTTTCTGGCTAGTTAAAGTAATAGGGTAACACATCATGGCAATGTTTAAGCAATAGTCAGGTTAATGGCACCTTACTTGTACGTACAAAATTAATTTAATATGTTTTATGACAGAAATATTTTTACTGCAATACTTAACTGATTTTTCATCAAGTTTCTCGCCACAAAGTGCAGCTGTGAACGAAAAAGCAGTGTAGAATTAAAATTGTCACTTTGAATTTTCGATTCTTTATAGTAGCATTAAACAAAAAGATGAGTTTAAATGATTTCACCGCTTAAATAAGAATCCAAGAATTTTCACTAGAAACTTGCTGTAAAGGTGCGTATTATACACATGTAATCATGGGGGGCCGACCTATGACACACAATGTGTATGCACGGTAATTTCAGCCAATAATCATGCCATGTATGGGCACTTTGTTGGATGAAACTGCCAGAATCGGGGCTCATTGCCTGATATGCAAGGCGGATTATCAACGACCCCCAATCGAACAGGCGTTTTGGCCTACAAAGTGCCCATACACGGCACGATTATCGGCTGTGTAAATATACCGTGTGCCGCAGGTCGGCCCCCGTGATCGCATGGGTTTATGTGGCTTTACAGAGAAGAAACAGGTACAGCTGAGCATGTTCATGAAGAAGGGTGTACGTGCATGTGCACGAACAGCATGAGAACCAACACAAGCAACAGGTAAGCGCATTCTCATATTTCTTTTTTGTTTTAAAATTGCACAGTATTTCACTTCTAATGTATCTAATAAACATTGTGGTTATAGTGGGGTTAGAAGGAGGAGCTTTCTGGATGTTAAATGGATGAATGCATGTAATTTCTGATATATAATAGTGCGCTGCTGAACAAATTTTACATTTATCATTTAATCCATTCAAATCAGGCCTGGCCCAAAGAGCTTACATTTTATTGCACACACACAACATATCAGTATATCTTTATGATTGTCTTTATGTCTTTATGACCCATGTCCCTATGTTTGATTCAATGTCAAATTGATTTAAAGGGCATGTCCACCCTTATAAAAAAAATTTGGCACCATGCAGGGGATACCCTCCCACCCACAGCGCTTTTAGACTTATGAATAGAGCATTTGGGGGTGGAAGGGTCTCCTCTGCATGATGGCAAAAGTATTTATAGTTAGATAATTGCCAGCCATAGAGGGATCGGGAGGGAGGGAGATGGGGGGAAAGGGCTCTACTGAGCATGCCTCAGACCTTGCTGAGGTTAGCAAGGAAAGAGGCACCGGATGAGGCACTGACAGCTCCTACCCAGCAGTTTCCTGAACTTTGCAGAGGCAGAACAGGAGAACCACAAGGAGCAGGGATGTAAGGTAAGGATTTATTTTTTTTGTACTGTGGGGCCAGTAGTTGGTAAAATTTTACTTTGGGGGGTGGACATGCCCTTTAAATATTGGGCCACCCAATGGATGTACCTAATGACATTCCCCAACCTGGACCATTAATTTGCCATCAACATTTGTGCATAATGTCAAAATGATTAACAATTGTCAGAATGTTACTATAACTTTGGCAGGTCGAGCAATGAATGCCAAATATAGCAAATAGTATATTTGTCTGCAATGCCATGGAATATCTGAAATGAAATTAGAAGGATGAAATCTTATAAAATAGAAAAAGTTATTTTGTTATAGCTGGAATGTATGTGCCTTTTGGTGGTAAGTACTGTATATATCATTGGTGTAGCTTGCTGAACTTTGATTTTTTTTTTTTTTATAAAGTACAAGGTTCATTTTAACTGTTATCAGCAACTAAGATTGTTGATAAAGAATTAGCATTCCCGTTATGTTAGCACAATATATGTGTGCCTACGAATAAATTATTACATTTACATGCATACATATACCTGTTGGGAAGCATGTATTAATCAATTTTATTTTACACTTATAATTAGCTAAAGAAATCTGAATGTCAAAAATAAAAAGCTGTTTTGAACAATGTTATAATGGGGTTGTAGTTTACTAATCAAACGGGAGGAGCTGTCTTAACTCCCGTTCTTTAATAGAAATGGGCAAACTTTTGAAAGTTCGGCCCCTTTTTGAACTTTCGAATGATATGGAAAGTTCGAAAACGGACCCATTAAAGTCAATGGGAGTCAAATAGCTCGAAAAGTACGAATGAAATACAATTAAAATATCAATGGTAACTTAATGTAAATGGGGGGACCTGGGAAATTGTCTGGGGAACATGTTCGAATATCCAGAACTTTCGAAAACTCGATTTTACCCTCATGCGTGCTACTTTCGAGCTGTTGCGTTCGAAAGTTCGATAATTATCCCATGAACGACTCACGGACCCGAGAATTCGATATTTACTCACGTATAGGTATAATAGACATTTTACTCGCGGATTTGATTTTCGATATTTACTCGCATATAGATATAAGATATTTTACTTGCGGATTAGAGAATTCGATATTTATTCACGTATAGGTATAATAGACATTTTACTTGCGGATTCGATTTTCAATATTTACTTGCATATAGGTATAATAGATATTTTACTCGCGGATTCGAGAATTCAATATTTACCCACGTATTGGTATAATAGACATTTTACTAGCATATTCGTATGCCTCGAACGTTCCAACATTCCATAATTATGGAAAGTCCAGAAAATATTGAAAATCTGGGTCGGGGTTAGTTCGAGAAGTCTGAGTCCGTTCAAACTCGAATAGTTCGGCTCAAACTCGGGTTTGAGTTTGAGTTCTAGTCCATCTCTATTCTTTAATGAATTAAAAAATGGAATAGTTCACTTTCTGAGTGAACTATTCCTTTAAGGGTTGTACACGTTACATGTGTCAAAGAATTGATTGTAAAATGCAAAAATCCACACAAATACATATGTTTTCACGAAAAGGGAGTATTTTGTCATTCCAGTGAACACAATCTTATTCTGCAAATTCTCTGTGTGTAAATAAAAACTTTCAGTACAGCAGGAGTGTAATTACCAGGGGATGAGGGGGAGCAACCGCAGGGGGGGCCTGGGAGCCAAGGGAGCCCCAACTTCTTATTTTTCCTATGACAGATATTGCCTTCTCCCAGAAAACTACTGTGGATGTAGCATGGATAGGGGCCCTATAATTGTTTTGCTGGGGGCCCAGTGATTTCTAACTACACTGCTGCAATACAGTCTTCCTGTTTGCAGGGACCCCAAAAGTCCTAGGCTTGATTCAGCTGCTCAGCAGAAATCAGAGCATGTTTGACCCGTCCAAAAGCCAATCAGAAATTACAGTTAGTAACACTTCTAGGAACTTTGCATTCAGGGCAGAAGACGGAACATTGCAGAACCTAATATGAGATTTTTCAAAAAAGCAAACAGCGTGTAGAATACCTAGGTATGTGTTTTATAAATCTTTCATTTTTTTCATTGACCTTCCCTTTTAACTAACTAAAGTGGATGTAAAGCATATAAAACAATTACATGGACGTGATTAAAATAAGATATATGCAGGGAGATTCAATAAAAGTTCTTATGGTAAAAAATGGTGCTAATTTTGTCCCAACCAATCAGATCTTATTTAACATTTGAAAAAACAACATCTGACTGGTTCGGGTAAAATTAGCACCATTTTTAATGATAAGAACTTTTTTTGAATAACCCTGATGATGTGAAAAACGAATCCTTTTAACTGTGCTTCATACATAGCAGAAAATAAATGAACTGTTTTTTAAAATAGTTTAACTGGAAAGAGCTGTGTTCCGTTAGTAAAATATCTTTTCTAACGGTAGCTGATAAGGTTTTATTGCTAAGTGGATGTAATCTGCTAAGTCATGTTGACTGTTTGCTAGTCAACGTTATTGATTTGTTTTTACTATTTCTTTTAGAAATTATTAACAGGCTTTTGTTTTACTTATGAAATGTATTGGGATGAACACATTGCTGTGAATCACAAAAGTATGTTTATATTTATAGCAATGAGAGGAGCGTAATAATACAAGTATGCAAACACAGGCGAGGCTATACCAGAAACACAAATGCATTATATCCTGGTATAGATAACACATTAGGTATTGTGTAAGCTCTATAAAGGCATTTAGAACATTTATCTTAGTATACTGGTACCAGGGTATTTGTGCAATTGAAAAATGCAATAATCCAAATACACTGCAAATACTTAATATTCAGGCTAACAACAATAGACAAAATAAGCTCCACCATTCGCTTGCTCTTGAAATGAAACCTTTCCAGATTAACAAAACTGGCGGTTTTCATTCCAACAGTGGTTCTGAAGAATTTATTACTTAACAAATTTCGACACCAGTTAAATTGGAATTTTTATAATTTTCTATCACAAATTTCAAGTTTTCAAAAGAATTTTAAAATTTTCAATAGAACTGCCAATTCCGTATCAAAACGTTTCTTTTCTAAACCAGGATTCATCACAAGAAGCAATGCAAATAGCACTACTGAGCAGCTTGTCTGATAATCTGCATATAAACCTGGGTACACATGGTCCAATCCTTCCTCCTGACTGACCGTTCAAGGCATCCAACTGGTCGGCTAGGAGGAAGGACTGTTCGCGGCAAAAGCAGCCATGTCTAACAGACACAACCGAATGTGTGGTCAATAGAAGAATGCACGATCGGCCGTGGTTTTCCAACACGTCTGATCGTGTGTTTGTCTGATTCAGACGAACAAACTGTCATTGGTCGGTCACGGCCGCAAGAAGACACCATACAATCATTCAGTCCAACCATCCAAAACACTGAAATGTTGGTTGGTAGGGCCAAATTATTGTATGGTGTGTACCCAGATTTAGACCTGTAATTGTAGGTCCAATTTACACTGGCTGAGTCCATACAAGTGAAGCATAAAAGTTCTATGAGATATTGTAATTTAAGCAAAATGGCCAGCATCCCAATCTGCATATTCTGGCAAGGACAATGCCTTTTACTCTCTGATTGGTTGATCTGGCATGACCATCACAAAGGAATCCTGTAAGCATGCAAGGAGACCTAAAGTATTGGGATAGTTTGCAGCCTTTAGTGAAATCTTTGCAGAAACATACCATGCAATGGTTCCTCCTGACCGACCGTTCGGCTCTTCCGACCAGTTGTCAAAGAGAAACCGTGACCGAGCATGCGGTCCATAGAGGACCGCGTCAGCGGACGTGGTTTTCCGCCGCACCCGATCATCCTTTTGTCCAATTTCGGATGAACGCTTGGTCAGACACGGCCGAAAACCCATGCAATTATTTCGGCCCCATCAACCGATACACTGAACAATCGGTCAATCGGGCTGAAATATTCCATGGTGTGTACATACCCTTAACCCTTAATCAATGCATTCAAGGAATAGTTTACTTTTTCAGTAAACTATTCCTTTAAAATATATTAGACATAAGTGTATTTTCTAAAAAGGTCATCATTTGCATTGTTTACAGTTAACATATGTGTTTGCAAAAGGTTCAATTGACGCTACAGTTAGAAATATTGTTTACTGCAACCAGAGAAACTTAAAGTGACATAAAAATCAATAATCTCCCTTCACGTACACCAAAAATGTAATTTCCTTATTTACATAAGAAACTAATTGCATTGTAAAGCTGAACCGCAGTTTCAGAAACTCAGATTACAGTCTTAGCAATATGGCAGAAAGGTGGTGCATTTGGTAGATAGTGAAAAGTGTAATGTTAATAATGTACATTGTTAAACAGAACAATTTGGTCCTTCTTTGTGGTAATTAAAAATATATAAGCTCCTAGTGACTGCAGTGCACTGTGGGAAGATGTGATGCAAACCATGTGTCATGTAGTGCCGGCATTGTGATGTCACATTTCTGCAGCAAATTTGCTTATTTCTCACCTTCATAGTGGTTTGTATGTCTGCCTTGTGCACCATTCTGCTCCATCTATGCTCCAAATTCCTGTTCTTTTGCCCGTACCTCCAGCCCTTCTTATTTTGAACTGATGTTCTAGAAGATTACCTTCTTCTTGCTTTTTGGCTCATAGTTTACTCCTTCTGGTTGAGGTGCCTTTTACTCTGCTTGCTTCCCCCTGCAGTCCAATTTCAAAACTAACCAATTTTTAAAGATTTGTGGTGTTGAGCTGCATACGTCAACAACATTAGCCACAATGTTTGCTCTGATGCCTCTGGCACTAGCATACTGAATGTTCAATCTTTCTCATCAGGTTGCAATATCAGAACTTTCCTCACAGTCTGTATGGAACTCATTTACTACAAATATTAACAGGAAAATTAACACTTTACTGCCATGGGGTGTTAAAGTGGAAAAACCTATTTAATTTACTTACATTTTATACTTTGTTTCTGCTACTTTGATGTTAAAAAAAAAGCAAAACAATTATTTTTTGTTATAGAACAATGATTTTATTAAATGTTTAGCATTCTGTACAAGACAGCCTACTTGCTAAGTAGCTTCACGGTAAACATCTTCTTTAAGGAATGCTAGGGAGCAAGATAAGTATTGCACAAGAAGGGGCTTGGGGGTTCCTGGTTGTGGGGTAGAAAGTTTGTTAGGGGGTTGACATGTGCTTTAAGCTGGCCATAAACATTAATTGTTCCATTACATATTCCATTGTAATCTGTCAAATATGTGTCATGATTTGCTTGTACACTTCACCCTCCTTAGTTTTTATGGGGTTTGGCAATTTAGGTTAATTAATAAACATTACCACAATCAGTATTAGCTCTATCCTGTATCAGCATGGTAGTTTTTGGTCAGATACAACTAATCTCGTGGTTGCCAGGCCAGCATGTTCCAGGACCAGTCTTATGTAAGGCATACACCTGCCCAATTGCCCACATCATCCCATTGTATGCAGAATTTACTGGATTTGCCCTTTATCATGCATGTTTTTATCCACCATAAGTCTTAAGCAAGTATATGAAGTAAACCATAAGCCCACAAAACAAGAGTATAGTACCCTGCAGGAAATCACAAATATACACTGGACTTTTCTTTGGAAAAATATTTTCTGTCTCAATGTAAAAACATATAAGATCACTCATTTGCTAACGTAGGCCATTTAAATATTAATTTATAAACCAATGGAAATCCCCTTCCCTCTAAAGTCTGCTTTACAGAAGTCAGTATTTCCAATCAATTTGATTAGTTTGATTGATGCGATTAAAAATATTGGTCAGATTAAAATGTGCATGGTGGTATAGTTCGTAGAATTTACCCTTAGTATTCAAGCCAATTAATCCATAGAAGCCAAACCTAGATTATCTATAAGACAGCAAATTTCCTGAGTAGCATCGAGGAACGATTATTGTCCCAGTTATTGATGTAAAAGTAGTCATTTTACTAAGGGCTGGTTTTGTTCCCTGTTCTGCCAGTTGCGATTTGATCTTCTTAAGTATTCCTAGCCTCAGCACAGAGACCTTGGGTTCTAAGGGGCACACCTTTTAAGGTCCATTAACTTTTTGCCGCCTATTTTCCTGCCGCTAATAACACGATTTCTAAAAGGGCGAAAACGGCAGGCGAAAAGTTACTGCGGTGAAAAGTTAACAAGGCGGTAACTGCTCTCTGGCGTTAACATCGGGCATTTCAATTCGCCAGCTTTGAGTTGTCAAAAACGGTTGATGTCCTCGCCAGAGAAGGCGGGTGGTCGCATTCGCCAGTGGGGCGTGGCAGGGTATACGCCCACCACGCCCTTGCCCCCCACGGCGGTGACCACCCGACGTACAACCCCTTCCCAGCAGCCCCTCCCAGCCCCGTACGCTCATGGAGAGGGGCAGGGAGGGGCCCGCTGGGGGGGTGGAGGGACCCTCCAGCGGGGGCACTGACAAGTGCCTTTTGGCGCTTAGGGGGTCCCGCAGCTCAAACCGGGACCCCCCTTCCCTGACCCTTGGAAGGGCCATTGCGGCACTCAAAAGTGCCCTTGCGGCTCTGACAAGAGCCCTTTGGGGCTTAGGGGATCCGCAGCTCAAATTGGGACCCCTCTTCCCCAGCAATTATAAGTGCCATTGCAACCCTTGGAAGGGCCGCTTTGGCCCTGAAAAGGGCCTTTGGGGCTTAAGGGGTCCCAGTGAGCTAACTGGCTCGCTGGTCCCAGTGAGCTCGCTGGCACTGCGGCCGCCAGTGAGCTCACTGGCACCGCCGGATTCAATGGAGCCAATGTTGCCAGCCTCTTCTTTCTTCTGCCATCTACTGCGTTGAGTTCTGAGCTCTGCGGAGGATTGCAGCTCTTTATATATGTTGATAGAAAGTCCTAATCCAATTCTGATTGGTCAATTTTTTAATGCTTGCGATCACGTGGTTATACAGTACCCAATCATATTTCTTTTAAGAGCCGATGGGTGTCCCGGTTCGAACTTGGCGGACCCCCAACAAAGGCACTTTGCAAGAGCTGGGGATGGGGGGTCCTGGTACGGGCTGTGGGACACCTAAGCCCCAAAGGGCCCTTCTCAGGGCTGGTAAGGGCCGGGAAGGGGGGTCCTGGTTCGAGCAGCGGGAACCCTTAAGCTCCAAAGGCCCTTCTCAGTGCCGCAAGGGCCCTTCCAAGGGCAGCAATCGCACTAATAAGTGCCGGGGAAGAGGGGTCCCGGTTCGAGCTGCGGGACCCCTTAAGCCCCAAAGGGCTCGTCAGAGCCACAAGGGCACTTCTGCGTGCTGCAATGGCCCTTCCCAGGGCCGGGGAAGGGGGGTCCCGGTTCGAGCTGCAGTACCTCCTAAGCCCCAAAAGGCACTTGTCAGTGCCCCCTGCTGGAGGGTCCCTCCATCCCCCCAGCAGCCCCCCCCCTTTCCATCCCCGTGAGCGTACAGAACAGGGGTCTGGGAGGGGCTGCTGGAAAGGGGTTGTGCGGTGGGTGGTCGCCGCCGCGGGGGCGAGGACAGGTGTACACCCCCTGTGGCAGTGGATGCGATCACCCGTGGTGCAATCCTTTCCCAGCAGCCCCTCTCAGCCCCTCAGCCTGCTCCATACATTGGGTTTGAGCTCTCTTTGCCACGTTACTGTACTGTCGAGAGCTCAAATTACCGCTGCACATTGCCGCAGTAATGCTTTTCGTCACAATGTGGACCGCCTTTATAAATATGACAAAAAATGTGGATATGAGAGCATGTCCAACCCCAAAACTAAGATTTAACCCACTACTGGTCCCACTGTGTAGTGTTCAAAAATCATTACCTTACTCCTCTACTCCTCATGGCTCTCCTGCAGTGCTTGTCCAAAGTTTGAAAAAGTGAAGAGTAGGAGCCTGTCTGTGTGTCATCCAGTTCCTGCTATTTCCTTGTCCTCCTGGAGGACCCCCTTCCGATCCCTCTACTTTGTTTTTTCTGTCAGTGTAGTGGGGATTTGCCACATATTGGCATCAGTTTACAAAAAATCTGTTATTTTAATCTGAATATATGCCCTACGAAAAGCCAGCATTCCTTCTGTGGTCGTTTCCTCTCTCCATCCTGTTTTTTTAGTCGGTATCCTGTTGGTTGGAAATATTAAATTGGTCTTTGTGCTTAGCCTTATGCTAAAGGTTATGGGGATTTTTAAATTACAGCAATGCCTGAGTAATGTCAAAATGTAGGTTACCAACATGACTATAAGACAACATTATCCAAATATGTATGTGTGTTTTAAAACAAAGATATTGATTTTAAATAGGCAATAATTTTTATGTTATATGATGTGCTTTTGATTTGTATTATGTCATTGATTTGCAGTATACTCGGGAGTGATATGATTTATATTGCCAATGATATCGTTTTTTTATGTTCCTTATTTTTACTTTTGCTCTGGCCTAGCCATTTCCAAGAATTTTATAGTGCGGGTGTAGTCAATGTAGTTTATAGCTAAATTTAGATTAGCGCAGCAATTTTGTGCTAATCTTACTGTGGCGTAAAACTGCATTGCGGGATCCCGGTCAGGTCAGACGCAACTTTTTTTTTACGGTATTCGGTCCTTACACCACAGTGGTAATGGTGTTAAGATTAGCGCAAAATTGCTTAGCTAATATTAACTTAGGGGCATATTTAAAAGAGCGAAAAGTGGCGAAAAGTTTTCGCGTTCGCTTTTCGCAGGTTTTTTCGCCAAAAAACCAGTTAACGCTATTTATAAAGGTAGCGTTAACGAATGGCGAAACCGTTTCCGCATGCTATCGCCAAAACCCTTTTCGCCTTACTTCGCCCACACATCGCACTGGGTAATTTTAGCGAAAAGGGAGCGAAAACACATAACGCGATTTATAAAAGAGCGAAAGTTGTTTTGGCTGGTAAAAGAGCGAAAGATTAGCGCGACCCTGAAGGTGGTGAAAAGTCATTGTTTGAGCGAAAAGGCATGTTTGGAGCCTGTCTGTTGGGAATTTGGATTGGTTCCTGATTTTTAAGGCAACAAAAATGTAAAAGCCATTTAGACACATTGTCTTAAATGTTTCGCGTTCGCTTTCCTAATGCGTGTTCGTCTTTTGAATGCGCGATTGTTTTGTAATGCGTGTTCGTTTTGTAATGTGGCATTCATATTTTGAACGCCTGGTCACTTTTATATAATTCGCGTCGCTTTATATGCGCCGTTCGTATTTAGACTTCTTTGATGTTCTTAATTGGTGTATTGTCAGCTTTAGTTCTATAATTTTTGAGCAACAGTTTTTTTTTTTTAAATTTCTTATCACACAATTTTGTTTTCACTTCAAAGCTACACAAATGACATTGAACAGCAGATAGTGCGTGACAATGATTCTGGATGTTTATAATTCTTGGCCTCCAAATGTTACCACATTAAATCAACAATACTAAAGTTTGATTGAGAGGCCACCAATTGTGCACCCAATCATGTGTGTTAGTGCATGCAATTGTGTGTGCCTCATTCAGACCATTTTGAGACAGTTTTGTCTGCAGATTCTGATGAGCTTCGGTTCATCTCAATGTAGCAAACTATTTACATCACTAACAAACCCTGTTAGAGAAGTCCAAAAACTAATCATATGTACTGATAGAGATGGCCATTTAGCCACAGGATTGGTTGTTTGGAGGCAGATCTAAAAACCATATTTTCACAATACTGATCCTCGTGTATTACAACAGGTTGCAAATTTGTATGTGTAATTTTAAGGTAATGGATAAATACTATTGTATACCTCTTATTATTATTGAAAGATTCCCCTGTTGTGTGCCCTCCCTATACTCTACATGTTGTAGTTTCACAAACATGGAGCCACCATTTTGAATTTGTTTGGTAACTTCTGTGGCAGTAAATATTTTCTGCACAAATGCAATCTCAATCCCACCTCATAACTCCTTGGATGTGCGAACATGTTAAATTACATGATACATTACCAAGACTATAAACCTGCATTTTTGGAAATGTATCTAGCTACCACATAACAAAATGCATATGTCATTTAAAGATACAGTAGTTGACAAATCTGCAATACTGACACCTTTCAAAATACTCCCATATGGTAGTCAGATTCTCACCAATCCGGCATTTTAATGTTGAGTACAAAGTATACCACTTATACTCTTTCCCTACATCCTGAATTTGTAAAGCAACAGGCCCTACAGAGCTTTTCCATGACAAATATAAGCATTACCTGCCTGCAGTGTGCAGTGTGCAGTGTGCAGTGTGCTGTCAGGGAATGCTTTATTTTTCATTGTCAACAAAAATTAACTTGATGTATGTTAAAGCTTATAATCTGCACATACACTAGACAGACATTTCATCAAACCTCTCATCGATCTAAAGCTATCCAAGATTTGTGTCTGAACCGACTGTCATTTCAGTGTTTTGGTTGGTCGGGCAGAATTATTGTATGTCGGCTCTGACCTATCGCCAAAGGTTTGTTTTTCCAATTGGATGAAGAACAATTGGTCATGTCCACAAATCAGGAGCAATCATGTTGCCCTCTATGGACCACACAATTGGTCCCGCCTATCTGTTGGACGTGTCTTCTTTGGCAGTGACCGACAGTCCTTCCTCCTGGCCCCCCGGTTGGTGGGAAGAATGAAGGTTTGATTAGAGTATGGCCACCTTGATTTCACAATCAAATAGCATCAATGTTATATGAATAGAAGAAGAGACGGACAACTTTACATTTGGCTTCAACTTTTTAAAATATGCAGCCTTTTTGAGGCAGAATAAAACTATTTACGAAAAGTAAAATAAACAACATAAATATAATCCCACTATTGTGGTGCATTAAAAAAGGCATTTCTCCTCTCCAGCCTAGATTTTTTTTTATATAGGCCATGTCAGCCATCAGTATATCAAGAGGCCCAGTTGCTGGGAGCGCAGGCTGGACCTCTGTGTTAGCTGGGATACCAGCTGCAGTAATTTATCCTGCTGTGGCGGTCCTCTTCGAGCAGCTCCACCTGCTGCTGCGGCGGCAGCTCCTGGTCCTCCTCCTCCTCGGCAGCTCCTCCAGCTGCGGCAGCTCCTGCTCCTCCCCTCCGCAGCTTCTCCTGCGTGGCAGCTCCTGCTCCTCCCCCTCCGGCAGCTCCTCCAGCTGCGCAGATCCTGCTCCTCCCCCTCTCCTCTGGCAGCTCCTCCCCCTCCTCCTCCTTGAGCTCCTCTCTCCTCCTCGCTGGCAGCTCCTGCTCTCCTGCTGCGGCAACTCCTGCTTCCTCCCCCTCCTCCTCCGGAGCTCCTGCTCCTCCCCCTCCTCCTCTGGCTCCACTTCCTCCTCTGGAGCAGCTGCTCCAAATCATCGAAATTCAGCAAAAGTAACTTTTGTTGGTAAACTCTATCTAATGTTAGCTGACATATGACATTAAATAAATTTGATTGTCCTTTGTGTATGTGTTTGTTAGGCTGGGTAACACAGAGGACATGTTCCAACCTGATGCGATTGCTATGAGTGAGTGCTCAGCCGGTGCAAATGTCCATTGATTGTTTAAAATGATTCCCTGCCCGATCGGACAATGAATTATCGATGTTGGACGCGTCTGGCTGCCCCACACCAGCTCTATTTTCAGATAAACACAAAAGTGCTGGGAAGTGGCCAGACCTAATCTCTTCTGATGTGCACCGAGGGAGTATTGTTATGAGTGAGTATGTACAGAGGGAGTATGTTTACTGAGTGAGTGCTTGGCCGGGACAAACGTCCTTTGGTCTTGCAGCAATTTTTTGGGGGGTTGAATTTGCAAATGCTCAATTGTGTTTCCATAGGGAATCACGTGATCGATGGGAATTTTCATGATATCCGATCGTTTGTTCAGCCAATTCTGCTGAATGAACAATCGATTTGTGTTGCGGCCGCCTGCTCCACAGCAGCCAGATTTTGCAACCAAAGTGCTGTGAATCGGCCTGTTGTCTGCAAATCTTGGCTGGTGTGATACATGTAATGTGCAAGATGTGCACAATGGAATCTGCATTTAAACATTGGGAAGATTATATTTGCTAATGACCAATTATATAAACTTACTAGTTTCTCTTTTAAACCAGACAAATTACATGTAGGAATAATTTTGTCACAAATTAATATGTATTTGAAACCTACCATGAGACATCCTGCTCCTATGTCTGCACATATCTGGGCCTCCTCCTCTTAGGTCACTCCAGTTTCTCTGGAGATTTTTTAACAAATATCAATATGATATTTTCTGGCAATCTTCCTCTGAAGCTCTCCATGATTGCCTCTTTTTTTCAACCCTATTAGGGGTTCCTACAGGCATGTCATAACCCTTTTTGTCAGAAACCTGACCATAATCTTCAAATATTTTCGGGTCATTTTTGCAATGAAGAGAAGGCGAGAAACGTCACGCCCAATTCCCAAGCGCCCTCGCGCTCAGGAACCGAAAAGCGAATACAAAACGCGAATTCGCAAACGAACACCACACTCGCTATCAGAAAGGCGAAAAGTTTCTTTTCGCTTTTACTGGTGTGCGCGCGTCATAAAAAGAGTGAACTAGAAGCGAGATGACTAGGAGGTACATTAAGATGATGGTTAATTACCTCATCCAAAAAGAGGTTGATACTATGCCTTTGGGTCCAATCATGGCAGAAAAAAGAGAGAAAGCGCTAAGAGCGAAATAAGACAAAAATATGGTGTGGATATTCATTGAAGGACCTGCAGCGCAGCTGGAGCGACTTAAAGAAGAAGCCACAAATGTGGAAGGCATAAGACACGAAGCCAGAAGGTCAATTTTTTCCCATTATTTAGTATTTTTGTATTTAATTTCAAAAGTAAACAAAAATTTTGAAACTTGTCACTTTAGCATTATTATGAGAAAACATAAAAAATATAACATGTCATTATGCAAATGCAAGAAAAAAAATAAGGAACCCAATTGGTTTTTTTTTTCTATCCAAATGTAGCCTAGGCACTAATGCGCTTCTAGTCTGAGTATGCACTGCAATGTAATTAAAGCATGTACGGCCTTTGTGGACATTATTATGTGCACAAATCTGGTGCATTGTTGCCTTTCGCATGCAATTGTGACATTTAGTTATGGAAATGATGCAATTGTGGACCAAAAATTGCTGATTGCATGACGACTTCCTAACAAAACAGATGCTTAATCACTTCATATGCAGGTAAGGTTAAAAGCTGAGGGGTGTGTGACCATCACACAATAATTATTGTAGACATTTTGCATACAACTTCCTTGCCTTTGGAAGCCAAAAATCCTTAAATGGGTATCACACAACCGCCCCGTAATTGATCTCTCTTCCCCGTTTAAGGAAAAAATACCTAAGTACCCACCTTGAAGACAATAGACAAGAATTCCCCGTGAGGCTCTTCCAAAATTAATTTGAAGTTGAAACAATCCAAAATCACATTTAGACATACGGGAAAAAAACAGACATTTAAGGTAAACATAAACTATATAATTTCATTATGCGTTTCACATATAAATTTTCTTGAAAGAAGTAGAAACAAAAATTTGATTACACAACTTCTATTGCCAGTACAAACGCATGTGCAAACACAATGAAAATCGCATGCGATTTCCATGTGCAAGCGTTCAGTGTGGGCCCTTTCTATTTTGCAAAATGTATGCAAACACATTTTTTAAATGATCGCATGGCCTTCTACAACACTGCCACCGCAAAACACAATTACACACGTGTATCGCATTGCTATTTAAATTTATTTCATTTGCTAATGCGCGATCCGCCTTTGGTGTCGCTGTTCGTTTCCAAAGCAGTTGTCTTGCTAATGCGCGATCGCCTTTCTGATACGCGTTCGCCTTTCTGATACGCGTTCGCTTTCCTTATGCGTATCGCCTTCCTAATGCTCATCGTCTTTTGAATGCGCATGCGCGTTCGTCTTTCGAATGGGCGTTTTTTTTCTGGTGAATAGGCATGTTGCTCACTTCTTGGTTGTTTCTCCAAATTCGGCCAATTTCGTATAATTAAATATACTGCCAATAACGTTTAACAGCGGCTAGTCACTAACAAAGATCGGTGTGTTTTTTCCTTATTTGGACACAAATTGGAGCGATTAGAAAAATGGAACAATAAAGTTTGATTGATGATAAAAACACTATTTAAACCAGCAATGCAAGCTGATCATGTGTGTAAGAAAATGAGTGAGGAGAGGTCCTGATTTGATGCCTGTGGCAATGGAATAGATGGAAGAAAACAGAGGGTGAATCGATAATTGGGATGGGAATAAAGAATGGAAAAAGATGAGATAAAAAAGAAAGTTGGTAGGAAAATAGCCCAGACCTTGTTGCGGCTCTGCGGATGGGGGAAGGTAGGGAGCGGGGGGAGAAAAGGAGGGGAGGGGGATTGCTCGAGCCGAGGGGAGGGGAGGAAAGGAGAGATGGGAAGGAGGCAGGGAGGAGAGCGGTGGAGGATAGAGGGAGGAGGTAGAGAAAGGAGAGGAAGAGAAGAGGGGGGGGGGGGGGAGAGGAACGAGGAGGGAGGAGAGGGGAGGGGGGAAAAGGTGAGAGGGATGGAGGAGGAGGAACCACAGGCAGCGTGGAGTACAGAGGAGCGAACTTTTTCAGAGTTAGGATCAGACAGCTCGTTTCTTTCGAAGGAGATTTTGTCTTTCTGGACGAGCTGTCTGATGAGGAGGTGTTGCGTCACTTTCGCCTAAATCGCCAAGCCAAAGGAGCTGTATGGCAAAACTGGGCGATTTGTGGAGCCCAAACAAGGCGGAATGTGGCATTGCCTGGGGATGACAAAGCTTTGTCTGTCCTTTATTTTTTTTTGGCAATGCCACATTCCAGCCTGTGACGTCACAACTCCTTGGCATGGTCAGCCTTCTTTTTCCAGGATCCTCCCAAAGGTTTGACTGCAATTTTGCCTTGTCAGAGAATATATACCTGTTTCGTCCAGTGAGTCAGAGTGGCAAAACATCAAATCTGATTTTTTTCAGCTAGGGGGTTTTCCCAACTGCCTAGGAGCCATTGATTGTACGCATTATGCGCGTCGCACCACCTAAAAAGAGATGGAAGTGTATCTGAACAGAAAACACTTCCATTCTCTTAATGTTCAGGTGGTGGTGTGATTCCCACCTGCGCATTATGAGTATAAACAGTGGCGTTTCCTGGAATTGCCACGACTCCATATTTTGCGCCAGTCAGCTCTCCACGCAAGTTTACCAGGGACGGATGCCAGAGGGCGTGGCTGGTGGGGGTAAGTGGTTCTTTTCCTCCATTTTCAAGGGAATGTGTATCCAAATGACTACCATCCATATTTCCCTTTCCAAACAGGAGACGCAGGGGTATGGGATTCATTCCTGGCTCATGAACCCCATGAGGAATCCAAGGACACCTGCAGAGAGGCGCTTAATTTAGCACACCGTCAGACAAGAAACGTGATGAAAGACTCTCGGAGTCTGGAAATCACGTTTCCGGTGTCTTCATCTACCGGTGGGAAACTCCTTTATTCTCCCGGGAAGGTGTCAGATATCATCATTGTGTGCGCGGGTGGTCCATAATTAGCAATAAGCATGGGTACAGCTGCACAATGATGATATGCTGGCAGCGAGGATGAGGGGCCATTGTAGATGCTGAGGATTCCTTGAGACGGACAGAGGACAAGGGCACATTAATTGCTTCTTTTTTCAGGGTAAGTTGGACGATCAATTTAAGGTCTTTTACTATGTTATACGTGTCCAAAAAAACATGTTAAATGTCATACGGTATGTATACTGATTATCTTATCCCTTATTAGGAAAACTAAAGAAGGCTGACCTGCCCTAACTGACACTGTTTGACTGCTACTACTTTTGGGTATGGCTGATTTTCTGTAAAAAGTGTTTCATTTTCCTAATGCTATTGTGAAGACCAGTAGAATGAATAATCATAGGAATGTATTGCTCCCCCCCCCCCAACTCCCCATACTGGTTGCATAGCTCCCTACACACCCGTTAGGCTGCTCCCTCTATTACAACAGAGGGTTTGACGCACTATAGCAAGTCACTGTTCCATGTAGTCACGTTTGCTCTCCTTCACATGCGCCAGTTGAAGCGAACATTAATCTGGGATAACATCAAACCAAATGTTGCCTTTCCAAAGAGAAAACCTAACAATGATATAGTTTAACTTGGAAGATGGTTAATGATTGTGTGTTTCTTATTATACAGGGACGTAGCTACCAGGGGTGCAGGGATGCGACCACACCAGGCCAAAGAAGTCCAAGAAGGGGCCCCAATTTGTGGTAAGTTTCTAAATTAACAGTCGTGTGCCAACTGCTTTCCCAGGGTTCTGTGTCAAAAGCTTGTTGAACATGATCTGTGTTCCAATCATTTAACCAGTGCCTGGCTCTGCAGTGCCAGTTTTCCCAACAATGTATCAGTGTGTGCGTGTCAAGTCCTCATGCTAGCATTGCAATGGTGCTAATTAGGGTGAAAATGTGGAGTTGTCTTTACCATCTGCTTTGGACCTGTGTGAAAATCACAAAATGGATTTGAGACCACTGCCACTTTAACAGCAGCCATTAGCTAGCTGGTGTTAATGTTATTGTGTAGTTAAAGTGGTGCAAATGCATTCTTAAATACATTGCTCCCGTTGCATAGATATCTTTAGGAATTCTCCTTCAGCTGGTGCTAATATGTAATGAAACTTGCAGTATCCAATTAATCTTGTTTAGCTCAACTTTAACCTTGATTTTCAGCACAGAGATGGATGCTAATGACACCCACTATCTATAATGACATAACCTTACGTCGCTAACATGACATTATACAGAAAATATTGTATTTGCCAAATCACAGAGGATGAGAAGCAAAGAGCTGAGGAGGAAGAAACAACAGATGACATGAACCTGCTCCTCCACAACAGACACCATAAACGCTGAGGACACCCACACATCCATCTGGACATCGATATTAAAAGAAGACAAATGGCAAAGAAATGTTTGATAAAGCAAAAAGCACATTTATTCATGTGAATATAAAAAAAAAAAAAAACAAACAAAAAAAAAACTACTGACTACAAGCTAACCGACCACTTCTTCTGGGCGGTTTGTCAGTTTTGGGCTGCTTTTTTTGGGGGCAACGGGACCAGCACTTGCAGAAGACTCTCCCGTCTCGGCCGCAGGTGTAGCATCCCCCACGATGTGGGCTGGAGTAAATTTAACTTTTAAGCTTGATCTCTTTAGAATCTTGAGAAGCTGCAGCTCCTCCTTTTGATTTTCAACTTTCTTGTTGATAGATGTCTTGTTGGTGGGTGAACTCCGCCAACTTCCCATATATTTACTCAACATACAATATTTTCTCCGTCTTTCTGGCGGTCGTTGCCTTGTCACGCGTCGCAGGAGTCTTCATTTGCCGACATATGTTGGAGTATTTGCCTCCTTTGAGCTGCAGTAGTGGGGGCTGGGAGGCTGATCTAAGGGAAGTCACTGCAATAGGGGGAGTCGGTGGCTTCCCAAGCCGGTGACACCGGCGGAGGACGATGGGGGTATCCTCTACATTAAAAAATAAAAACAAATTAGACACATTGGTAGATATTATTAAAGTCATAAGTAAAGAGAAATGGGGTTGACTGGAAGCTCACCACAGATGGACAGGACAGAAAGATGATCAACGACACTAACTTAATCCCATAGGACATGTGTGAAGTTGTAGTTGACTTAGGGTTGTGGAAATAGAATCTGTAGTGATCCATTCTCCGTAATCAGTGTGTCTGTTTTACGGACTAAACTTGTTGTTTCTTTCCTCAGATTGTTTCTCTCAGAAGTCTTTTTCAACGACACTTACCATTATCTTCAGGTTCTGAAGCCACTGCTGGCAGGTCAAGATCTTCTGGCCCCTCCGGTGTTGTGGCCTGGCAATTTCTACGGGAGCCTCAGGTGTGGTTGCATCTGAGCAGATCGTTTAAAAAGGAGAGGAATATGAATAATGCAAAGCAATACACAATACTCATCAATCTCAAATGTGATTTTAGTTATAAAGTGTGGTCTTTGTCCATGGGGTGTATATTTGTCTGTCGTGTGTCCATCCGTTGTGGTCTGTCCGTATCTGTGTGTGTGTCTGTCCGTCTCTGTGTGTGCCATGTGTACAATTTCCTTCTTTCTTATTGTGGGTTCCTCAGACTAATGTCATAATATTATTGTTAGATAACCGATTGTAACATTTCACATTACCTTCTTGGTCAGTGTCGGCAAATGGTCTTTCAACCGACCACGAACTTCTCCTCCCATTGGCAGCATAAGTTGTTTTTCGTACTCAGTGAGGCCAACCTCCTCATGGGTCTCCCCCAGTCCTTTTGCCAAGATTTTTATTTTGGCCAACTTTTCTTTATTGACCTAAGTAGTAAGACAAGATTTGGGACAAGTGATTAATATAGGTACATCACAATTGTATGTTGCTGGACTATATTGTTGCAATCTTTGTACTAAGATACATTATTATTTTTCTAAAAAGAGTAAGATATTCAAACGCTTCTCTTTAATTGTTTGTATAGTAACAAAATAACACATTTACCCCTTAATGTCACTGAGTCGTTTTTTGACCAATGGCACATCCGTCTGTACGTGCTGACGGCATTGACCCTGTGGCTATTTCTTTCCAAATCTCGTTCTTCCGGCAGCTGAGAGCTTCAGGGACTTGGCCCCAAATAAGATGTCCATTTGGGGACCACAGCCTCTACAAGGGCCGTATTTTCCTCATCGAAAATCTCACATTTCGGAGTCCTCCACCTAATATATTCCAGAAGTGAAAGCATTTAGAATGTATTCACATAAATACGGTTTTAAGAGCCAACCTGCATTATCTACCCAGTTTTTGCCTTCCCCTCTTCCAAAGATGTCTTCTCTTGCTCCTTTAGGTGGAGAGGTGGGAGCTGGAACAACCTCGAAGGGGAGTCAAGCTGAGGCTCGGTTGGGGCATTGGAGTCTGCTCCAGTTCCTCAGCTTCTGAGCTCAGCTCCAATTCAGAGACCTCCTCTTCAGCATTTGCTGAAATATTGCTTTCAGCCGTGCAGACGCTTGGCCTTCGAAGGGTCCCATAAGGTGGGAGCTGCCACATCTGTATCGTTATCAAAAACACATTGTGTTCTGTTATTTTACATCTTTTTTCTTAGAGTCACAAACAAAAAATCATTCCATGGGGTTTGTGTATTTGGTTGGTTTGGTGGAAAGTCTGCCTGCAATTGTTTGATGTGTTGAATCCACATTTTAATGCAGATTAGTTTAAGTTGTTGGTGAATTCCTTGATAGGTTCTCTCATGTTTCCCTATTTCACAGTAGAATTTTGAATCTCCCTGTAAGTAAGGAGGATTGGTGTTTGTGCACAAGTATGTGTATATATTTTGGGTCAGCATGGACTTACTTCAACATAATTTGTGCAGATACACACCTAAAGCAAGTTCCTGACACTGAAAAGAAGACTCCAAAATAAACAGGGTCACGTATTATCCAGATTATGTGAACATTTCCAGAGTGACTGTTGCATTAGGGATATTACATTTAGTTAGGGACAATCCTCCCAAACTGCACACCACCACACACAAGGGTTAAGGTCAGCCAAACAACAAACTAAGTTAGAGGAGTTAACTCCCTGTGTGTTTTCAAAATCTAGTGCCATTACCACATACATAGAGGGAGATGTAAGGAAAACAGTTATGGTTCCAAACTTATTTTCTAAATAAAATGAACTTCTGGCAAAGGAGCAGCATTACAAACAATCTGATTTTAGGTTTAATCTC
Organism: Hymenochirus boettgeri; assembly: GCA_019447015.1. Lineage (NCBI taxonomy): Eukaryota > Metazoa > Chordata > Amphibia > Anura > Pipidae > Hymenochirus > Hymenochirus boettgeri. Next base: position 140,528,320 of record CM033471.1, on the reverse strand, counting down.
ACTAATAGTATGTAAATGGTTGCCAAAAAGAAGCTAACACATAAGATCATCTCTAGACAAATGTAGGAATGAGATAGCACACTTGTTGGGTTAAAACTAACAACATTTCCCAAGGTACTCACCTTCAGTGTTGTTGCTTGTGTGGTTCTCTTCCTCCGCCTCGCTGTTCTTTTCCATTTACAAAAGAACCTACGGCCACAATGGTGTATGTGAGGGGTGATCTTTAAGAGGTTGGGAAATAGGGCGTGTTTGCGTCATTGGGTCAATTTTCGCGGGCGAAAAACGCGCTAATCGCGCGTCAATATGGATAAAAGTGGACTTTATTTTGGCGCGCTACACATAAGTATTCGCGTTTTTAAATTCGCGCGCATGCGTATTTGCAATTTTTCGTTTTTCAATTCGCGCGCAATACGTGCACATGCGTATTTGTAATTTTCGCGTTTTTCAACGCGCGCGGCATGCGTATTTGCAATTTTCGCGCTTTTCAATTCGCGCGCAATACGTGCACATGCGTATTTGTCATTTCGCGTTTTTCAACGGCGCGCATGACGTATTGCAATTTCGCGTTTTTCAATTGTCGCGCAATACGTGGCACAGGCGTATTTGTCATTTTCGCGTTTTTCAATTCACACATTTCTTTTGCACAAAAAACATGCTCATGCATTTGTATTTTCCCTTAGGAAGGTGGACAACTAGGGGGTCCTTTGTGTTTTCTGCAGCCTGAAGTGGAATATTGCCGTGTAGACTTTGGTAGACATAGGAATCGGACTTTGGGATTACATTTTTCACATTTTATCCCATTCCCCCCCCAAAAGCCAGGACATTCTACAAACGGAAAAACAAAAAACCAGGCCAATACATGAAAAGGCCTTCGCTCTCCTCTCTTAAGCCTTTTGGAATGTGGCCCATGTCCACCATAATAACTTTAAAACTCCGCCATATTTAGCCCAAGTAATTGGAGTTCATTGCTGCGTGTGCCTCCTCTCCTGCTGCAGCACATAATCCCCTCCTGCTGCTACTCCTCACCCTATTCATTGTGGTCCATTCTTACTCTGGAGCAGTTGAGCCAAAAATATCTTGAAATGTGGTAAAGTTCTCCATTAGTTTGAAAATGTATAATCTAATCTTAGAGGAGTTTAGGAACGGACAAATCTGGTTTGGAATGGTCTTTGTTGCAAGCACATGATATGTGCAAGATGGAGCACAATGGAATCTGTCTTTAGACATTTTGAGCATTATATAGGTTTAGATACATCATCTAAAATAATCATTCATCAATCTATACATTATATTAGGTTAGCTTTTTTATAGCAAACATTACTAATTCAACACAGGAATATGTAATACATTTTGGGAACAGAATATGTGTATGGTCAAACTAATACCAGACATTCTGGTCCTTTTGTCGGACACAAATCCAGGCATCCTCGTCGTCTCTGCTCAAATGATTGGGAGGTCCTTAACCAAATGTCCAGGTTGATTCATGGAAATGTTCCTATGTAGACTCTATAATTGCACTATTTTAAAAACGAATAGCGAATAGAAAATAGCGAAAGCGAATAGCGAACGCGACTCCCGAAAGCGAATAGCGAAATACGAGTATGTATTTTCGCGTTAAGAGGCGCGGACGTTTTGGCGCCAAAGCAAGGGGGGGGGCGTTTTCGCTGTATTCAAGATGACTAGGCCATACTTAAGCTTAGGTTGAAAACAGCTCACCAAAAAGAAGTATGCACACTGCCTGGGGGACCACGAACAAAAAGCGCAAAAAGCGCTGATTATGGGAGCCTCCAGAGGAAGATTGGGAGGAAGTATGGTCCAAATGTCACTCCAGGACTGCAAGAAACTGGAGTGACCTAAAGAGAAGGAGGCCTGCATTTGTGCGGGCATTAGGAAGCAGGATGCATACAGTATTTTTATAATGCAGATTATTATTATCCGAAATAAATATTCTACTTTATTTTTTGTAAGTTTGAGAATAGAAACTGATAACGTATAAAATGTGTCATTAAGCAGATATAATCTTCCCGTGTTTAAGACAGATGTAATAATGCAAAATGTGCACATATCACGTGCCTTAAGCCAAGGCAACACTATAACACACCAAATCAAGCACACAATTGTGATCATTGTGCACACGATTTGTGTTCGTTTTGCGTTTTCTCATCTTTTTCCATTTCCATTATGGAAACACATTGCATTAACGCCACAAAAATAGGGAATGCATGTATTAACAAAATGCAAAATGGACACGCAATACTTAGGATAGGCCACACTTACGCGTTTAGCATTTGTGCATGCATTTTGCGTTGGCAAAAGCGCATGCGATTTGGTTAGAATGGAAAATGCAGGAACGCAAATATCACGAATTTCCCATGTGCATGCGATGTGCGATCATTCGTTTTGGTAACACATGCGTTGCATAACAGAAAACAGCCAAATCGCACGCGCAAAAACGCACGGCAAACGGAAATCGCACAAGAATGACGCAAAAATGGGGAACGCATGCATTACTAAAATGGAAACGGATATGCACAATCGCATGCGCATGGTAAATCGCAGGGAATTTTGCATTCCCGCAATTTCCATTAAACCAAATCGCATGCGCATTTGCGAACGCAAAACGCTCCTAGCCATAAATAGCATTTAATTTGGGTTCCCGACATTTCCATTTTAGGCCAAAACACAGGACAAATCTAGTGCAAGCTAGTGTGGTCTAGACCCCTTAACATGGCATTATAGTTGCCAACTTCTTGAACTTTGTTCTAATTTCAAGGTGACATGGAACGAAAGAGGAGGAGGATGGAGGAGGCCGGACCATCGGCTCCAGAGAGCTTCCACACCCCACCCTATCCCCATCTCGTTAGCAGCATCCCCACCACCCCTAGAGCAGGATTGGAATGGCATTGTGGAGGCGGATGTCCACCAAATTAAGAAAAGGCTGCTCCGGCTGGAGCGCCAAGTGGCTTTTTTAAGGAGCAGAGTTTAATTTCTTTATTTGTTGTTTTTACCTAAAAAAAAAATTTTACAAAAATTTTACAAATTTCTAGGTAAAATATAGTTGATATTTAAATCAAACTGGAAAGTTGCTTGTTTTTCTTCCTAACTCTTCCAGTTCTATCTTTGTATGATATTAGGTGACCGTACAGTAGGAAAATATTCCATACATAAGATGTTTGATGTAATGTCTGCCTATATATGTAGTGGCTTAATTAGTTCCCACATGTAAAGATATATATTATTCAAACCACACAAGGATTCTGCAAAACAATGTTCCATCCTTGCATAGGCAGGGAACATCCACATAACATGCCATATTATTTCTAATGTAGGCTGGTAGGTACATATTAGAATTTTTTTTAAAACGAATGATTGTGCATCATTACGTGCACCAAAAATAGATTAACTGTGTGAGGGACAAACAAGATAATTCTCCCTTTTTTCGAATTGCCAATCAGGTATGATTGTGCGGTTCCTATGGCCTGCATGATGGGGTCCTGAAAAACAACAGCCACTGTTGTGGCAACAGACACTCATTGTCCTGACCAACATGCTCCAATAGATCACAACACTCAGTTGTGTTTAGGTGGTGCGAGCAATATGCAGACAATCAATGGCTCATAGGCATTTCTGAAAAAACCCCTTAAGATAAAAAACACTTTGGATGTTTTTTCACTCTGACTCATGACTAGACGAAAGGTGATGTATGCCAAGACCAGGGTAAAATTGCATTCATCACCTTTGGAAGGCTCCTGGAAAAGAAGGCTGACTCCGACAAGAAGAGTAAGGTCACAGGCTGGAATGAGGCATTGCACAAAAAATACAGGACAGAAAGGAATATGGGTCATTGTCCTGTGCCCTGCTGAGGTTGCTGGGACCCACCGTAAAAGCCATCGCACATTAGAAAGGCAATGTACATTATAATGGGGATATGGCTTCGAAAGCGAACGCACATATAGAATGTAATATGCCTTGGAAAAGCAACATTAGAAAGGCGATCGCGCATTAGAAGTAATATGCCTTGGAAAAGCGACCGCGATAGAAAGGCGACCGCGTATTAGAAGGCGACCGCGCATTAGAATGATGCCTGGAAAAGCGAACGCGTATTAGAAAGGCGATCGCACATTTAGAAGGGCGAATGTGCAGTGCAAGAGATTGTATTCCAAGAGAAATTTAAAAAAGATTGACAATAAGACATGGCTGACTTGGTAAAGTGAGGTGGCCATTTTGAATTGACATCATTCTATGGGCTTTTCTGGTTTCGAATGGTTTTCGCAATACAGTCTTCTTAGAGCGTTAAGTTTTCGCTGCGATACTTTTCGCTCTTTATCGACCCGTTGCCTTTTTCAGATGCGAATGGTGGTGGATGTGTGTTTTTTCGCTTGAATAAATAAGCGAAACGAAGCCCCAAATGGCCTATTTCGCTGCGATGTGCTGCGCATATTATTTGGCGAAACAACATCCTTAAACCCACACATATGCCCCCTATAAATTGCCCTTAGTCATTACTACATTGACTACACCACACTATTTTAAAAAATTCTTGAAAATGGTGCGTCCACCACGGAAACTCAATATTACATCGGGTAGCATGGGTTTTGGACGACTTTCAGGCAAAAACTGGCTTCAGTGCATCTGCCCCATAGTCTTTACACTATGCGCTATCCTTATTGTTTGGGTGATAGTGTTTTTTATTAGGTAGTGTCAGCAACATTTCAACGTCGGATATCACATTAGCTGATTGTGACTTTATAACTAGGAACAGACTAGAACTTTATGAGTTCAGACGAAGTCGAACTATTTGAACAGGTTTGATTTTACGGACTCATGGGACTATTATCGAAAATCCTCGAACATTCAAGATTTCTTGAATGTATGAGGCTTTTCGAATGTTCGGTAGGCCTCGAACGGCCACTTCCAAAAATCCCAGTACGGACAGAGATTCCCAAAAACGGCCGCTCGCGGATTGCCAAATGGCCAACAATCACCTGGCCAGACGTTTGGGGGTCCAGCAGTTCGAAACCAGGACTGCAGCCCTAACAAGGGCCCTTTGGGGCTTAAGGGGTCCCACAGCTCGAACCCGGGATCCCCCTCCCCGGCACTTATAAGTGCCCATGTGGCCCTAACAAGGGCCCTTTGAGGCTCAAGGGCCCCGCAGCTTGAACCGGGACCCCCCCTCCCCTATCAGGGCCCTTGCTACACTAAGAAGTGCCCTTGCGACCCTGACAAGTGCCCTTTGGGGCATAAGGGGTCCCGCAGCTCGAACCGGGACCCCCCTCCCGGCACTTATAAGTGCCTTTGCGGCCCTGACAATGGCCCTTTGGGGCTTGAGGGGTCCCACAGCTCGAACTGGACCCTTGTAAGGGTCCTTGCGGCACTGATAAGTGCCTTTGTTGGGGGTCCCTCGGCTCGAACCGGGACCTTAAAAGAGCCTTTGGGTGGCATCTTCTGTCTTCCATCTGGTGATACCAGCTCTGCTGAGGCCACCGACCCTGAGAAGTACCCCTACAGCTGCCAGGGGTACCTCTGGCGCCGGTGGCCTCAACAAGGCCGATGTTACCGGCGTCTTGATCCAACGCCATGTCTTCGGGCTAGCGACACCAACACCACTGAGGTCGCCGATGCCAGACAGGCTCACTGTGGTCAATAGTGAGCCCGCTGGCACCGCCGGCCTCAGCGGAGCCGACGTTGCTAGCCACTTCTTTTAGTATATTTTAGCATATATACTACTTGTGGAGTATTGCAAGTAGCGTATCCTTTGATTTTGATAGTGGTACCTTTTAGCGGGTGTGTGAGTGTGCTGCCCTTAATTATTGCTGCGCGGTTCCCTATAGGCCGAATGATTGGTCTCTAAAAACAACAGCCACTGTGGTGGCAAACAGACACTCATTTGTCCTGACCAAATGCTCAATAGTATCAACACTCATTGTGTTTAGGTGGTGCGAGCCAATATGCAGACAATCAATGGCTCAGGCATTTCTGAAAAACCCCTTAAGATAAAAAACACTTTGGATGTTTTTTTCACTCTGACTCATGACTAGACAGAAAGTTGATGTATGCCATAGACCAGGTAAAATTGCATTCATCACCTTTGGAAGGCTCCTGGAAAAGAAGGCTCCTCCTGACAAAAGATGTAAGGTCACAGGCTGGAATGAGGCATTGCACAAAAAATACAGACAGAAGGAATTGTGTCATTGTCCTCTGTGCCCTGCTGAGGTTGCTGGACCACCGTAAAAGCCATCGCACATTAGAGCAATCGTACATTATAATGGGGAATATGGCTTCGAAAAGCGAACCACATTAAATGTAATATGCCTGGAAAAGCAACATTAGAAAGGCGATCGCGCATTAGAATGTAAATTCCTGGAAAAGCGACCGCGCATTAGAAAGCGACCGCGTATTAGAAAGCGACCCGCATTAGAATGTAATATGCCTTGGAAAAGCGAACGCGTATTAGAAAGGCGATCGCACATTAGAAGGGCGAATGTGCAGTGCAAAGATTGTATTCCAATTGAGAAATTCTAAAAAGATTGACTAAATAAGACATGGCTGACTTCTGGTAAATGTGAGGTGGCCATTTGAACTTGACATCATTTCCTAGTGGGCTTTTCTGGTTTCGAATGGTTTTTCGCAATACAGTCTTCTAGATGCGTTAAGTTTTCGCTGCGATACTTTTCGCTCTTTATCCGAACCCGTTCGCCTTTTTCAGATGCGAAGTGGTGCGATGTGTGTTTTTTTTTTCGCTTTTAATAAATAAGGCGAACGAAGCCCCAAATGGCGCTATTTTCGCTGCGATGTGCTGCGCTAATTATTTGGCGAAAAAGACAATCCTTTATAAATATGCCCCTTAGTCATTACTACATGGACTACACCACACTATTTTAAAAATTCTTGAAATGGTGCGTCCACCACGGAAACTCAATATTACATCGGGTAGCATGGGTTTTGGACGACTTTCAGGCAAAAACTGGCTTCAGTGCATCTGCCCCATATTCTTTACACTATGCGCTATCCTTATTGTTTGGGTGATAGTGTTTTATTAGGTAGTGTCACCAACATTTCAACGTCGATATCACATTAGCTGATTGTGACTTTATAACTAGGAACAGACTAGAACTTTATGAGTTCAGACGAAGTCGAACTATTTGAACGGTTTGTTTTACGACTCATGGGACTATTATCGAAAATCCTCGAACATTCAAGATTTCTTGAATGTATGAGCTTTTCGAATGTTCGGTAGGCCTCGAACGGCCACTTCCAAAAATCCCAGTACGGACAGAGATTCCCAAAACGCCGCTCGCGGTTGCCAATGGCCAACAATCACCTGGCCAGACGTTTGGGGGTCCAGCAGTTCGAAACCAGGACTGCAGCCCTAACAAGGGCCCTTTGGGGCTTAGGTCCCACCTCGAACCCGGGATCCCCTCCCCGGCACTTATAAGTGCCCATGTGGCCCTAACAAGGGCCCTTTGAGGCTCAAGGGCCCCGCAGCTTGAACCGGGACCCCCCTCCTATCGGGCCCTTGCTACACTAAGAAGTGCCCTTGCGACCCTGACAATGCCCTTTGGGGCATAAGGGGTCCCGCAGCTCGACCGGGACCCCCTCCCGGCACTTATAAGTGCCTTTGCGGCCCTGACAATGCCCTTTGGGGCTTGAGGGTCCCACAGCTCGAACTGGACCCTTGTAGGGTCCTTGCGGCACTGATAAGCCTTTGTTGGGGTCCCTCGGCTCGAACCGGACACCTTAAAAGAGCCTTTGGGTGGCATCTTCTGTCTTCCATCTGGTGATACCAGCTCTGCTGAGGCCACGACCCTGAGAAGTACCCCTACAGCTGCCAGGGTACCTCTGGCGCCGGTGGCCTCACGGCCGATGTTACCGCGTCTTGACCAACCCATGTCTTCGGGCTAGCGCCACCAACACCACTGAGGTCGCCGATGCCAGACAGGCTTACTGCGGCCAAGAGTGAGCTTGCTGGTACCACCGGCCTCAGCGGAGCCGATGTTGCTAATGCGTCTTTTTTCTGCAATCTACTGCAATGACTTCTGAGCTCTGCGATGATTGCACCTCTTTATATAGGTTTGCAGAAAACCCTAATCGTTTCTGATTGTGTCAATTTTCGATGCTTGGTTTACATGGTTTACATTAACCAATCAGATTTCAGAAATCAGAAAATCTGATTGGTTAATGTAACCATGTAAACCAAGCTTTGAAAAATTGATCAATCAGAAGTCGGATTAGGGTTTTCTGCAAACCTATATAAAGTGCAATCCTCCGCGGAGCTTAGAAGTCATTGCAGTAGATTGCAGAAGAAAAAAGCGTCTAGCAACATCAGCTCCGCTAAAGGCCAGCGGTGCCAGCAGGCTCACTGTTGGCCACAGTGAGCCTGCCTGGCATCGGTGACCTCAGTGTTGTTGGTGTCGCTAGCCCAAAGACATCGTGTTGGATCAAGACGCCGGTAACATCGGCCTCATTGAGGCCACCGTTGCTGGAGGTACTTCTCGGGGTCGGTGGCCTGGCGGCCGCAGGGGTACCTCTCGGGGTCAGTGGCCTCAGCGGAGCTGGTGTCACCGGATGGAAGACAGAAGATGCCGCCCAAGAGCTCTTTTAAGAGCCGCCAGGGGTCCCTGTTTGAGTGGCGGGACCCCCAACAAAGGCACTTAAAAGGGCCGGGCAGGGGGTCTGGTTCAAGCTGCGGGACCCCTTAAGCCCCAAAGGGCCCTTGTTAGGGCCGCAAGGGCACTTCTTAGTGCCGCAAGGGCCCTTACAAGGGCCGGGGAGGGGGATCCTGATTTGAGCTGCGGGACCCATTAAGCCCCAAAGGGCCCTTGTCAGGGACAGAAAGGTCCTTGTAAGGACCCAGGAGGGGGTCCGGGTTTGAGCTTTTTTAGAAGTTCGAAAACGGACCGAACTTTCAAAAGTTCTTCCATCTCTATTTATAACTAGTGCTTCCTGTACATGTCCAGTCATAAAGTGGTGACTAGGAAATGCAATACTACACAGATAGTACACATCTTTCCTCCTTGAATGTGTTATTAATATTAAATGTAAACTATGTTCATAGTCTAGTCAAAAGATATTTTATTTCCTCTTGGAATGTGGTGGGAATAATTGGCACAACATCAACGTTTTGCCCTTCAACTTGTTTGTTTAATTGATCTAACTGGAACGGTTAATTATCTCCTCTGGTTCAGTGATGAAATAGTAAAGAGATGAAAGAGAATGGTAATAATTAAACCATTTCTTGCCTCGAGAATAGAGATGGCTGAAACTCACTAGTTTCATTCCGTTTTCGGATTCCTGGATCTCGGGAAAATCCTGAGGATCAGAAAATTCGAAACCAGAAAAATTTACGATAATTTTCGAATGTACAGGGCTATTTTCGCTAATTTTGAAAATTAGCCTCAAACATTTTAAAATTTTCTCGAAAATCGGAGACCATTTTCGAGTTTCCGATTGTCCAATCATTCGATTCAGATGGAGGTCGAAGCTGCCCTGAAAAAAATCCAATATTTCGGGTGGATGGACCGATACACTGAAATGTCAGTCAGACTGCACAAAAAATTGGATGGTGTGTATTCAGCTTTATACATGGGAAGCATATCTGAATTAACCCACTTCTGAACTCTGTTTCTTATTATTTTAACTATAAAGGGTTCTTTAGTATTGCCCTGTTAATGCTAGGTAGAAGTTTATAATGGTCAGACAAAAATGGAAGTGTCCGGTAGATTTGGTTACCAAAATAAACCAGTTTCCTTGAAATGCTTCAAAATTGTGATTTCCTTCAAATACCTGAACTAGACATGGCCTATATTTGTTTTTATGGCTAATGAGGCATTTGGCTTGTGTTAAAATCAAATAAAAAACAAAACAAAAAACACTTAGAGCACTGACACTAGAAAGAAGAATTTTCAATTACAATCTGTGTGTGGATGCAAATTCCTTTGAAATAGTAAGTAGATTTCTAATTTTCTATACAGCTATGAATGTTTCTATTGCAAAAATAGTTCTCATTCTTCTTGTGTGCTGCATTCTGCACTATTACTTAAGAAAAACCAATGAAAGTACCTATTCAACAAATACAATGATGGATCAAGAGGATATAATTTCAAGGGAAGAAAACAAATGTGCTCCATTGTAACTGATCAATACATTAATAGCAATCTAATATAATGTTTCGGTGTTGCCAAGACACCTTCATCAGTTACAAGAACAGTCATTTTAATAAAGCATCACATTTGGAGGAATAACATTGTCCCTTTGTGGTTATACTGTGAAAAAACATTAAAGGGCATCTATAGTGAGAAAATGAACTTTTTTTTCTTTCTTTCCATGTGTTCTATAATTCTCCAAGACCCCCAGAGTGTCATCACTTTTTTCAGATTCCCTCTCTGTCCTGAGATACACCAGTTAGAAGAATATGTGATTGCATTCCTCAACTCCTACTTGTACTGTCAATCAAATCCCTGTGACGTGATTCCCCCTCCCTGCTCTGTAATAAACATAGAGATAAGAGCATTAGCAGGGGGAGAGAGGTAGCTTTGATGATAGATATAAGGCTGCACTTGACCCCCCTTCTTAATAGCTTTCACTGATTGATAATGGGTCACAAAGTGAGAGATTGTAAACTGTACTGTTCTCCTTCTTCTTCCATGTCTCCAGAACAGCTTGCTTTCCATTGGCCACTGTGAATGGGTGTGTTTTTCAGGATGTTGAACTTCTAACTCCTACTGCACATGATAAGCTTGTCGGATAGCCGGAGTTGAGACGTGGGGGAGGTAACAGAGGGGAGGGGGAAGGGGGGAGTGCTGCACAGAGATCTGACACCATGGTTAAACAGAGTCACTGATAGAGATAGGATTAAGGCAGCACAGAGTACATGAATTTAACTTTGCAAAGGGGCAATGTGTTTTTTTCACTATAGATGCCCTTTAAAATCAATCCTTTTGCTTCCTTTTGTAACAAATATTCCTTGGTCTACCAAGGGATATATTGTTAATGATCATGTCCCTAGGTTAATTTGCAAGACACCATGTCTGGACTAAATGTGCAGCCACAGGTGGCTCCTCCTACTTTTTTACCACATTACCACTGTGCAATACTTTAATGGCATTGGAAGTGTGCATTGGCAAGATAGAATGGTCTAAAATATAAGTATTTTAAAAAGCTTTTACAATATACAGTAACCTATATTTAATAGACACACAACTGCATAATTAACAAAAGTATTAAAAATAAAATTGTACTTAATATGAAATATTATGTTATTAAAATACACATTTTTTAAAAAAATCTGCCCAATTCATGCAGAACCGAAGCAGTTAAATGTGAGGTTAAAGTTCTGCTCAGATTCAATACTGGTTAACACAAATTTAAACCCTTACTTAAACCTTAATTAAACCCTTACTTAAACCTTAATTAAACCCTTACTTAAACCTTAAAGGGTATGTCCAGCAAAACAGTAAGTATGTTTCTAAATAATTTACTGAAGAACAGGAGGTAAATGCACTATCTCTTACCTCCTGTTCTTCAGTAAATCTTCCATGAGAGGAGGAGACACTTACCCGCGGACCCGCTCCAGCGCCGGAATCCCTGACACCTCCACACAGTGCGAAGGAGCGAGAGACGTCTCTGAGGAAGCGGAAGTTACCGCGAAACGTGTCAGGCCACGCCCCTTCCCCTGGCGTCTTTCTCTTCCATGGGCTTATCTTGTTTATATACCTTTTCATCATTTTAATGCTACTAATAAATGTGAAGTTTTACAGTATCATGCTGGTCTGAGGTGTATTCCACTTGGATGTGTCCCTCTGCTTCACACATTCCCTTTCCTACAGTTTTTTCGGAAAGGTCGGACCGATCTAGGAGCATTGAGAGACTGACGTTATAGTGTCAACACCCGCGGTGCAGCTCCCCACAGTAAGTTGACTATTTTGTATCCATTGTTAATTAAACCATTACTTAAACCTTAATTAAACCCTTACTTAAACCTTAATTAAACCCTTACTTAAACCTTAATTAAACCATTACTTAAACCGTAATTAAATCATTACTTAAAGGGCATGTCCACCCTTATAAACAAATTTTCCCATATAATAGAATATCTTCCCCCAGCCCCAACCGCTATAAAATAGTTTTAAGAAAGTGCCCAGATCTTTACTTACCTTCCCTCTCTCCTCCGACACCCGGCCTGGCCTTCTGCTTGCAAGACGCTGCAAGCAGGTGGCGGGACCGGCAGCTGCGTCCGTGATTGGCTGAGAGGCAGCCAATCACGGACGCGGCTGCCGGCTTCTCAGAATGCCGGAGGAGAGAGGGAAGGTAAGTAGAGTTCTGTGGACTTTCTTAAAATAATTTTTTTGCGGTTGGGGCTGGGGGAAGATATTCTATTATATGGGCAAGGGTTTTTATAGTAGGGGGAGGGATCGCAAAACGGGAGGGAGAGGCAGGGGGAGAAGGGCTGCAGTACACATGCCAAACTTCTCCCGGAGGCCAGATAGGAGGCAGAGTCCTATATGGACTCTGCTATCCTCCTGGTGGGCAGTTTTTGGGACTTTGGGGGGGGGACTACAGGAGAACCTTATGGAGCTGGGATGTGAGGTAAGGATTTTATTACACTACATGGTGGGGCCATTAGTGGGGGGATTATAGTTTTGGGGGTGGACATGCCCTTTAAACCTTAATTAAACCCTTACTGAAACCTTAATTAAACCCTTACTGAAACCTTAATTAAACCCTTACTTAAACCTATATTAAACCCTTACTTAAACCTTAATTAAACCATTACTTAAACAGTAATTAAACCATTACTTAAACCTTAATTAAACCCTTACTTAAACCTTAATTAAACTCGTACTTGCTTCGGGTGAGCAGCTATGACAATAGACACCCAGTATTTAACGTTGGCTAATAGCCAGCTCAAATGCCAACTCATGCAGGGTTTCATCCTGTTTGGAATTTAATTTGGTAAATCTCCCAGATTTGTTTTCTTTGTCTTTTTAGTTCCAAAACTGAACAAATAAATTCTTTGCAGGATTGTATATTAAATCTGTGAAGGGTCATTTTACAGTGATGACATGGTTGGATTTTTATTTTGAAAGTTGCCACTCGGAACTGGAATTATATTAAGGGATATGGTTATGTATAATTTTGGCATTGTCTATCAATTTCTCTTGCATAATGTTTATCATCTCAAGCAGGAGAAGTTTTTTTTCCAATCATTTAATGTCTTTGTTAATTAAGACAAGAATTTATAATAATAACCAGCCACTCCCAAACCTAGGTTTGTTTAAACTCACTTCTTCCGGCGTGCCTAAGGTTACTCAATCCCTTGCAACAACTCTGTCCTTACTGTTGCTACAGGGTAGCAGCTGTCAGTCAAGGCTGTGATGGTGATGTCACAGTTAATGGGTAAGGGCCACTACCAAAGCAGCCTATTCTGGCTTTATAGGTTTCCTTAGGAGCATTGGAAGGAAATATAAGTACAATGCTTCCTAAGTTGGGATGGGCTGATTCCTAACATCAATTCATGTTTTGATGGTGGACTTGCCCTTTATTTTTCCATGGCTGTTGCTATGACATCATATTTTGTAATATCAGATGAATTGCATTGATACATCTTATTGGCTAACTAAAACTAATAAAAATACACTTCAGGGCTTATGTACCAATAAGTGCAAAAGTTTGCCTGTTTTAACCAAATGTTATCTAAAGCTGGGTACACACATGCAAGATCTCTCTGTCATTGTCTAAAGATCACGATACTCACAGTCCCAAGCATTTTTCCTATGTAAAGTATAGGGAGAATGCTTGGGACTGTAGATTTTCCCCAGCCATGGCTGAAACCCTATATTTTTGGCCATTTCTGAATGAACCCATGAAATTCACCCCCTCTTACCGCCTCCATTACTCACATCTAGCATAGTTAGTCACAATTACTCACATTTAGCATAGTTAGCCTGACCGGTTATAGCAAACTGTGGGAGACCAGGCTAGTTGTGCTAGATGTTAGTAATGGCTGCAGTAAGAGAGACACAAATTGAATGGGGCCTCACACACTGTAAAGCATAATAGATTCAACTCATCTGACTGACGATCCACCAGTGGACACACAGTACAAGTCCTTTTGATCCAGACGAGTAGCCACTCTGAAGTTGTGAAACCGGCATCAGGTGAGTAATGGAAGTTAACTTTAACTTATACAAGATTTAATGCTATTTTTCTGAGACACATGTGCAGCACTCAGGCATCACTTCTGAACTGTTGCAATTTGCTAAGTTTGACTTTGTATTACATTCTGTTTTAAGATCATTTCCTTTATTTGTTACAATGTTGCATCTATGACTGTAGCAATACACTCTATAGATACCTCTGCTACCTAGGGCTGGGTACACACCAGCAGATATTTCCTACAATGTTGCATCTATGCCTGCAGCAATACACTCTATAGACACATCTGCTACCTAAATCCGGGTACACACCAGCAGATATTTCTGGCCGACCAGCCGATAGTGCTGTGGATCAGTCATCCATTTGTCCGAATCGCTGATCGGGTCCGTTGATAAATCATAGCCGATCGTGCGGTTCCCAATGGGACTGCACGATCGGTCACAAACACTGTTGCCCGTGGCCACTATTGCCGAGACAAAAGTCATTTGTACCAGCTGAATACTCGCTTGCAGCGAACGTTCGGTCGGGACAAAAAATAGCCCTGTGTGTACCTAGCCTAAGAATTTAAAGTATGCACAAACGGAGTCCTTTCCATGAGACAGCAGACTCACATAATTAGTGAAGAATAGTTATAGGCCTCCAGGTCCACTACTTGGACTAAATTATCCTGCTTCCCCATTCACATTTGCAATTCATTATTGTGTTTTATATGGTGGTTTTTACTAATGGTGTTTGGTTTTTGTATGTAAATATAATTTTGTCATTAATAAATTTTCACGTATAGCCCATGATTTGAGTAAAATATATTCTTCAGCAGCAGTATATTCCCCGCTTAACGTATTGGTTCCTCCCTTGGAGCTTTAGGAAAAAAATTAAAATGATTGAAGCAGAAATACAGTTCACACAGTAGAATAAAAATGGCACCATAAAGGTCTTTTGCTAGTACTGCTTCTCTGTATTGTTTAAGCGTCTGGAGGCCTAATTCCTTTCAAAACTTTCACACCTTCCCACAAAGGTATACAACCTTATTTGATACCGCCTAGGACCTTTTTAGTTTTATAAACAACATGTGTCTCTTGAGTCTGGGGAGACCTACTCACTTAATGCCAATATCTGTACTTTAATCCTTTTAGCACTAATAAAATGAAATTTAAGAGGAAAAAACAAGGGATAAACTGGGAGAGAACACCCTCTGAGTCTCCAGACTTCAATGCTATAGTTAGAATGGACAAACTTAAAGCATTTCATAAGGACAATATTAAAGCCAAAAACAAAGATTCAGCTACTTAATGGCATAAGATATTATTGGTGGAATGTTTTATCTGTTAAATTCTGTAACCATTGTATAGACCACATGGGAAAGGTTCTTCATGTTGCCATCGCAAGGCAAGGGAAGATTTCAGGAATGTAAATAGGTACAAATAAGAGTTTTTTTTTTCCATTACATAATATCATATCGTCCATCACTTCAATAAATCTAATTTATTTTTTTATAATATTTAATGTAAATGTTTATTTTATATTGGTATATATAAAATAATGGGCATTCTTAAAAAAAACCAGCAGCCTAAAACACACCTTTTCTTTAAAACAATCCCTTTATACATATCTTGTGCAATTATACATAGCATTATGGGAAGGATCAATGCTAATGGTAAGCCAGGTAGTTGTTCAGCACAGAGGAAATATTATTTCCTGATTATTAGAGAGCGAGACAATGCGTGTATCTCAATTTATTACCAAATGTTACAATAGTCCAGGCATGATATGATGAGAGCATGGGTAAGAATAGCAGTAGTTGGGATAAGAATCTACATTTTTTTTGCAATATTATGAAGAAAAAAGCGCCATGTTTTAGCAACATAAGAAAAGGAGAAAGATATTTCTCCTTTTATTTCTCCAATTATTACCACTAAGCAACATGCCTACTGAATAGGATAAATGGGATTGCTGTCAGCAGAAACAGAAGGTGGGATAGGACCAGGTTTAGGTGGGAAATTATTAGTTCCATTTTAGTAAGGTTTACTTTAAGGCATTGGTGCGCCGTCCATGAGGAGACAGTACAATGATGCATGATTGGGTGTCAGGACTTAAGCTGGGTTCACACATTCCCAATAAAGTGCCAATCCTCTCCATACAAAAGGGATTTGCCCTTTATCGGTAAAGTGTAGGGCTGACGTTCTGCATCAGAAACAGCCGTTTCAAGCGAAACATTTCCCTAGGGAGAACGTTCTAATGGTGTGTATGTCATCTTTTGTACTGTGTGTACCCAACTTTAGCTTGGGTGGAAAATTATAATTTAGTATCAGTGATTTGTCTTCTCCCCCACACACAATTTCATAGAAGGTGAATATACAATGTCCTTATCTGTCTCTTTACAGTTTAGCCATTCACATCAGGCCCTGGCCAAAGTGCTTGCTTACAATCCAATCTTCCCTTTCATTTTTGTATTAATAATTGTGAAACTGTAAGGATCCGAACCCCAGGACTCAGAGCCCAAGCCAACCACCGGTGCCCCCATACTGCCCGTTATGCACCATCTCTAGGTCCACACTTCCTAACCATTCAGCTTCTGAATGTCTCAGTGGTAACCCTTCCTTCAATATACACCAACAGCGTGTTCTTTCTCTCCTGTCATGTCACCAATCGGCCTTGAAAGCCCTATTATAGGGCAGAATAAAGACAGAATTCCGGATGTCTGGTTGCAGCTGTCAGCTAACCGGAACTTGTCCGGCTGTGACTACATCTCCCATAATTCCCATCAGCTGTACGCGCATGTGCAACCCGGGAAGACCTTGGTTGTGCGGTGAAGCTCAGTTTAGTGGGAGGATTTAACCTACGGAGGCAAAATGTACAGCTGGAGCCGTGTGTACTGTGTACTGAGCCAGGTAAACAGCATTACCGTACACGTTAGGACTAAAGGTTTAGGTTAGGAGTAGGTCTGTAAAACTTGGTGCTGCGCGTTGTGTGGTGACTGACAGCTGCGGCCTAGACACGGGATACTTCTTGATGCACATGTGACCTTCACATTGAACACTGTCTGTAGGTAACTCCGGGTGTATACTTACAATGCATCACTTCAATGTACACAACACCTCTCATTAGAAAACTGCAGGATATGTGGCACTGGGCGTTCCAGAATGTTAATGGCATGTCCACTCCCAAAACTAGAATTTAACCCACTATTGGCCCCACTGTGTAGTGTAATAAAATCCTTACGTCCCTGCTCCAAATGTCTGCCCTGCTATGCCCCTCCAAAGTCCCAAAAAATGGCCACCAGGAGCCTGGCAGAGTTCATATAGGACTCTGCCTCCTGTCTCCTCCGGGAGAATTTTGCCATGCACACTGCAGCCTTCCCTCTCCCACCCATTTTGCTCTCCCTCCCCCTAGCACAAATCCCTTGTAGTGTAGGGCTCCCTCCCCCAGCCCCAACCGTTATATTAGTTTTTGCAGAAACTCCCCTGAATTGTACTTACCTTCCCTCTTTCCCCTGGTGTTCTGGATAGCCGGAAGCCGCGTCCGTGATTGGCTGCCTCTCAGCCAATCACGGCCGCTGCTTGCAGTTTTATGCAAGCAGAGGGCCGGGACAGTATGCCGGAGGAAAGAGGGAAGGTTCGGGGGAGTTTCTACAAAAACTAATATGGCGGTTGGGGCTGGGGGAGGGAGCCCTACAGTACACCAAAACTTTGAAAGTGGGATGGACATGCCCTTTAATCCTGTGCAAAGTGTAAGTTATACACAATATGCAGCCCAACTTGGATACACAACTTTCCACACATGCATGGTTAGAACCATCTCAATGCATTTTGTACTTACATTTCTTATGCAATGGATTAAGATCATATGGGGCCCTAGGCAGGGCCTTCATTTAGGGACCCTTTTTTGCTACATATATTGTATAGACTGTGATTTTGTTACTGCTTCTGAAGCTGGGCCCCCAGAAGTTTCCTGGGCCCTAAGCAGGTGCCTAGGGTTGCCTTGTGGATAACTTAAAGCAAAACACGTCTAATCTTTCAGTGTTATGTATTCCACTTTTAATTCAGATTCCTTTCTTTAGTGCACCAAGGCCAGAACAAGCTTACGTATCTGTTAAATGCCTACTACAATTGACATCCATTTTATGTAGCCAGATGTGAAGCTGCCCTACTGTAATAAGGACATTCACTATTATATCTTCTATATTTTAAATATATTAATTTTTAATTGTGTGGACAGCTTTCTATTTCCACTCCTGCCATGTCTGGAATAATTTGTTAAATTGACCACATAGTAGTGGGCATCAACAGGGATAGTTTGGGCAGAATCAGACAATGTTAGAGTCTTAAGCTGGGTAAACACAGTACCAACAGGTGACAGACCAAATCTGCGCGGTTCTGTCTGTCATCTGTTAAAGATGTGGCTGTGTTTTTCAGGATGTTGAACTTTTAACTCCTACTGCACATGATAAGCTTGTCGGTTAGCCAGAGTTGAGACATGGAGGAGGTAACAGAGGGGAGGGGGAAGGGGGGAGTGCTGCACACATATCTGACACCATGGTTAAACAAACTGACAGAGATAGGATTAAGGCAGCACAGATTACATGAATTTAACTTTGCAAAGGGGCAATGTGTTTTTTTCACTATAGATGCCCTTTAAAGGACATGTAAACTGAGGCAAATCATTTTTTAACTAATCACACAGTAATTAGGATTAATTACCAACAATCTTAAATCAGCTTATAATTTTTCATCTTTGACCTTCCTATCCCTTGTTTTTTTAGCTCTGGGAGTTTTACTTTTTAAAGAGGACGGGACAGAGCTAGTTAGTAAAGAACTGTCAATCACCCAGCGCCTCCCCCTGGCACACTACATGTAGAAACTATCCATTCTATAAAAGTAAAGCTTATTTCTCTGTCACTGCATGGCTAATTGCTTCAGCATTAAGATCAGGAAAAGGAATAAACATTATCTGTTGCTCTGTGCTCTTTCTGTGCAGATAAACCCAATCCTGCAGTTAGCTGCTGTCCTTGTTAGTTAAGTCCCAATGCAGCAGTGTAGCTAAAGAAATCCCCCACCCCTCACTCACGCACACAGACCTTCAAACTCCTACAGCTAAAAGAAAATCTTACTTGATTCAAGCAGTTATTACAGCTCCCAGTGCTGCTTACCTTCCCATAGCAAAGCAGTTTTACTTTCACTATAACACAAAATCACTGGGTGAATACTATTGGCTGTAGTGGGGCACATATCATCTTCACTGCACATGCTCCACACTCCATCTGTGCCTCAGTTTTGGGAGGGGGTGGATGCATAGAGAGGAGACATGCATACTAACTAGGAGTGAGCTGAACAGGACATGAGGAGATCTAGTGACAGGGAGCACTGAGAACAAAAAGGGATCAAGTTCCTGACAGCACTAAAAATATAGAAAAGGATAAAGGCAAGTAATTTTTTTCAGTTTAGTGTCCCTTTAACTGAATGGTGTATTGACATTTTGCTCAGCTAAAGTATTCCCCATCTCACAGTGACAATACAGTGCTAGTGAACAGTGATAGTTGTGAAGAATTATAGTTGTAATTTCCCTTAATATTTTTGCTTTATTAGTTTTTGTGCTAGTAATTGTGCCTGTTCTGCTAAGTGTAACTCTAGATTGGAAAAGAGCTGATGTAATTTCAATATTCAAAAAGGGTAGTTGCTCACAGCCGGGTAATTACAGGCCTGTATGTTTCTCTTCAGTGGTGCGGAAGATACTGGAAAGTTTCACACAGGAACATGTTCTAGAGTATGTTTGAAGGACTGACCTTATAAGAAGTAATTAAATGGTATGAACACAATAAATCCATCTTAACGTTACTAGATAGCTTAGGCTTTAGATGTAAAGTGATTTTACTTTCTTACAACCCCTATCCATACCCCGTCTTTCCTCCTTCAAGTTTCTGAATTTTTCCTCCTGTCTACTCACGTTTTTAGCTCCGCCCCCAAGAGAAGTGAAAATACCTTTTCCAAGCCAATACTTTTTCCGGTCGCAGGGAGCGCCTTTGTTAATAGTGTAACTTTAGGCAGAATTATATCAATAGGGAAACATCATTGTTATTTTTTTTAGCAATAGTTATGTAAATGGCATAAAAAAAATCTTACTGCAAAATGGTTGTATGTTGCTTCTTTTACTGGCTTTCCATACGCCATCTTGCAGCATAACTGTTCCTTAACCTTCCCCTTGAAAATTTGCATTCCTTCATATTTTGTTTATAAATGATTATTTTTTATCTTTATAAACTCAAGTAGCTATTAAGGTTTCATTCGTTTTAAAGATGTCGACAGTTAGCTTTGTTTTGATCAAAGTGGCAAAAAATTCATAGATTTGTAAATTATTTATTACTTTTTGTTTTAGAAAAGTCACCTTAGCCGCCTTCCACATGGGTTGCAAAGAATAACCGCAATACAATTGAGAAATTATTCAGATGCACGTAAGTAGTAAAGGATTTAATTTTAGTAACATGTTAAATTGTGTGTGATAGAAGACAATGCATTCTCCAGCATACGGTAACTTTCCCTTCCAAAGTTTGCACAGTTCCTGAAGAACCGCCTGGCCCAATCTTTTTTTGTGACCGACTTCTGCAAAATGAATGGGCCAGGACAAAGAACATTAAAAGGTAAAACCATTTGTGGTTTGTTTAGCATTAAATATTATATAGAAACTGTAATTGAACATTGAACATATCTCTAGCACCGCACACTCACTGGTTCCAACAGCTCATTGGCAGACTGTCCCATCTTCTGCTCAAGTGCACCTATAGGGTGGGTCCTTGGGCTAGTCTGCCAATCAGCTGTTCGCAGTGTTGGGTACACACACTACAGATTTTTGAAGATGACAGACAGGATCTGCAAGATCCTGTCTGTCATTTTTCAAAGATATGCATACACACAGTCCCGAGCGTTCTCCCTATTCTAGTTAGAACGCTCGGGACTGTTTGTTTCTCTCTGCCGCGGCAGACTCCTCTATAGGGAAATTTTAGTTTTTTCCAGAACCACCGCTCGGCCGCACGCTCGTTCAGGAAAAACGCTACACACACTAGCGATAAAGCCCCGATACCATCGAATCAACAGTAACGGAGCTTTATCGCTAGTGTGTGCACCTAGCTTAAGTGTAGAGCTGCAGTTATCTATTTCTATTGCACACAATGAGGTAGGATTAAGCTCTCCTACTTTCCAGTTAATTATAGATCACATAGGTATCTACTTAATTCATTCGGTTTAGTGTCCCCTAATTTTTAGTTTTATTTATTTAGTGCGTTTTTAGACAAATATGCCTACCGCATTGCATTAGTGGGAATGTTAATATGGCAGTCCTATGATAAAATAAGTATTCTTAAGTTTTATAAAATGCATGCACTCAGAGAAATGTATAGAACCTCACAGAAACACATCTAGTGTGAACAAGCCCTAAACGAACATTTAAGTGTACCCCATTAATGTCCACTCCCAGCAGTAAAATCTATGCCTTCCTTACCCTCAAACACTGAGATTGTTCTATTTAGTTATATAGCCTGGTCTGAAAAATGTGTTTTCTTTTGCATTGGTGGGTATAGCTGGGTGTCTGTGTGCCACATACATTATGATGCACTGTTTGGGAGAAGGCATTTTGAGCTATTGGAGTCAGTGTGCTGTTTGGTTAGCATTCTGGAAAACCTTGGGTCCTGCTATTCATGAGGATGTTAATATTTTGTTCATTTTATTTAATTCCTTGTACTTATTTCCTTGTCTGTATTGTGAAATTGTTCTGGGCTGTATATCCGAATGGTGCTATATAAAGAAAAACAGGTAAAGAAAAACTAAATAAAACTGTGTAATTGTGAAAATATGAAAAGCTGTTTAGAGGGCATAAATGCACAATTAAAAAACTTAACAAATACCAGTTCTGTTTCAGCTTTCATTTGTCTTTCTATGTAACACTAAGGGGGCATTTATTAAAGGGCATGTCCACCCCCAAAATTATATTTTAACCCACTACCACTGTGTAGTGTAGTAAAATTCTTACCATACATCCCTGCTCCAAATGGCTGCCCTGCAATGTCCCTCCGAAGTCCCAAAAAACAAACAGCAGGAGCCTGCCTGAGTCCCATTTTGTCTCTGCCTCCTGTCTCTCCTCTGGGAGAAGTTTGCCATGCGCACTGCAGCCCTTTCGCCCTCCCTGTCCCTCACGTTTTGCTCTCCCTCCCCCTGGCTACAAACTCCTTTTCTGTAGTGTAGGGCTCCCTCCCCCAACCACTATAGTAATTTGTCTAAAAACTCCCCCGATCTGTACTTACTTTGCCTCTTTCCACTGACGGTCTGTAATGCCGGAAGCCATGTCCGTGATTGGCTGCCTCTAAGCCGATCACAGACGCGGCTGCCGGTCCGGCCCCCTGCTTGCAGTTTCATGACAGAACATCGGAGAAGAGAGGCAAAGTAAGTATACATCGGAGGAGTTTTTAGACAAAGTACTGTAGTGGTTGGGGGTGTGGGGGGGGGGGGGGGGGGAGCCCTACACTACAGAAAAAAATTAAAAAGGAGTGGACATGCCCTTTAAGAATCATAATTTATTTCCAACCACAGATAGATATTAATAATATATAATATATATATATATATATATAAATATTTGCTTCTAAAAAAAAAAAAAAAAAAAAAAAAATATATATATATATTATATATATATATATATATATATATATTATATATATATATATATAAATATTTGCTTCTAAAAATATTGTTGTTATACCCCTTTATGTAAATGGTATTTTTTGTTGACAGAGGCCTCTTTCAGCAGGATAATGCACCCTACCATAGTGCAAAAATGGTTTAAACGGCATGTCCAGCCATAAAATAAAATTTGACTGACAGCCGCAAGCAGTAAGCCGAGAGGAGTAGTACGACAGAGCGGCAAAGGAACTGGGTCTGATAAGTTTCTTAAAAACTAATAATGCAAGAATTAGGTTGGGGGGAGTTGTTGTGAACCTATTTTTAAAATGTTATTTAATGGCTGGACATGTCCTTTGGCCAACTGAATGCTGACGGAAAAATGTGCTGGAAAAATTAGTCCGATCCATAGAGTCCTGATTCACAATTTAAGATCCGTTCACGCATGCGGTTGGCAGCCCGACCTGTGAAGCACAATGTGTACCGATCGCCCATTTCAACTATTGCTTTATGTATGGGCTCTCGGTTATGCATTGCTGATAATCCGCAAGGCCAAATGTTGATTGTATTTTAAATTTAGTTCTGTTATTCCTTTTTAAGTAGCCCTTCTTTTTTTCTTGAAGGCTCAGTAAATTTAAGCCTTACCTATATAAGTTCATGCAGGTTTTGCAGTTTTCTGCTGTTATAAAGTCTGTCTAAAATGTCTACCTAAAATGTGTTCTTTGTCTTTCAATTTCAATAAATTCATCCATTGACCTTTTAAGCAGAAGCATGGAGGACAAAAATAGGTGGCCAGTTGTTTTTAATTTTCATTGAAGTATTTCATTTTTTTGCACCACCAACTAGGTATTGCCTGAACTAACTTTTCTAGTGTATTCCTGTCTCTGTTTCTTATGGAAGATTTTAATTGCGTTGAGCTAGAAATGTGCTCTGATGTCTTTATATTGTTCTGTTATCTTAAAGTTGAAGCAGATGTCACAGTCGTTGGCTCTGGTCCAGGGGGTTATGTTGCTGCCATTAAAGCTGCACAGTTAGGCTTTCAGGTTAGTGTCTATTATACAAAACTGTTATAAATATATTTCTTTTTGCCGAATGGAACTAATAAGGTTTCTTTACAGTGAAAGGTTTCTTTACAGTGAAAACGATAAAGCAGATGTGGTAATTGCATGATCATTGGATAGCTTCAAGAGAGGGCTAGATAGGTTTCTAAAATTTAAAAATATTGAAAATTACTGGTATTTATACTGATAGTTTTTGTTGATCCAGAGATACTTGCTGATTTCCACTTGGAGCCAAGAACAAATTTTTTGACGCTTTTATGCTGGGGTTTGTTTTGCCTTCCTCTGGATCAACTGTATTTTACGGTCCAGTATTTTGACCCGATTGACTGTTTGCTATGATAGTTCAATCAACTGCACAGAATATCAATGGTCAACGCAAAATTCCTCACAGTCCACATCTCGGTCGGTTCATTGAGGGCTGTGTGATTGCCGAAATTCACTGGCCGTCAGTCCGTCGTATCGGAAAATTACTGCTGATATTTCAGTTCAACCAACCAAGGTTTTAGTTGCAGCATTCAGTTGGTCATAATAATGGACCTTGTGTACACAGCCTTAGTTAGGGCTCATGGGTAGCCTAAAAAGGTTGGACTAGAAGGACGCTATGTCAACTTCCAATACTATGTAACTACTATGTTGTGCAGTGGTGCACAGGGGTCTGGGTGAATAGAGCATAGAGTCTGGGCATTTTGGGGCTAAGATTATTGGCTTGCTCAGTAAGTGCCTGAGCAATAATATTGATTCGTATAGGACTTTAAACTCTCTAAGCTCAGTGAATTAAATGACTAGCAGTGTGCAAACATGCCCCTGGGAATTATTATATTTCCTAAAATAAATGTAGTGTGATTTGGGTATATACGGGGAGATTCAATAAAAGTTCTTATCGTTTAAAATGGTGCTAATTTTGCCCCAACCAATCAGAACTTATGTAACATCTGATTGGTTGGGGCAAAATCAGCACCAATTTAAACGATAAGAACTTTTATTGAATAATCCCCATAGTCTGTTCTGTAGGACTGCTGTACAAGAACTATGGTTAGAGAGTTTTTTGTGGGCTAGATTTGCCTTTAATAGGATATCATCACACTTTTTCCAGTTAGTTAAAGCTTTTTTCCCCAAATGTTATGTTTTTCAGACAGTTTGTGTGGAGAAAAATGAAACCCTTGGCGGAACATGCTTGAATGTTGGCTGTATTCCTTCTAAGGTATGTAGAAAAAACAAGTGGTTAAAACTGATGATTAGTTTGCAGGCTGTGCTGCAGTTTTTGGTTCCCCTACCTTCCCAAATATAGTTATGAAAAGTCCATTTTCACAAGTGGCGAAATGCTGTTCAGACTATCCGCAATATCTTCGTAGGACTGCATAAATGGAACTGTGAAGATTGGGTCTGACACTGGAGCTTTGCCAACTCTAGTTAAAATGCAGTCTTGCAGCTTATCTCTGCACTTGCTGTTCTGTTGCCTCTTTCTCATTATGCTGCAAAATCAACTGTAGACCTAGCTGAGGGTCATCTGAGTCCAGCAATTGTAAAGATTTTTTTTTGGAAGACCAGAAAGAGTTCTGGTCTTCCTGCACTGTGCAACTGTTGGAATCCTCATGCTGAAAGGATCAAGGAGTAGGGTTCCCTTCTATGATAGCTTAAGGCCTGGATTCTTCCAGTTTAAACCAAGGATGTGGAGTTGTAACAGGTAAGTTTTGAGGTGCACTCCCCTATCTCCGTGCCATGAAACGGTAAGGGTTATAAACAAAAATACTGAAATGGAGGCACACTCCAAAAGTGCTTTACAACATAACTTTTTGCTACTCCCAATTCCCAATAAGATTTTCCAACTTATTTCTCATAAGAAGGTCTTTAAGACTCTAAGGTATCCGTACCTCTCTGCTCACAGAAGCTGATCTGGACTTTCTTAAGCTGGGTACACACATAAATGAGAAAGGGATTATTCCAAGGGATCCGACGGAATTGTCAGCTACATTGTCAAGTGTTCCCGATGCTGACGAATGGTGTCGGGAACACATTCTGTCTGTCATTTTTCAGACTGTGTGTACCCAGCTTCAGTTGCCATCCTCCTCACACCTTGCCAAATAAAAGGTAGGAAAGAAAAACTGGGAAGGGCAGAAACTGTATATTTGTCTTTTAAAAGACAAACCACAGCCAAATATGTGGTCCTTTATGGATTGCACACTTAGTTGCAGCAAACTGTCTGCAGCAGCTACTTTTGCATCAATCGACAGTCCTTCGTCCTGGCCGACCAGTTGGAAGTTTGCCAGGCAGACGGTCAGGATGAAGGATCTAATTGTGTGTACCAAGCTTAACACTACACCACTTACCGTAGCAACCAAACAGTTAATCCGAATCACACATTCAGTTTGCATTCCAACAAGCAAAGCATTCAAACAGGGATAAAAAGACGTTCAAACCAACATTACTTCTTTTAAAGCTCTTCTTTTAGAGCATCAAAGACAAGCATATAACATTTTAGATTAAAGGGCATGTCCACCCCCCAAACTTAAAATTTCCCTACTACAGGCCCCAATGTACAATTAAATAAAAACCTTACCTTACATCCCTGCTCCTTGTGGTTCTTCTGTAGTCCATGAATAAAGTCCAGGAAACTGTAGGGTAGAAGCTGTCTTCCTGCCCTAAAGGTCTCTGCCTCTGTGTTGCCTCAGGGAGGTTTAGAGACTTGCGCATTGGAGACCCTTTCCCACCCTCCCTCCCGATGCCTCTCTTGATTATTTCCAGCCATCATAAAATTCTTTTAACATACTGCAGGGCAGGTCCCCCCACCCCCAACCGCTTCATACTTATACCAAACAATGCTTCCCTTCGTTACTTACAGCACCTTTTTCCAGCGCCGTTCTCACTGATGGCTGCCGGTCCGGCCCCCTGCTTACAGTTCCGGCGGGCAGGGGAGCCGGACCAGTACAGCGAAGGAACGAGGTGCTGTAAGTAAAAAAGGGAAACGTTTTTTGGTATAAAAATATAGAGGTTGGGGGTGGGGGGACCTGCCCTACAGTGTGTTAAAAATTGAAAAAGAGGGTGGACATACCCTTTAAATAATCTAAAAGGTGGACAGAGCATTAATGTGCAAATATAGACATTCAATAGAATACAGAATTTCAAAATAAAATGGATAAAAATATTCACAGACCTATTACTCACAAGTCTTGTGTCTCGTGGTGCAGAAAAAAAGTGGGCATGGTTTCGCTTATCTATGGGCATGTCCACATGCGCTAGTTTGCATACATAAGGAAACATGTAAAATTGCCTGCACAAACTGGTAAATATCAGATGCCCAACACAGAGTAATAAATAGATATACACAGAACAAACTGAAAGCATGTGAAAGCACCCTTGCTAAAAACAAGTAATCAAAAGACTATTACTGAATGGAATATTCTTTCCCCCCCTTTTCTTTTGGAGGAATTTTTATTAAAACAAAATATAAATAAAATAAAAGTTAAACAAATAACAAAACAGTTGGCATTATTTTACATTTCAGTTTTAGAATGTATTTGATGTCCGTGGACAAAAAAACATGGTAGTTGTGGGTTCGGCTACCAAATGAGACAATCGCTCCCCCTCATTCTGATTGAAATATTCTATGGTCTAAAGTGAGTCTGTCTGAGACTTTAGGAGACACGAGTTTTCAAGTTCCCAAGTCTACCTCCCCCTCCTAACCATCCGATGGACCAACGTCCAATTCCCAAGATAATTTTTTGCCTTGTTGTGTATCTGGAAACTGGAACCTGTAGTGCTTGATATATTCATGATATCAGTTTAGCTGATGTTAGGCTCCTGATGGTAGTCAGTAATGGGTTGTGTTGGGGCTCATATGAGGAAGTGTGAAATTGGGTTATGAAGACATGTCTGACCTGGAGATTTCTAAAATACATATGATTGGGAAGGCTAAATTCCCGTTTAAGTTGGTCAGAGGATGTAATTGTAGCATTTTTGATGAGATGCTGGAGTAGTTGTATTTCGTAGTTGTACTATGTTTTGCCATGAGGAAGTTTCATGAATTCTGGAAGGATTTTGTTGTTCCATAATGGGGCATGGTTGTTAATTTGTGGGATACTGAGATGTTTAAGGGCTATGTCCCAAATTTGATATAAGAGTGGGTAAGACTGCCCCCAATATCACAGGAAATTAGGTATATATCTGGTTGTGTGATGTTATAGGAGACATTTTGCATTGTGAGGAATCTATCTAATTCAGAGTTGTTCCAATGATGTAAATTAGATATTTGCAAAGCGTTATAGTATATATTAAAGGGCATGTCCCCCCCCACTACTTGCCCCACTGTGTAGTGTAGTTTAATCCTTACCTTACATCCCAGCTCCATCTGGTTCTTTTGCTATCCCCCCCTAAAGTCCAAAAAAATGGACTTTATATAGGACTCTGCCTCCTGTCTCCCCTCCAGGAGAAGTTTGGCATGCGTACTGCAGCCCTTCTCCCCCTCCCTTCCCCTCCCTCTCCCTCCCGATTAGGATTCCCTCACCCTAGCGTAAAATCCTTTATACATAATATTCTTCCTGTCCCCCATCCCCAACCCCTATAGTTTTAAGTTCAGAAAGTGCCCCAAACATTACTTACCTTCCCTCTTTCCTCCGCCGCACTGAACTCCCTGCAGCCGCGTCCGTGATTGGCTGCTGCTCAGCCAATCACAGACGCGACTGCCGGTCCTGCCCCTCTGCTTGCATTTTCTCGCAAGCAGAGGGCCTGGCAGTGCGGTGGAGGAAAGAGGGAAGGTAAGTAATATTTGGGGAACTTTCTGAACTTAAAACTATAGCGGTTGGGGCTGGGGGGACAGGGAGAATATTATATAAAAATTTTTTTAGAAGGGTGGACATGCCCTTTAAAATTAGAGATTGCCGGTCCTCCCAATTCTGTTGGTTTTTGTAAAGTGTGCCTGTTGACTTTGTCTGGTTGATCCCCATACAAATGATTTTAACAATGAGTCAAATATGTTCAAATATCAAATATTTTAATGGAATGTATATTGGGGAGTTCAATACATCCAAAGGATATATATAATTTTGGGGAGTAAAATCATTTTAATGAGATTGGCTCTTCCTGTGATTCCCATAGGGAGCCTGCTCCAAATTTGGGTTCTGTCCTTGATTTTTTTTGTATTAGTTGCTCTTTGTTGTGTATTATATTCTTTGGGTTCTCTGGTAAAATGGATTCCTAAATATCTAGACCAGACACTCTATGGAGGGGAGTCTGTGAGTCTATTTTGGTTGGAGGAAAGCTATCCAGAGGGAGAATCTGGGATTTGTCCCAATTAATAGCAAGGCCCAAGAATTATCCGCATTTTTTTATGGTATATAGTGCTTGTAGTTTTGTTGTAGTGATGTGTCTGAGTTTGTTAAATAGAGGAGCATGTCCTCTGCATAAAGACAGACAACTTCTGTTTGTGTTCCCAGGGTCATGCCCTTTATCGCAGGGTTAGTGCATAGTCTAATTGCAAGGGGTTCAAGAGGAGAGGGGACAGGGGGCACCCCTGGCAGGTCCCTCTTGTCGGTGGGAAAGGGTATGAGGTCCAGCCATTTGCTTTAACTCTAGCCTGATTTGCAGAATACAAATCGATGTAGGACTTTCTATAGGTAAGCCCACTCTACAGACTCAAAAGATCGGGCTATGTCTAGGCTAACAGTACATCTTGTTCCTATTGTATCATGTTGTGTCTTCAGATTCATGTACAGTCAATATTAAAGAAAAAACAAAGGTTATCTCAGCTCTTAGACCCCCCCTCGGAAGTAGATGAACGTGTGTACTGAAACAAATATTCAAAGCTGCCCTAGTATGCACCTGTGAGTCGTGGCGCAGAAAAAAGTGGGGTATGGTTTACCTTATCTATGCTAGCATGCATACACGAGAAAACCTGGCAGTAGGGAAGGGGGAAAAGTAGAATTGTCCACACAAAAAAATAAATAGCAGATGGCTAACACAGAGTAGTAAATATGTTGCCCACACAGACTGGTCAAAATAAGATGCCTAACACAGCCTGGTAAATATCAGATGCCCACCACGACTAGTAAATACAAGTTGCCCACAAAGGCTGGTCAAAACATGCTCATTATAGACTGGTAAATATAAGAAGCCCACTGCAGGCTGGTCAATATAAGATGTGCCCCAATTTTCTTTCAAGTTCCTCCTGACCCTATAAAGTCAAGAAGGAGAAGATGTGGAGGGGAGCTTTAAAAAAGTGCACAGACAGGGGCGTGGCCTAGTGCACACCACGCTACTCACAGCCATAATGAGGAGGATAGACGAATTGCAGAGGATGACCGGAGTCCCCAGCGGACTCCGATACCGAGGATACCACAGCAAACATAACCTCATATCTCCGCACCCTCCATGCTAAAAAAGATTTTGAAGATATGGTAACACGTGTTGAAAACACGTGTAAAGCCGAACTCTCTTCCATCAGACAAGATCTGAGAGAAATAGCAGACCGGGTTAATGAACTGGAAACGAGGTATAAGAATCATGACATTAATATCAGTAAGATGCACAATACTATAACATCCCAATCCTTCACTATTAGATCCCTGTTGAATTAGATAGACAATTTGGAAAACGGGCCGTCCTAATAACATTAGGATAAGGGGACTACCTGAAAGTGTCACTACAGAAGAACTGCCACGCGCCCTACAAATTTTTTTTAATTCTATCTTTGGACAATCAGAGGATTGTATCATCAAACTTTACAGAGCACATAGAGCTCTACACCCCAAAGGGGCAAGTGAAGATCTCCCTAAAGATATGTTGCATACACCATTTTCCAACAAAGGAACAAATCCTATTAAAAGCAAGAGACTGTGACGAAATCGACTTTAATGGAGTACGTCTATTACTATTCCCAGACTGGTATAGTCGCACGCTACAACTAAGACGCGCACTCAAATCTCTACTAAATATTTTGAAAAACGCTGGAATACAATATCGATGGCTATTCCCATTTGCTTTGCAAGCCAGGAAGGATGGCATCACAGCCGTCCTGAGAGATCCAGAAAACCTACCCTATTTCCTTAAAAAATTTGGACATCTACCCATGGATTTACCAGATTGGGACCAACCCATCATCACCTCGCTTCTAATAGAAACAAACCCCTGGCAAACTCCAAAATTTAAAAAAATCTAACAACTCAAAACGACAATCACAGGACCATACCTAACTAAATGATTAAGCACTCAATGCTTACCTCCATAAGCAGCATTCAGCATTTCTCAGGATAATCAGTATATTATCAATCCAATTCATACTGGAAAATCAGATATCTTGGATAAGTCTTAAATGTTATCATTATCTCTAAATATGTGTTACCTTATAAAAAAATGTTCATATTGTTAAAGTATATATTGCCAATAACCTGGTCTTGAGGGGAAAGGGGAAAAAATATGGCAGAACGGTTTTACCCCCCCAAGAGGGATTGTTGCCCACTGGGGAATTAGGTGGGCAGTACTAATAGAAAACTTTACTTACGAAAACGTTTAAAAAAGATAAATATTGTACCTACTATAAAAAAAGTTATACTGAAAATTATATTGCTTAAAGTAATATGTGAAATCAAAATAACTATTTTCTTCTCATTTTTACACTACCTGTTCTATCCTCTCTCTCTTCACCACCCTACCTCCTCTATCACTATGCTAGACTGGAATCTGATGAGAATGTTTATTTGTACAGTTTGGAATAATAAATATTTGTTTAGGGAATGAGGCATCATATCAGATTGCATATGATGCAATCTGATGGAATTGACATAGTGCTCATTCAGGAAACACATTTCAAAAAGGGATCAGTACCTAAATATCAAAACAAATATTATCCACATTGGTTCTTCAGTCATATCCCAGACTCTAAGGGGGTTATTCAATAAAAGTTCTTATCGTTTAAAATGGTGTAATTTTGCCCCAACCAATCAGATGTTAGCTTTCAAATGTTACATAAGTTCTGATTGGTTGGGGCAAAATTAGCACCATTTTAAACGATAAGAACTTTTATTGAATCTCCCTGTATATCCAAAGGAGTAGCTATAGACCTCCACAAAAATCTTTCCCTTTAATACCACGAACACGACAAAGAGGGTAGATACCTGTTTCTCAAACTTCAATTAGCCTCTCAAATCTTTACCATAGCCAACTTTTACCAAACACACACCAACATGCCTTACATATTTATCAAAACTACACTCCTTCCAAGAAGGAAGGATAGTACTGGGAGGTGATTTTAATCTTGCCCTTGACCCTACATTGGATACAACCTCAGGCTTAAGTCACATACCCTACAGACAATTAAACAAACTAAAGAAAGAACTGAACAATATGCACCTGATAGATGTGTGGAGAGCTCGGTTTCTTAATGCAAAAGAATTCTCTTACTATTCTACATTTCATAACTCATATAGTAGAACAGATCTTTTTAATCCCACAACCCCTTCTATCATGGAAAATGAAAACTCATTATGGATCTATACTTTGGTCTGACTATGCCCCAATGTATCTAGATATTATGTTTCCAGACCACTCTAAAAAACCATGGCACTGGCGATTAAATGACCAATTACTAAACGATCATGACTGTATAAAACTAATAAAAAGTGCTATTGCAGATTTCAAAATCACACATACATCAGATATCTCCCTCCCATTGATAAAATGGGAAGCATTGAAATGTGTTTTAAGAGGCCTTCTGATTCAATATGGGTCAAGAGTCAATAAACAAAACACAATACACATTCATTACGAAACAATATCCACCCTAGAACTTGTACACAAACATAACCCTATTTCTTCCACATATGGGAAACTAACCAAAGCCAGACATGAACTGATGACAACCTTATTAGACAGAGCCTCCAACATTAGCAAGATCTATTTATGAATTTGGTGACAAGTGTGGCATATCCTTTGCCTTTTCCTTACGATGTAAATTTGTTAATATCAATATAAGTAAAATTAAAAGTGCAAATAATGTTAGTATACAGGTCGGAAGATATAGCACAAGCATTTCAGGACTGCTACACAAAACATTACTCAATTCCATCAAATCTGTTAGCTACTCATAACTCTTGAACTACTTTAATATATTGATAATAATACACTACCGCTGATGGAGGTGGAGGATTTAATAAGCCTGGATACCCCATTTTCCCACAACAAATTAATATCTGTTATTAAATCATTTAAAACTGGAAAATGTCCAGGACCAGATGGGTTCACAATAAAATTTTTTAAGTTATTTCTAAAAGAGATTTCTACTAGAGGCATTCAACTCAATCTCACAAGACCAATCTTTCCCAGCCGAAGCTCTTGAAACTCACATAACTATAATCTTGAAACCAGGTAAAGACCCGGAATCCTGGTCTAGTTATCGCCCAATCTCTCTAATCAATTAAGATGTATAGTAAAATTATTGCAAATAGACTAAAAGAATTAATTCCAAAATGGATCCTTCCAGAACAAGTGGGATTCGTCCCTGTGCGTGAGGCAAGAGAATACTATTAACACAATTGAACTAATCTCCAAAGCCTATCATGATCATATACCAATGTGCCTTCTCTCGCTTGATGCAGAGAAGGCCTTTGATAGAGTCAAATCCTTGTTGCATCCAGGATGGAACATGACAAGGATGTCCCCTTTCCCCCTTATTATACATACTCACAATGGAACATTTGCTTGTAACTTAAAGAAATAACCCAGATATAAAAGGAATTCAGACAAATTCCATTATGCATAAAATAGCTGCATATGCTGATGATCTACTACTATACAGTTTCTGACAAAAGTCTTGTCGCTTGTGTACAAATAGACATGAAATGCCACTTAACAATAATTCTAAAGCAGATTTTGTTTCAAGAAATGGTTCATTTTACCCCAAACTTCTTTTGTAATGTTTCAATGCAAAACAAAACTAACAAAAAGTATTCTAATATTCACAGCTTGGTAAAGCCCATTGTGTAAATTTTTGCAAAGACATAAATGTTGTCGCCTTGTCATATGGGCTTCACCTGTAACTAATAATGGATCAATTAGGTGTCAGGTGTGTATAAAAAGAACCCCAGTACACTAGACCTTCACATCAACTGCAAATAGACCTCTGCAAACATGCCTAAGATTCAGCCCGAGACTGAAGTTTTGATTATCAAGAGGCTGAAGACCAAATCCACTGCTGATGTGGCGCACACCTTCAATGTCTCTCAGCGTCAAGTTCAGAGGATAAAGAAAAGATTTGAAGAGACTGGAGAAGTTTTTGACAAGCCCAGGTCAGGCAGACCGCGCAAGACAACTGCTCGAGAGGACCGTTTATTGGCTCGAAAATCCAAGGCAAGCCCATTTTCAACTGCAGCAGAGCTCCAGGAGACCTGGTCATCTGAAATCCCTGTGTCAACCAGAACAGTTTGTCAGATTCTGTCTTGAAATGGCCTCCATGGTCGAAATCTTAGCTACCTCATATATTCCCAACCATAAAAAAGGCCAAATTCTGCAGCAGGATGGTGCTCCTTCGCATACTTCCATCTCCACATCAAAGTTCCTTAAGGGGAAGAAGATCAAGATGCTCCAGGATTGTCCAGCCCAGTCACCTGACATGAACATCATTGAGCATATGTGGGGTAGGATGAAAGAGGAAG
Source organism: Hymenochirus boettgeri (assembly GCA_019447015.1). Taxonomy (NCBI): domain Eukaryota; kingdom Metazoa; phylum Chordata; class Amphibia; order Anura; family Pipidae; genus Hymenochirus; species Hymenochirus boettgeri. The sequence goes on along the minus strand of CM033471.1, from coordinate 140,493,805 downwards.
CATGGAAGACGAAACCAAAGAATATTGATGAATTCTGGGAGGCATGCAAGACTGTTTTCTTGGCTATTCCTGATGATTTCATCAATAAATTGTATGAATCCTTGCCAAACCGCATGGATGCTGTCCTTTAAGCTCATGGAAGTCGTACAAGATATTAAATTTGGATCTCACAGCACCAGTACTTAATTTGCTGACATCATTTTCTGTATAGGCGACTACACTTTTGTCTTGCCACATTTTGACCATTCTGTCTTTTTTTTCAGTGAAACTATTTTTTACCAGTACATTTAATATTATTTGGGAGGGCTTTAGTTTTTCATATGCGCTATTTCTAACACCAATTGATCAATTAAAAATCAGGTTAATAGATGAAGACAGGCTAACCTCTTGGCTGGATATATATGCACATGATAATGAGTATACAGCACACATACTTACAAATAGCCTTAAAAAAATGGCGTAAAGTCTGGGATATATGGATACTGCGAACCCCCCCCCCCCCCTATAGTTACCATATAACCTACCCCCTTAATGGATCCCTATGGGACCCAAGTAGCCGATAATATCCTTATAATCGGCGCACTACTACGTAGTAGCGCGCCGATTATAACCAGGAAGTGCACACAACCACCCCCCAGCCTCACCCCTTAACTCCTGCTCACGGCTGCCCATTTATTTAATACTTGAGTAATATTAAGAAGTGTCTCATTACAAGTGGTGTATCCTAATGAAATTCTGGGAGTCTCAATATTTTCAGGCCCTTTAAATGGTCTATTTTTATAGAACAGGCGAAAACATATTTGAGGGGAATGAACTATACCTGCTATAGTAAGCGCTACTGGCAACAAAAACCTACCATTTTCATGAAATTGTTCATTATAACTAGCATTTACCCAATCAGATATTGAACAATCAATATAATGGATTCATCCAATTCCTCCCATGTGATAGGAATACCAATTAAAGGGGTACCCATGCCGTGCGTAGGTACATGTGAACATACCCAACAATTAGTCTCATTTAAAGTCTTTGCAGTAACTGTATGCAATTGCAATAAGCTGTTATCTGTCCATAGCGCAACAGTCAGAGACAAGAAACAAAATAGTATAATTCTTTTCATCTTCACCCGATGGAAACCCGAAGAGAAACCCTTCTCCTTAGCACTGGATCCTTAAGGGTTAATAGGGTAGCTGGGTTATAAAGGTTGATTATTTTAATACCCGAAGGAAACCCTTTCTGTATTCTGGCAGCTTGGGTAGCTGGGTAATTGATCAAATTAGGTGGTGCAATTGAAGGCAAAGCATTATTGTGGCTTTCCTTTATGCACTTGCTGAAATAGCATCAGATACCTTTTTACAATGTGAAGCATGGATCCAATTTGGTCGTCCTTCCAGTTTAACAGCTGTAGCAGTGGTTAATAATACCTGGAAAGGTCCTTCCCACCTGGGCTGTAAAGGCTTGGTAAGATGCCTCCGCACGACTACCCAATCTCCAGGCTGAAGGTGATGACTTTGTGTTATAGAGTCTGGATCTGGCAAAGAAGCATACTTGGGCATGGAGAGATGTTGAAAATCTTATGCAGTTGTATCACATAATCAGTCATAGAAGCATAAGATATCGCAAGTTGGATCCTGCGGAAAATACAGTCCCATCTTAGGACGCTGCCAAAAAGATTTCAAAAGGAGACATAGTCAATGGCTTCCTAGGAGTATGTCTCATAGACATTAATACCAAAGATAAGGCCTGTGGCCACATAAGTCCAGTTTGTTCACATGTTTTTGCTAGTCTTCCTTTTATAGTAGCATTATACCTTTCCACTTTACCACTTGCCTGAGGATGATAGGGGGTATGAAATTGCTGTTGCACACCCGAATCTTTCATTATTAATTGCATTACTTGCCCTGTAAAGTGTGTACCTTGATCAGAAGAAATTTCTTCAGGTAACCCATATCTACAATCTATCTCTTCTAATAGTTTTCTAGCTGTAATTTTTGCTGTAGCTCTTTGCACTGGCCATGCTTCTACCCATGCTGAGAACAGATCTACACATACCAATACATATTCATACAATCCACACCTAGGTAGTTGTAAATAATCAATCTGTAACCTTTGGAAAGGATACTCTGATTTGGGCAAATGTTTTTGTGGAGTTCTAACTGGTCGACCAGCATTATGCTTAATACATATTAAACATGTTTGACAATGTCAATTGTTGCAATTGAAGTAAACCCTGGAGCATACCATAGTTTATTGACAGCATCAATCATTCCTCCTTTTGATATATGTGCTACACCATCAGCCATGGTAGCAAGATAAGGAAGGAGGGATGATGGAGCTACCTGGCGACCATCAGGGTGTTTCCAAATAGCACTACCTGATACCATATGCATAGCACAACCTGCTTTTGACCATACATGTTTTGCTGAAAAAGGAGCAGACTCTTGTAGTGCAGAAAGTATTGACAGGGTTGGTGGACATGTAAGATCAGTATTAAAACAAACATTTTGAGTTTTAACATTACCAGAAAACGCTGTAGATTTAGCAGTATCATAGGTATTACCCAATGAGACTGGGTCTTTTGATTTGGTGTGGGCTGCACATTTTACAATGGCTACTTTAGATGGTAATAGCATAGCTTCTAACAGGTCTTTGATAAAAGATCCATTTTGTATAGGTTTACCAGAGGAGGTAAGAAACCCTCTTTGTTGCCAAATAGCACCAAAGTCATGTGCAACACCAGAAGCATAACGTGAATCTGTGTATATATTTACAGTTTTTCCCTTGGATTTCTGACAAGCCTTAGTGAGTGCGACTAACTCCGCAATCTGTGCTGAACACTGTAAAGGTAATAGGTCAGTTTGAATTATATCATTGGAGGTGACAACACTATATGCTGTATGTGGATGTCCTTGAGAATCATATAACTGTAATCCATCCACAAATAGGGTCACTTCAGCATCAGCTATAGGTTTATCAGACAAGTGTGGGTATGGTTGGAAAAAAGTGTTAAGAATTGTAAGACAGTCATGGTCATCTTGTTCCTCTGGAGGTGTGGATAGAGGAAGAAGAGTGGCAGGATTTCATACATTACATCTCAAAAGCACTAGGTTAGGAGGCGTAAGCAATGCTAATTCATATCTCGTTAGCCTAGCACAGGAGGGTACGTGTCGTAATTACGTGTCGTGTAGAACAATTAGTGAGCACAATAAAAACAGCATGAGGTACCAAGACCATAAGCTGATTTCCCAAAACCATTGGAGACACTTTTTCAACCATAAGAGCTGCAACTGCCACAGCCCGAAGACAAGCAGGCAATGCACATGCCACTGAATCAAGAGGAGAACTAAAATAACCTACAGGTCTTCGTTTATCTCCACGGCGCTGAGTAAGGACAACAGAGGCATGACCATTATTTTCATGACAGTAGAGTGAAAAAGGTTTGTTATAGTTAGGCAATGCTAACGCAGGAGCTGTGGTTAAACAATCTTTAAGAGCCTGCACAGCTTTTTTCTCTCTATCATTCCACTCACAAATTATAGGAGCAGTAGATTTTGTCATTTCATAGAGAGGTTCTGCTATTGAAGACATATTAGGTATCTATTGCCTACAGTAACCTACAAGACCCAGTAAACCTCTCAATTCTCTTTGATTTTTAGGCAATGGAGCATGAAGGAGCATCTTGTGTAAGATGTTTAAAACCTGGTGAAATACAATGTCCCAAATAGATAACTTTCTGTTGACAATATTGTAACTTAGAAGGTGATACTTTACAACCCACATTATAGAGGAAAAGAAGTAGACTTCTGGTTGCTAATTTACAAGTATCATAATCGGGGGCTGCAAGTAATAGATCATCAATATATTGGAGCAGAACACAACCAGGAGGGCATTTCCACGGCTGGAGGGCTGTCAATAATGCCTGATTAAATAACGTAGGACTACCAGAAAAACCTTGAGCGAGGCGTCTCCATATATATTGTTGTCCCTCATAAGTAAAAGTAAATAAATATTGACAATCAGGATGTAATGGTACAGTAAAGAATGCATTACTTAAATCCAAAATGGAAAAGAACGTAGCGGTATCAGAGAGAAGTGTATATGGATTTGGAACTACATGATGAGGGGGTTGGACAGCTTGGTTAACTGCTCTGAGATCCTGTACAAATCGATAAACATTTTTACCTGTTTTTTTGATTGGCAAAATAGGGGTGTTGGCTGGACTCTTTGTTGGAACAATAATTCCAGATTTCAAAAAATCCTGAATAACTGGCCGAATACCCTATATTTGCTGTGGAGATAAAGGATATTGTGAGACATTTGGAATCTTATATCCAGGCTTAAGATGAAGCATGACAGGTTCACATCCAGAAATTAAACCAACCTCTGAAGGTGAAGATGCCCGCAATCCCTCTGGTAAATCCTGAAGTTCCTGTGGCACTGTATTTTGAGAAAAGGATTTTTCTAGCACCAATAGTTTTTGAGCTGAGCTAAGAAAATCCTCAATCTCTGGAATCAATTCATTTTCAAGCAATTCTAGTATAATACCCTCTGGAGTACAGAGGATCTTACACTTAAGTTTACACAGCAGATCTCTACCTATAAGGTTACATGGAGCTGTATCACTTAAAAGAAATGAAGCTTCAACAGAAATAGGTTCAATTTAAACCATTTGTGGTGCTGTCTCTGGTAAAAATACAGTGTTACCTCCCAATCCTACTGCAGGAACTGAATGATCCGAAAGAGGAATATGGGAAGCAGCACTGGACCTAATAACAGATCAGGCAGCTCCTGTATCTATCAAACAGGGGAAAGGTAATTCTTCTATAAATATTTGATAGTATGATTCAGAATCGGACTTGTTACTGGAGTGAGTTTGAATAGATACAGAAGGCCCTTCCCTTCATGAAAGCATAGGGTAACGTTTTTCAGGTCTATATCTCCTGGGTGCTCTGCAGTACCTAGAGATATGCCCTGGTTTAAGACAATTATAACAAAGTTGAGAGTTTCTTCTAACAGACTGCAGCTGCTGGCCAGGCTGCTGCTGTCTGTCAGAAAAGCCTCCCCCCTTAGGAAATCCTTCCCACTGCACTACCAGAACCTTTTGAGGTTTAGCCTTTTGTTTCTCTTGGCTGGTAAATTCAATTCTACTTGCTAAAGTAACAATTTCAGCCAAAGATTTTATTTTGTATGTAGGGTCATGTGTGATTAATTTATCTTTTAATGATTTAATAAGACCTCCCACAAAAACACTTACTAACATTGCTGTTTTACCATCATCATCTAATGCTGTAATAGATACTTACTTATCCACATTCCATACCTGCTTTCCATTATTTTACTAGGAGTTGTTACACTATCAGATTTCTTTTTCCTCCCATTAGCCTTAGATGCCTCACTAGAGGTCTTACTCCTCCAAAACACTTTAGTGAACTTAGCCCCCATTTACCAACCAGGAAATAATCCTGTTGATAACAAATACTATTTTCTGATCAGACTTTATTCTGTCAGACTTCTTTTGATACAATCAAAAGGTAAAAATCCCTCGTCAGGGATTTACTAAAAATACACAATGTTCACTTTACAGTACAAAATAATAGGAGGAAATTAAAACAACTCCCAGTAAAATTACAGTACAAAATAATAGGAGGAAATTAAAACAACTCCCAGTAAAATTCTAAAAATATTAAGCAAGCACAAAACCCAGACAAATCTTAAATCTCCAAAAAACACAATGACACAAGAATAAAAATTCAGTTCTCTGTGTATTATATTAAATGCAAAAAGACAGCAAACTAACTAATAATTATGCATCCAATATACTACCTTGTCTAACATAAACTTTAACATACCAAGTTCGCATAAGATAAACTATAAAAAACAAAGATAGTAAAACACCTAAAACAAATATAACGATACTCAAGTCAATAAAAGCACCTGAAAGAGTGTTAGTAGGAAAAATAGGAAAAGCAATAGAATGATTGCCAGGCAACATTTATACAAACTTTCACTTCAGGATCTTTATAATAAAAACAAACCATTAATGCATTTACAATTGGGAATGTGTGCCTCTAACACTAACTGTCCCAGGGAAACTATTTCCCTAGGCTCATAAGCATAAACTATGACTTCCTGTTCTCTGGGATTCAACAAAGCTCATAAATCTGCCCTTGTCCTGAGGCTAAACTCAGGCTCATAAAACTAGTCCTGTCCTTATTGAATTCCCAAAGACTCATTCAGCTAAAAAAATATAAACACTCAGCTTTTCTCCAGGAATTATAACATTGAATATTTCAATAAAACAATTCCCTTTGACACAAGCTGTGATGTCTCAAATCATAAAACAAAAAAAAAACTAAAACTAATTCTAAAATACTTTGACTGTAAATAAGGACATTAAATAAGTTTGTTGTTTTGAACTAGATCCCCACTAACACATCACACCAACCTTCCACACAACATATGGCATACATCAGGTTTAGGAAAACATTAGTTAAAATGTCAAAGAAGAAGTAAAAAAAACATAAACATAAACCATCGACAGTCAAGACTGAAAAAGGGAAAAAAAACCTCGTCAATACAACGTACCCGATCCCATGGTCAGACTGAGAAAGTGGACAAAAATAGGTAAGAAAATAAAACTTACCAGGCGCCTTTATGTTGTCCACTTCCAACAGCCAAGAATGTTCTGGATGGGTATGAAGTATATCTTGAGTGCCCGCATTCGAAAGCCAAACTGTTAGGGAAATTAAAAGTAGAGCCACACCAGTCTTGAAGTCGATAGTAATTGTACATACTGGTGGTCCCCCCCCCCCCGGCAGAGGCGCCCGGGGCAGTTCAAAGGAGCAAACCACAGAGGAAGACAGTGAACCCACCCGGACCCCAAAAGAACCAAGAGGACAACTATATTATGAATAACTTTATTAGTGAAAATTGTGTAGATAAAGAACAAATCAATATAGAAACCAATTCAAACATTGTTTTTGAAAGCAATATGTAAAAGGTGTAAGATGTGGAAAAGAAAATTAAATACAATTTTATTGAACAAAAAAACAGGAGTTACTGCTAAATACACACATACATATACACTTTTGTCAGAAACTGTATGTCTCATCCCCACACATATCCCTACCATCAATTTTAAAAGAAATTATTTGGTCTTTACAGTAATTTTAAAATAAATTACCAAAAATAAGTGCTTGAATATTACCTTGCCTCCAGAAGTATACTCCAATATACAACCCATTTTCCCCTTTAGATGGCAGTCTACATTAATAAAATATCTTGTTATTAATATACCTTCTGACCTATCCAGGCCTTTTGCTCTCAACTACTCTTTATTAACAACACCACTGTCCTCCGACTTTGATACATGCCAAAGAAAGAAATATTTCTGGATTGCAAAAATCAATATCCTAAGAATGGATGTTTTACCTAGATTTTTGTATGTCTTCCAAGCAATACCTATATTCCCTCCAAAATCCTTTTTTCATCATACCAAAAAAATATTACTCAAGTTTATTTGATCAGGCTCCTCACATAGACTAAAATACTCCATACTGACCAGACATAAACGTGATGGAGGACTGGGGTTGCCAGACATCCAATTATACCATACAGCAACGTTACTAACCTATATCTCTGTTTGGAAACACCACGCTCAAAGAAAATTATGGGTAAACCTAATAAATGACCTAATAGAGTTACCACCAAGAATCCTCCCATGGCTATTACCACAACAAAGAGCACCATCCATCTTATGCTCGTTCTTTCTACCGACAATTTTAAAATTATGGGACAAAAAATTAATTATAGAAAATCTATCAAATAGACCAATCATGGCTAACCTTTCATTTATACCTGGATCAAAACCCTGCTCCTTTCTAAAATGGAAATACACGGATTTCCCAACAGTAAACCATGCTATGGACAAAAACAATCTACAACCAATTAACGACCTGCTAACAGCTAATCAAAATCATATGGAGTATAACCAACTAAAGTATTTTATCACAACATTACAAAAAGACACAAAATGGTGTAAAAACCACACTCAATTTGAAAGACTATACCTTTCTGACCTACCACCAACGCATCTGATTTCTAAAATATATTTACTCCTAAAAGAAGCTTCTATAACAGATCTTCCATCTTATACAAACAAATGGGAAAAGAAACTACAAATGACTTTTACAACAGTGAGCTCAATGAGAATATGAGAAAAGCTCAATGGAATATGAGCTTTCAACTCACCCATAGCTTGTCTATAGCCTGTAGAGCACTTTTCTTCCCGCTATCCCTATAACTTTCTAATTTAAGATAATAAGAATACAAAAAAATCACTCCACAAACATGAATATAAAAATGTTTTATTGTCTGTATGTTAAATAGTACATAATAATTTGCAAATTGGCTAACTTTAATGCTGTATTTTCTTAATTCTATGAAAATCAATAAAAACAGAATTTACAAAATAAAAGTGCACAGACATTGCACAGGCAAGTGGCAAACTGCCCACAGCTGCCACTTGTCGTCTTTTAATCAGGAGCGCCACCATTACCAACATTTTCATGTTGCTTCATGGGAGGAATTCCCCTGCTCAGTATGAACAAAGTTATAGGGAGTTAAAAGGCTTTCTCTTTCAGCCTTGGGGGACCCAGGCACAGCAAGAGTTAAGTATTCCACCTCCAGGAGCGGACACTTGAATAATTGAAGTTTTGCATAGGCTCTGGTGCTCCTCCCCTTACATTATATTCTGCAGCACCAGCAGCCTGCTTCAGTTTTTTCATGTCCGCTCAGGAGTTGGACTACTCTCCTCTACTATCATCTGAAAGGAATCTTATGGGAAAAGCTGGAGGGAAACCCCTTCCAGCGCTTCCCCTTAACAAACAGACCTGGGCTGTTCCCCCCCCACTTCTGTTGTATATATTCATACCTCATGGAACAGCTGGAAAAAACCCCCTTCCAGCGCTTACTCAGGAACCCACACACAGATTGGGCAGTTCCCCCCCCCCCCCCCCCCCCCCATGTAGTGTGATGTTACCAAACCTGGAGCCATCCTCAAGGACATTCTCTCCTGGCTGGATCAGACCTCAGAAGACTCACAGGTAAAAACCTTTGGCCTTCAGCAGCTGCTGCTCCCACTGCTGAAGTCCAGGACGGTACCTCCGGTTCAGGCAGTAATCCAGATGCCTCACCTCAAGGTAAGGCCTGTTGGTCCATCTGGGAGGGGCGGGAGCTGCGATCTCCAGGCTCTCCCTCATCCTGCTCCAGTCAGGGCAGCTCTTGTTACCTGCCTATTCTAAAGCTACAAACCGGTTAGCGCTCCTACCTACCTATTTTTTTTTGTTTTCTATTTTCCTTCTATCATGGCCAAGTAAGGGGTCGCTCCCGTCCTGGCAAAAAGGGAATAAACCACCTCCGGTCACAGTATCATATGTATGTGCGACATGCCAAATAAAACTGCCTGCAGGCCAATCTGGTCCACGGGTGCGCTTGTAACGCTACCAATGACCCTCCGTCTGTGCCTACTGACACAGTCAAGAGCCAGAATGGGCAAGAGCCATTAGGGAATCGTTACATTCTTTAAAACATCTACCAGAAGCTACACTGAATTCAGCTCCTCGGCGACCCCCTCAGGAGCAGGAACCAGCTTGGGCTGAGTCATTAGCTGCCTCTATGTCCTCCCTGTCTGCTTCCATTAAACAGGTCCTACAATCCGGACAGCTGGTGACTACAGACAGGGACTCCATACCTACAAGGCCACAGGAACCTATTGCAACCTGTTTAACTGAGGCCTCCCCTCAAGAGGAAGATGAGATCACAGAGGAAGGTGAAATTGAATACGACACTCCCGAACAGGAGTCACAATCTACCTTCACTCCGTAAGCTGTAGATTCGCACATAAGGTCAGTCCTTACTGTTCTTAACAGTAAGGTTAAGCCACCACCATTCCCCTGTCCAAAGCGGGGACCTTTAAGGACCCAAATGATCATCGCATTGAGGCACTATTAAAAATATCTTTTTCAGCCGCAAGATCTGCTTTAAGACCCACCTTTGCCACCGCTTGGATGGCAAAAGCTATGGCTCAACCAATTATACAAAGATCTCCGCCCCAATCTAACAAAATCCCATCTATTAGATAAAATTCAGGATTTATCAGACGCAGCGGTTTATATTGGAGATGCAGCTTTAGAATCCAGCCAGCTAATCGCTAGGGCTTCCGCCTCAGTAACGGTGACCCGAAGGGTCTTATGGTTAAAAGCCTGGGCAGCCGATGCTGCTTCAAAAAAAAGCCCTAACCAGTCTTCCCTTTTCAGGGGGACAGCTGTTTGGACCCAAACTAGAAAAAAGAATCTCTCAAGCAATGGGAGGGGGGAAAGTTCCTTTCTTCCCCAAAACAGACCCCGTAGGCTACCTACCTCTCATAGGCACCCTTCCCTTCACCCCTTCCGCTCCGCCCCAAGAACTCACTCAGAGCAATCAGCCCAGGCCTCTCCAAAAGACAGAAGTCCTACAGACCCTGGTCCAATAGGAGGGGATCTTTTCGTCCTACCGGTGGAAAACCAAAGTCGGCATGACTATCCCCCCTCATCTTGGGTGGTAGGTCACCTAAGATTCTTTTGGGAAGCGTGGAACCACCCATCCACAGACTCTTGGACTCGGGACGTTATCTTTTAAGGATATCGAATAGAGTTAATTTTTCGGCCCCAAGACTCTTCTTTCTGTCCAACCTGGCAAGAGCGCCATCCAAACGGCAAGCCCTTAATCAAGCAATAGCCCATCTATTGCTGTCCAAAATAAGAGTTCCACTACCTACTTCCCACAGGTTTCTACTCAAACCTCTTTCTGATTCCCAAGAAAGATAGAACTTTCCGCCCAGTTTTAGACCTCAAAGAGCTAAACGTGTACGTCAGCAAGGTCCATTTCAAGATGGAATTGTTACGCTCAGTCATTCTGGCCATAGAGCCAGGAGATTTTTTAGCATCCCTCGACATACAGGACGCCTATCTCCACGTGCCCATTTGGCAGGGCCAAATAGTAGAGAAGATACCATCTTCTCTACTTCGCTTTGTAGAGAAGATGGTATCAACCATCCAAGCAGTCCCATATGCCATGTTCCATCTGCGCCCACTTCAACGCTCCATGTTGACCGTTTGGAACAGATCTCTGGACTCCCTGGACTTCATGATCCCTTTACCTCACCTAATCCGGAGGTCCCTGGTATGGTGGACACAAGACCGCAATCTTAAGTAAAGCAGCACTCTTTGCCTGCTTCCGTGGACGGTGTTTTCCACAGACGCAAGGCTGTCAGGATGAGGGGCTGTGTACAGGCCCCTCACGACACAAGGCATCTGGTCAACGCAAGAGTTCCTTCTTCCGATCAACGTTCTGGAACTACGGGCCATATACCTGGTCCTTTCTCACTGGACAGAACAACTGACAAACAGCTTTGTCAGAATCCAGTCGGACAATGCAACAGTGGTGGCGTACATCAACCACCGAGGGGACACGTAGAGCAACATGGCCATGGAAGAAGCCCACCACATTCTGTCCTGGGCAGAACACTATCCCAGCGATCTCTGCGGTCTTCTGAACATGGAAGCAGATTTTCTCAGCCGCCACACGCTGGACCCAGGCGAATGGTCCCTTCATCAGGAAGTGTTCTCGATTCTAACCCGTCGGTAGGGAACGCCGGAATTAGACATCATGGCATTGCGTCTGAAATGCAAGATTTCCCTCTTTTGTGCGAGAATGCGAGATCCTATGGCACACCTCATAGATGCACTGGTAGTTCCATGGCTGTTCCAGTTAGTGTATGCCTTCCCTCCAATATCAATGATTCCTGAAAAAGATCCAGTTGGACGGGACCACAACTATATTCATAGCTCCCAGGTGGCCGAAAAGGGCTTGGTTCACAGATCTCCTAAGAATGTCATGGGACGAACCAATAGTCCCTACCCCTCCGTTTAGACCTTCTTTCTCAGGAAAGAGAGGCATTCACTCATCGGTCATCCCACCATGATGGCCGCATGTAAATTATCGTCCGCAAAAGTCTATCACCGAATATGGCAGAGATACATAAATTGGACCTCTTCCAGGGGTCTTTCTTTTAGGAACTTCATCCTGTCTAGACTGCTGCGTTTTCTACAGGCAGGGTTGGATAAGGCACTGTCTCTCGGTGCCTTTAAAGTTCAGATTGCTGCTCTGTCAATTTTCTTTCACCGGCTATTGGCATCACGGAAAGATGTGCAAACCTTCTTACAGGGGGTGGCTCACATCCATCCTCCGCGCAGACAGTCTGTACAACCATGGGATCTTCCCCTGGATCTTCGAGTTCTACAAGGACCACTCTTCGAACCTCTAAGGTCGGTAGCCCTATCTCTACTGTATTTGAAAACGCCTTTTCTCTTAGCCATTTCCTCAATACGCAGAGCGTTGCATTCACTGGACGGAGTCTGAGCTCTCCAGATATACATCTCTGTTTTTCCAAGGAGCTGTTCATCCTCCTAACGGGGCCTCACAAAGGCTCCAGAGCGTTGCCTCAAACTCTGGCGAGATGGATTCGGAGTGTCACCTCAAGATGTTATACTGAAGCTGGGGCTTCTCCTCCCGTAAAATCTTTTTCTCTGAAGCCAAAGGGGAACCCAGGCACTACCCTCCCTATGGGTTATGGCTACCAAGTTGTTAAAAACTGTTATTCTACACTTAAACTAGTTAGTTATATAGATTATCTGTGTGTTTTATATCAGTTAAATTACGTTAAATTGTGTTGTAAGTTCTTATGGCAACTCCTTCGCTCCTTCTTTGGGACAAAACTGAAGCAGGCTGCTGGTGCTGCAGAATATAAGGTAAGGGGAGGAGCACCAGAGCCTATGCAAAACTTCAATTATTCAAGTGTCTGCTCCTAGAGGTGGAATACTTAACCCTTGCTGTGCCTGGGTCCCCCTACGGCTTCAGAGAAAAATATTTTACAGCGAGTAAACAAAATTTCCTTTTTTAGCCCCTTGTTGGAAGATTCCTCTCTTTAGCTATGCATGAGGTGGGATTTACCAGGAAGGTCCAGATTAATGACCTGTCTCTGTGTATTCCATTAGACACATCATTAATGCTTAAAGAATTCCATAGATCATATAAACATTTTGATTACATATTCCTAACCTTATCATAAACACTTGAGGACTGTTTTAGAACGAAACGCACTTTTAATGGGTCCTTTGAAGAAACTAATCAATACTTCACCCACTACACTGTCATCACATGCAGTCCATAGATGGTCGCACAATCAGCCAAAATTTAACAACATGTCAGAATTTTCCTCTGATTTGGACAAAGATTGAACTGTCTCTTTGGTCAGTCACAGTGAAAAATGTACCACCAATATTTCGATCCAGCTGAACAAAATTTCATCAGGTCAAAATATTACCCTGTGTGTACCTAGCCACTCGAATCGTACACATGTGTGATCACGTGCACAATGATGTACCGAACATCCACTTTGTGTGACTATTGTTTAATTTATGGGTGCTCGGTTGTGTGCCGCAGGTCAGCCCCGCTATCTTGTACATTCTTTACCTTATTGAAATCAAAGTTACAGAATTTGTTTTTAAGACTAATGTTTTAAAGGATATCTATACTCTAAAAATTAAATTTTTTAAAATGGAAAGTACCTGGGGCAGGGAGTTTGGATTGATTATTCCTACCTCACAATATTGTTTCGTTGAGGAGCTAGAGCACCTGCAGTTTTCATTTGCCAGGTTAGTCCTGAACTATTCCTGTATTAAAGATAGTGCTGAAGCGAGGAGGAAAACTGGCAGAAGCAGTTTTCTTTGGACTGGTGCTCCTCACAGAAACAATATTGGGAGGTAGTAATTACCAGTCCTATATCCCTGTCCCTACTACTTTGCAGTTTAATTGCTTTTTAAATAAACTTCATACATGCAATAGTTATCATTTAAAATGTTTCTTTAATTACAGGCTTTGCTAAACAACTCTCACCTTTATCATTTGGCTCATGGAAAGGACTTTGCAAACAGAGGCATTGAAGGTAAATGCAGCTTTTTTTCATTAACCCTTTTACAGAAAAATATAAAATTAAATAGAGAAAGAAAATAGTACAAAGGGATGTTCAAATGTAGTACTCCAGAAGTAAAGAAGACTTCTTGTCTGTTATTATTGCTGTACGCATATACAGTATAAACAGTTGAAGCAAAACTGCAACACAAACAAATATTATTTCACCCTTATTAAAAATCTTGCATGTATTGATTCCTATGTTTTATACTTTATTCTGTTTTCTTGGTAAACATTTGTACAGAGTCCAATCTTATATATGTTACACCATTTGTGACCTCACAGATACCCAGCTACTGAAAAGGGTATCCTGAAGGTATTCTGAGGCTAGAGGTGGGTTGTTAGGTAAATCAAGTAAAAGTATGTAAAATAATTTGTTTTAAACAGTCAAAAAAGAATGTATTACTTTTTATTATTATCTTTTAAATTTTCTTATAGTGACCGGCGTCCGTTTAAACTTAGAAAAGATGATGGAGCAGAAAAGTGGAGCAGTAAAGTCTTTAACAAGTGGAATTGCTCACTTATTTAAACAGAACAAGGTAGGATGATGTGTTACACTACAATTTTTTTGTGAAAACTGTGCTGTTCATACACCAATAAGCCATAACATTATATTCACTGATCTAACATTGAGTAGACTCCCCTATTGCTGCCAAAGCAACAGTGACCCATCCAGTTATGGAAAATAGCTTTCTGAAATTAGTCTGTGGAATCTGGCTTCAAGCTGTCAGTAGAATATTTAAAATACTGTAAATTAGTAGGGGGGGGGGGTCCCTATAAATTAGATTGGAAGAATTAACATTTGGAAGGAGTTATGGGAAAACATGGGGGCTGGTGCAGAATCTGTAAAGCCGAGTACACACATTTGTAATATGTGTTTGTCCATAATATGTGTATGTCCAGATAAGGGATTTGCAGAAGCAGCCTAGGTGAGAGTGGGGGAGACCCACACAAATACACCTCTTTAAGTACCATTTGATGGATCAGATTCTCCCCTCAAAATCCTGCAGGCAACCGGGGTCTTAACTCTTTGATTCCCTGAACGTACCAGCAGGCTTCTGATTTAATACATAGCATTTTCCGGTCAATCATTTCCAAACACGATCGTTCTTATAAACAATCGTTTCTGATCAACCTTCTCTTTTCCGCGCAAGTTAATACAGGAAGCATGTAACGCAAAGGATTCACGCTACTCCCTCAGGACCGTGGACATTGCATCCCAAGCACTGCCTTTATTCCCAAGCTAAGCAGACATCGCCACCCAGCCAGCTAATTACCCTTCTTAAGTTTTTTTTTAACCTAAAGGAGTTGAGCAACTCAAACAGACCACATGTGGACCCTGTTCTGCCGCAAAAGCTCTGCTGACACTACTCAAGAACCTGAATGGGCAAAAATGCTGAGAATGTTTATAGACAGTCTCTAATGCAACGGCTGTTCCACCCACGTGACCTCCCCCTGAGGCAGAACCGACATGGGTGCGCTAACTGTCATCATCTATGGCAGCATTCTCTAAGCTGTGTGAAGCCTTACAAAAGCTAGCCCAAGCAGAGGGTCCAAGCCATCATAAACTCCAGCACCTTCTGCCATCGGACCAAGAGTCTCTAAAGGAAGGGGAGTTTTCTCGGTAATCCGGACAATGATTCAGTCTGGTCAGAGCGAGATTCCCAACCCGCATCTTCAAAGCAGTCTATT
Organism: Hymenochirus boettgeri; assembly: GCA_019447015.1. Taxonomy (NCBI): domain Eukaryota; kingdom Metazoa; phylum Chordata; class Amphibia; order Anura; family Pipidae; genus Hymenochirus; species Hymenochirus boettgeri. Next base: position 140,478,043 of record CM033471.1, on the reverse strand, counting down.
TAGATTCTGATAAAAGCAGTCCTTGAAACTCTAAAAATACAAGACAACGCAGAACCTGAGGACCATCACCAATCCATGTTCTCGCCTACCAAATGTCCTACAACTACATTTCCAGCACATGAGCAACTGGAACAGGAATGGGTGTGTACTGAAAAACGCCACCAATCCTCTAGATGCTTTCAGGCGTACTTTCACTTTCCCAAGGCTGACACTGAGCAATGGTCCTCGCCCTGATTTGTTGATCCCCCAATCTCCAAACTGGCTAAAGCTACCGCCAGCTGATAAAAAAGCAGATGGTCTTTAAATATCTATATTTTCAGCCTCTGGTTCCACTCTGCGCCCTGCCTTCGCTACCACATAGGTGGCAAAGGCAATGGATGTTTGGCTGGACCAGTAATACGGGGGTATTAAGGAAGATGCAGACAAGGAGGACCTTCTCCATTTAGTCCAACAACTTTCAGAAGCTTCCACCTTTGTAGGGGATGCAGCTCTTGATTTGAGCAGACTCACTGCACGTTCCTCAGCAAATGCAGTAGCAGCTTGACATGCACTATGGCTTAATTCCTGGGCAGCGGACCCAGCATAACAGCCTTATCCTTTCTAGGGGGCTTACTGTTTAGGCCAGAATTAGATGGAATTATTGCCCAGCCAAACGGCGGAAAAGCGCGGAAGAGCCAAACTTGGCTCTTCTGGAGGACGAGGCACATCCTTTTCTTCCTTTTGCCCCTAACAAACTTTATTCCTCAAACATGCGGCCCCTGCTACCACCAGCACCCGGCCCACTATCTGACCTGTCCTGGACCTGAAAGTCCTGAACGAGTTTGTTGCCAGATTTAAGTTCAAAATGGAATCCCAACATTAAGTCGCCCTCGCAATGGAAAATGGGGACTTTATTGTATCCATATAAATTCAGGGTGCATATTTACATGCCCCTATCTGGTTTGGACACCACAAATATATAAGATTTGCCATAGGAGAACAACACTAACAGTTCTCTCTACCCCTCGGGCTGTCCTTTGCCCCCCTAGACTTTGTATCCATAAGTGTTCCAACCAATAGTTCAGCTTTGGGGACTTCCAGAAATAGATATAATGGCATCACGTCTGAATCACAAGGTACAGTTATTCTGTGCCAAAGTCCGAGATCCGCAAGCCCTAATGGTAGATGCATTGGTGTTTACATGGACCTTTCAACTGATCTACGCTGTCATGGCCAGCCACTTACCTGCCTGTATGGCAGCCTTCTGTGTTCATAATAATTTAAACTGCAAGTATTATATTATTCAGGAAAGCAGGGACTGGGAAACCCTGTTTATTTGAACTGTTGAGTAATAGGAAGTAGTTTCAAAAGCTCTAGCTAGAGGTCTTGCCAGATTGTATGTTTTCACCCCGTTTGAAGGCTTTCCCTGTAAGTAATCTTGTTAATTTATATAGTGTCAAGGAATTAGGTAGAGCCACACCAGTCTTGAAGTCGATAGTAGAGATTTATTGGCATATGCATATAAACACATGTGTTGGTCACTCAACCTGAATAGTGAGTGACAAAGATGACTTGTACGGACCTCTTTATTATACACAGTCTGGACCATACGTCACAAGCCCATCCTATAGGAAAGGACTTTTGCCGTCCCTTTTTACTTTAGACATGTAACCTTATATGGTCATTTGTTACCTTACACAACTTTAACAAGAAACATATGTTATCCCTTTGTCACTGGAGGTCCAAGGGGCCCAGGCTACATATACATCCTATATTCATGCCACGTCTACACAGTCATTGCCTAATGTATGAAGTATACTTACAAAGTTATATATAACCCATTGATTAATTATAATACAAATATTCCATAACAATAGTTATGTTCATATATCAATCATTTGGTGAAATGTATGCAATTGCTTTGTGTTATGCAATTGTCATTAGAAATGTAATTCTAATTTCATCTGTAATAAGTACTTATTATTGTTTATATTTCTTTGCATTACAGTTTCACACTATTTGGATAGTAAACAGTTTTCAACATCATTCCATAATTCTGAAAGTTATTATGCAAAGGTGTTCAGCTTGCTGGAAAATTGGATAAGATATTCAGTGAGGCATAACATATATGCCACCAATTCCCATGTTGGCTTGATGTAAGCCGAAGGAGTGTCGCTGAGCATAGTGTAGCTCCTTATTTGCCTCTAAGAGTGTGGTTCTCTGATCTTCTGCTCTTGAAGCCTTAGGTCTTCGACACGTTCGAGACATTCGATCACAGGTCATTCCAACTTGTCTGGAAGCCCAAAAGTGATCTTCAACAAAGGTGTATCATCGAATTTGGAAAGCATTTTTGGACTGGTCTTCTTCAGGAGAAGCTCATTCATATGTGCTGTGGGGACCTCCTGGCCCACATGTCATCGGTAGAACAGCTTTGCCGTGCAGCTACGGCGTCCTTGGTGTCCACGTTTATTACATTTTACAGACTGCAGGTTTTCTCCTCAGCAGAAGCGGCCTTGGGATGAATGGTCCTCCGGGCAGCTGTTACTTAAAGTTCAATGTCCTTTGTCTTTGGGACATCCCCAATGTCTTTCTTTCTTCCCCCAATTGGAGTAAAGGGGATTTTTTTTGTTTACTTACCGTAAAATCCTTTTCTTCAAGGCCAGTTGGGGACCCCGGCCATCCCGCCCGGATGTTGCCAATTCCTATTTATCCGACTATTGTTAATAGTAGTTGTTGACTCTATTGCTGTTTCTGTTGTGTTTATATTACTATATTGTTTTTCGTTTCCAATAGGCCCATGCTATAATTTCCATTGTGGGCCAGCTCCTTCTCCTTGAATTTCTCTTAACCTCCTTTTTGCCACTTTGGTAGAAAACTGAAACATGGCTGAGCTAGTAGTTGCTAAGTGCATGGAAGTAGAAGGAGCAATTTGCTTCCAACTAAGCATCCACCTCCAGCAACAGGCACTTTACCCCAACGTCTTGCCTGGGTCCCCCAACTAGCCTCGAAGAAAAGGATTTTATGGGAAGTAAACAAAAATCCCCCTTTTTTGAGGTTTGTTGAGCACTTGAAATAACTGGTGTAATATGTGTGGATATGTAGATAAAAATTGCATTCAAGTGAAAAGTAATATTAAGGACATTACTATAAAATATTTTATCTGTACTGCAGGATGTCCTGAGTTGCATAGATAACCGGACCTGTAGCTGCTTAAAGGAGAACTAAAGTCCCCAGACCACATTGTCCCAATAGACAGAGCACATTCAGAAACACACAACAAGCTGTGTCTCATCTCTCTCTTTTCTATGGATGCTGGGTGATTTATGAAAATAACCTGTGAGTACTAGGGGTCAGCTCCCATAATTCACCTTATCTGGGAACACCCTGCAAAGTGTACGCAGTACACATTTACAGGAAACTGCAGTCTTGCTTCCTGGAAGCTGACAGCCAATCATGTTACAGCTCAGAGATCTCTCCCTCTGACGCAGAACTCAGATTTCAGTGCAGTTTTTCTGTAAACACATTACAAATGCTCCTGACCCTAACAATGATAAATTCCTTTGCTTTTCATGCAAAAAAGAAAAGTAATCTTTGCAGTGTATGTCTTTAAAAACTAAGCTTTCTACCACTAAGCCACAAGGGCTAATATGTAATCTTTTGCTACACACATAATAAAAACAAAAAAAAAGGGAGCATGGGGAATCAAACCTGTGCCCCAATAGTCTATTTTTTTACTAACCCAGCACCACCAGTGAACTTGCACTAGATAGATGTACATTTCAGTAAATGTCAGTAAAATCAGTTCACTATTTTGTATTGCTACTGGAAGACTTGTCAGCAATTCACTCTGGTTGGTAAATTAATAACAGAGCTGCTATATGTAAAGTTTGTACACATGTAGAAAGTTTATATTTTTCTAGAAACATGGAAACAAACAAACAAAAAAAAGCAATAATCTCAGGCAGTAGACTGTTATTTTGTTTAATAAGTAAACAAGTGGATTAGAACTTGTGACTTTTTGTTCCTAAAACCACAGCATTTACATGGTGCACCACCAGCAACTCAACTGTGATCACAGGTGCATTTAGAAATGTTATCTTTCGCTGTAAAGGGAAGCTAGAAATTTTGTGCACAGAGACAGTGAATCCTGGGGTCAGGGGGCGTGGCTCTTTGAAGCCAATATGGGCTATGAGTTGTACTGGCAACAACATGGAAGCCTCCTTTGTTACAGAATCTATTACTTATATCTACTAAATGCAAATAACTAGAGAAGAATCTTTTAATGTATAGGTATTCTGGGAAGAAAAGCTTCCACATTAGGATTTTAAAAAAATAAGTTTAGTTCTCCTTTAATGTGTAGCTTGCACACAAGCCTATTTCTTCTGCAATTAGATTCATAGGGAAACGTTATTCTTGATGAATAGCCCCCCAATGAAAAAATGCTCATAATCTGCAACAAGTTTAAAAACATTTCTTGGGGTGTAGCTGCCAGCTCCTTGTATAATTATTACACATGGAAAATCTTTAATTGATGTAAATGCTTTTCTAATTGATTACCCATGTATGGGATTTCTCCTAAAAAATTTTTTAAAGGTAAAATGTATTACATTTGTTTTCATTTCAGGTAGTACATGTGCAAGGTTTTGGAAAGATTTCAGGCAAAAATCAAGTAATCGCAACAAAGGCAGATGGCAGCACCCAAGTTATCAACACCAAGAACATTCTTATTGCTACAGGTTCAGAAGTTGCTCCATTCCCTGGCATTCAGGTACCACAACTACAACATTCATTCTCTGTATTAATACAGTACAGAAGCAGTTGCAATGTTAGGATGGCATTACATGGTGCTGCTATACTTCCCAATTGTGTGTTATGCCACTCAGACATTTTGTCTCCGTTGCTGTCAAATATTTTGGTAACAGAACATGTAGCCTTGTTTATAAGGAAGTTAAAGCCTATAAATATATAGGGAATGTATCTGGGGACATCCTGGATGGGTAATTACATAAAGGCAAAAAAGATAAATATTGTCTTCTAGATGTTATTTTGTAAAGCCATCACTTTAATGAAGCAAGAGTCCAGGCAGGTAAGTTAGGAGGTGCACCCCTTGAAGTCCTCACACCTTAGGGAGGGGGCTTAGACTTCCCGAAACGTTGTGTATATGGTTCTCAGCAGTTAAAGGGCATGTCCACCCCAAAACTATAATCCCCCCAGTAATGTCCCCATCATGTAGTGTAATAAAATCCTTACCTCACATCCCAGCTCCATATGGTTCTCCTGTAGTCCCCCCCCCCCAAAGTCCCCAAAACTGCCCACCAGGAGGATAGCAGAGTCCATATAGGACTCTGCCTCCTATCTGGCCTCCGGGAGAAGTTTGGCATGCGTACTGCAGCCCTTCTCCCCCTCCCTCCCCCTCCCTCTCACTCTCTTTCCCTCCCGATTAGGATTCCCACCCCCTACCATAAAAACCTTTACATATAACATTCCCCCTGTCCCCCCTGCCCCAAGCGCTATATTTTTATTATTAGAAAGTGCCCCAAACATTACTTACCTTCCCTCTTTCCTCCGCCGCACTGAACTCCCAGCAGCCGCGTCCGTGATTGGCTGCCGCTCAGCCAATCACAGACACGACTGCCGGTCCCGCCCCTCTGCTTGCATTTTCTGGCAAGCATAGGGCCTGGCAGTGCGGCGGAGGAAAGAGGGTAAAAAGGTAAGTAAAGTTTGGGGCACTTTCTAATAATAAAAATATAGCGGTTGGGGCTGGGGGGACAGGGGGAATATTATATCAAAATTTTTTGGAAGGGTAGACATGCCCTTTAAATAAATTGTTTGAAAAAGCATCTTTGAATGTGCCTCCCTTTAACCATCTTTGTACTTCTGTACATGTAGCACATACAACAGGACAATGCGGCATAAATCCTTGAGGTGCATGTAGCTACTTAAAACCAAAAAATGGTGACTTGTCTGTTATCTGCCTGCAACCCCAATTGGTATTTTTACCAGTTTATTACATGTATTTGTAAACAGAATTTAATGATAATTTGTTTTACTTTCTGAAAAAGGTATCTGCCTCTTCCCTCTGCTTAAAGGTATTTTTATATGCTTGAGCATGTACATAGGAGGCAGCAGGTAAAAGCAGTCAATCATTGGTTGTGGTGTCAGCAGTCAGCCTTGATTGATTGCATAAAGGGAGGGGCCAGCTTACTCTGCCTGAATGGGGACAATAATTATTGTGAAATAAATAATATTGTAGGTAATAATGTGCAAAATATATTGGTTGGTGACGGGTAACTGACAATTGACCAGTTTTTGTTTTAAGGGAGAACATGCCCTTGAGCTAAGCCCAAAACAGGAAGACAAACTTGGAAAATATCTTTTCCAGATTATTTAATGGGTATGTTATATTTAGCATGAACAATCTTGACTGAAAATTCTAGCAAACAATTTAATCCTTGTTCTACAAAATAAATTGGGGAAATCCCCTGGTAGAACATGCAGTGAGATTCACCAAACAAGGAGTTAAATTCACACTAACTGTCAGAGAATCAGTAACTAACTCCTCACATGTGTTTCGGCTCTGGGTAAATAGGACGGATTGTGTATTCTTCAAGAGTTAAAATGATCTACTGCTAATTGGATAGTCCATACCATATTTGACCCCATTAAGTAAAATCTTGAAAAGCACCCTTAATGCAGTAGGAGAAGGTGGCATAAATTGATAAGATGGTCTTTGAAAATGTCCGACATGTCAGCAACGACAGAGATCACATCTGTACCTTAGAATGGATGGAGAAAATTATAACACACAGTCACTCTTCTCGACAGGGGGGAAGTTCTGAGCAAATGTAATGATTTAACAAACTTCACACATTATTTTAATGACAAACTTGTTAAAGGCAATAGCTCTCTTATAATGCAACTTATCTGTAATTTACAAGGAACTAAAAAAGATTAAAACATTTTGAGAAATATCTCCAAACTTGATTGTCATTTATTTTGAATAACAGATTGATGAGGAAAATATTGTTTCATCCACTGGGGCTTTGTCTTTGAAGCAAGTGCCTGAGAAGATGGTGGTTATTGGTGCTGGTGTCATTGGAGTGGAACTGGTAAATTGCATAAATACATTTATTTGGAATAAGTTTTAATATACAGGATATAGCTGAATGTAGTTGCTTTTCATACGTTTTCGCAACTTTATATTCTGCAGTCGGGAGAACAGGTGACAGTAGATACCTTGCTTCTTGAGAAATTTTCAAGATTTGTGAAAAAATTAAAAAAATAATTAAATATTTGGTTTCTCATGGAATAAATTAATTCATTTGTTAATGTACATTTTTTTTCAGGGCTCTGTATGGCAGAGGCTTGGAGCAGATGTTACAGCAGTTGAGTTTTTGGGCCATGTTGGTGGAGTTGGCATTGACATGGAAATCTCTAAAAATTTCCAACGCATTCTTCAAAAACAGGGTCTGAAGTTGAAGCTGAACACAAAAGTAACCGGAGCAACGAAAAGACCAGATGGGAAGATTGATGTTTCGTAAGGTTTTTGTTTTTTTTTTGTTTGTTTTGTTTTCTTTGGGGGAATTTTATTTAATAACTTTAGTTTGTAGATTGTTGGAGTGTTAATATGGATGAAGGAAAAGTTAGACTGATTACTTGCACAACCAAGATAAAACTAAAGCTGTTGTGAACACATATACAAAATCTCTCCTTTTAGATGGAAAGACTTTGTCTACCCGCTTTAGTTTTAGACTGCTAAATGGGCTTTTTTGAGTGGTGAAATTTCTGAATTTGTAATATCAATCCTAGAATTGTGCTTTTGTCAGGCTCTGCAAACTATTCCCAGTTCTTGTTAAGTTTAAATTCCATACAGTTCTAGATTTCTGGGAAGATATAATTGTCCTTTAACATACTATAGTCATTATAGGACCATTATTATAAGGACCATTAAAAAAAAAATGAGCTGTAAAATCTGCAGGTTATGCTTTATGTCCCAGCTTTAAAGTGAAGATCTGTTCTTTTTCCATGCTGTTTATTTCTTGAGGCAATTATAGTTACAGGAGATTTTTACAGCAGTGCATATAAAATAAAATTTAATAGATGTTTTAACAGAAAAAAAGATGTGATACATTGAGATAAATATTTATTTATCTATCTATCTGTGTCTATCTCTATCTTTATCTATCTCTGTCTGTCTATCTATATCTATTATCTATCTATCTATTTATCTCTATCTGTCTGTCTCTCTGTCTATCTCTATTTTTCTGTCTATCTCTTTCTATCTATCTATCTATCTATCTATCCCTGACCAAAGTCCCTGCAAAACCTGTGCACAATTTGCCTGTGGCAAAAATCAAATAAAGTCCCATTAAACACCTGGCATTTTTGGACTTTAATCTTGTGTGAATTCCCTACCCTGCTTAGTAATTGGGGTAAATGTATGTAGGTTGAATGGAAAGACATCAGAACATAGTAATCAGTGGAGCTGTAGGCTCTTTCTGGCTGCAAGATGAAGTCATACATTATTCTCTCCATACAAAGGAGCCTTAACCACCGCCCTTATTCTGCCCTTTCTCACCCAGCCAAACCCCACAGCAAAAAATAACGTTCATGCAGAAAACATCAATCATGTCCCACACCACGAGCCATAATGATTTAATAAAGCAATCGGATCATGGGGAAATTAAAATCTCAGTACAGGGTAGGACAACCCAAGGCTCCCGCCCCCGGATAGCCCAGTATTAACCATTAACATGCAGGGGACCGAACCCTTTGGAATGTTAATTACTCAGCAATTAGCAGATTGCATCCGATCCAATAACCAAGCACCAATCCCCGCCATAGGCCCCGTTACATAACAATGTCACCACCACGATTTTTGAGCGAGGCACGACCCCTGACGACGGAGCAATCGTCTGTGTGTATGTGCTCGGTCGGGGGTTGTTCGTTGATCCGCCACTGGTGACATGTGTAGGGGAGCCTCCCACCATCCGGATCCCTCCATGCTTGCCCTTCTACCTAGCATTAAATCCTTTTAGCATATGGTAGATACCCCCAACCAGAGATTTGCAGGTGCGACATAGTTGTTTGATTTTTTAAGTAACAGAGTAACAGGTTGAATAAAGAGGTCTATCAAGTCCAACCTTTTCACACTCCTTTTAACCCTACCTAACGGTTGATCCACAGGATGGAAAAAAAAAAAACTGCTAAAAAGTGGGCAAAAAATTCCTTCCTGACTCCAAATGACAATCGAAAAGTATCCTTGGATCAACCAGAACTATATTATATGAATTAATACCAGTAGTTCTCAGTATTTTTTAGTTTTAGAAACGTATTCAGCCCACTATTAAAGCTATTTAATAGCCATTACCACATCTGCTGAAAGACCGTTCCATAGTTTTACCGTTCTCACTGTAAAGAAACATTTCCTAACCTGAAGATCAAACTTCTTTTCTTCTAATCTTAAAGGATGTCCATGAGTCCTCTGATATGACCTATTGGTAAACAATTTATTATATGGACCATTAATATATATGTATAAAGTGATCATATCCCTGCACAAAGGTCGCTTCTTCAGCCCTAACTTGTCTAATCTGCCTGCATAGTCAAGCCCCTCCATTCCCTGTATCATTTTGGTTGCCCTTCTCTGAACTACTTCCATTTACAGGATGTCCCTTTTGTAAATAGGATTTCAAAACTGCATCGCATATTCCAAGTTACGCTTTACCAGTGCCTTTTAAAAAGGGAGAATAATATTTTTCTCTCTTGAAGCTGTTCCACTCTTTATACAAGACATTAGCTTGCTAGCTCTAGCTGTGGCTGCCTGGCATTGTTTGCTACAGCTAAGTAAATTAGTCTGACACAATCTATTTTATCATAAATCCATGCTGACTGCTACTAATAAGATCAGTTCTGTAGACAATGTCAAGGATATGATCCCTTAACAAAGCTTCCAGTTCCTTCCCTACCACTGATGTTCGGCTTACAGGTCTATAGTTACCAGGCTGGGAACGACTGCCTTTTTTGAATATTGGTATTACATTGACTTTTTTCCAATCCAGCATCACATCACCAGACAAAAAATAATCTCAAAAGATAAGAAACAGCAGTCTAGATAAAACTGGACTAAGCTCTCTCAAGATCTTATGGTGTATTTCATCCAGTCTTGGGGCTTTATTTTTAACTTTGTCTAATTGTTTCCATACCATATCCTCTGTCAGCCAGAGTGAATATTCCTCATTTGTACCCTTCATATTATTACAGTCCCTGCTATAAGGACTATGATTCTCTATAGTGAATACAGATGGGGGGAAAATGGTTTAGCCCATTTAGCCTTTTTAGCATATTCTATAACCATCTCAGCTCCATTATTTAATGGTCCCACATACTCAGTCCTCATTTACTATTGATATGCTTATAAAACATTCTGGGGTTAAAGGCGAACTGTGGTCTCCAAACAAGTTGCGTTTAAATTAAAGGCCAGTTTCCTACCTTTAAAACGAGCCATCAACCACCTCGCTACATGCTCCACAGCCCAAGATAGAAAGAAATGACTGACCAGAAAGTTAATGGGTGGGAGGTTGACATATGACATTCCTAAGGCTTCTCCTGCACAGTGCCGCCGGCGAGCACAGCCTCAGATTCCCTCCCTGGTGATACTGCTGCCATATCACACACAAAAATGTAAATATTTTCAAAACTATGCGAAATAAACAATGACAATAAATTTCAAAAACTCTCAGGAGAGCAATTCCTATCCATTTACCTAAAGTCATTTAGTTCCCCTTTAAACTTGCTTGGTTCTGCTATCCGTATTTCATTTTCTATTTTAGCTAGTTTAATTGCTTTCTTGAACTGCTTATTAGGTTTATAGTTCCTGTAAGCCTGCTCGTTTTTTGTTTTTTTTTTCCCATTTTACCTGAGCATTAAAGGAATACTTCACTCGAAAGTGAACTATTTAATGTATTGATCGAAGCCCGGGAGGTTAAGGAGCTATGTCTTACCTCCTGTTCTTCAATCCCCTATAGCGCACAATTTCGTGAATGCGTGCTATGAAGCATTAGAACCAGGAAGTGGTCTGAGAGCTCATCCCTCCAGCGGGGGATCGCGCGAAAGGTAAATTCTACTTACCTTTGTCCCTGGCTCCTGCTCAATTGATTGAAGAACTATTCCTTTAAGTGGACCTAAGTTTTTTTACACTTGTTCCCTAAAGGTATAAATTTAGCAATGTAATAATTTAATACCCCTTTAAAAGCAGTCTACTTCTGCTCTATATCCTTACCTAGTAACAAGTCCCTCCAGATTATGAGCAGGAGTGATTTCTGCTCATAGACTCATATACTTTACAGCATAAAGTTAACTTTCGTTAAGTTTTTGTGAAACTAGTTCACTTTCGGTCTTAACAACCTATATTATCATGATCACTATTCCCTATGCTTCCTTCATCTCTAAAATGAGCTCAGGGTTATTAGATATCACCGGATCCAACAAAGCATTTTCTCTAGTAGGAACTTCTACCATCTCTGAAAGAATATTCTTGTGTTATAATTTTTGAGGTGCTGGTAGTTCCCTTACTCCAATTTATGCCAGGTTAATTAAAATCCCCCATAACCAGAACATGCCCCATACCAATTTAAATATACATGTATTTAAAGGGAATGTCCACCCTTAAAACAAAAAAACAGGTTGGTTACCTGCCCCTAACAACAACTGATATATTTTGCACTTTATTGCATTACTAATCAGATATTTAAAGGATAATTATTACCTGCATTACTAACCAGATATTTACAGGATAATTATTGTCCTCATTCTGGCAGATTTAGCTGGCCCCTCTCTCCATGCAGTTAATCAAGGCTGTGACATCTAACATCACAGTCAATGACTAACTGCTTTTTCACCTGCTGCCTCCTCTGCAAGCTAATAAAAAGCTCAGGGAGCAGAGGGAGGAGGCAGATACCCTTGCCAGAAAGGAATAGAACTTATAATTAAATATCTGGTTACAAATGCATGTAATGAACTGGAAAAATAGCAGTTGGGGTTGTAGGCAGATACGAGTTGACATGCACTTTAATAAACACGATTGCATAGAGAGTATCTGTGTTAGATCAGCTGGACTTGAAGACGTTTTGCTAGTCACCTTCACAAGCATTGCATAGTGAGGCTCATTTTACTCATTGTGCTCTCTGAGATTAAATTTTTTTTGTATAATAAAGATTTGCATTTTGAAGTGAGTAACAGTTTGTAGTGAAATAGCTAACAATAGCAAGTAGCTAGATAACTAAACTTACTTCCCCCCAGGGTGAGGACCTTAACTGCTAGGTCACCTGGAATTTGGAAGAGAGAGTATATTGGCTTGACCAAAAGGAACCCAGGGTAAAGACATAGTGGTTAGACTCCTCATCCTGGTTACTATACACAGATGTAACAAGAGGAGCAGGGAGGAGGTGAGTATAATTATCCTTTTACTTTCTAAAAGTGTAAAGCAGCAACACTGTAAATTGCTGTCTTCTCAATGCTAAAGTTAAAGGACAACTATACTGTAAAAAATAACTTTTTAAAAATGAAAAGTACCTGCGAAAGGGAGGTAAGATTGAATATTCCTACCTCCCAATATAATTTTGTTAAGGAACACCAACACATACTTTTTCTTCTGCCGGATTAGTGCCCTGGGCTTTCCTGTATTAGAGAGAGTGCTAAGCAGTTTTATTTTTACTGGTGCTCCTCACAGAAACAATATTGGAATTACCAATCCTACCTCCCTGTCCCAGGTACTTTTTATCTGATACTTTTTATATGCACTTTAGTTTTCCTATAATATGTAGGGGTTTAGTCCTTTAATGCAGAGGGAAGTGTATGGTCAGGAGTGCACTTTAATTAGGACATTAAAGGGGAACTGTGGTCCAAATATGACTTTAGGTAAATTGATAGGAATTGCTCTCCTGAGAATATTTTAAATTTATTTTCATTGTTTATTTTGCATAGTTTTTAAGATATTTACATTTTTGTGTGTGATATGGCAGCAGCATCACCAGGTCCCCTGCACTTCCTGCTCTGAAACCATGTCAGTGGATGACCGTCAATCTGCCCTGTGTCTCGTCCTCCTCTTGCAAACCCCCCTGGTCCCTCCCACTCATGGACCCAATGGGCCCTCCATTTGCAGGCCCCCCCTTGGCCCCTTCCCTTATAGCCCCATGTGGCTCTGCCCACTCGTGGGTGCCATTGCCCCACCCACTCGTGCTGTGGCCCCCCTACAGAAAACTGTGAAAACAGAGTTCTGCTGCCATATCACAGAGTGAGAACTCTGCCTGAAAAGGCTGTTCTACATAGTGGGAGATTAGGCTGTAGATTCTCTTACCTTCTCTGTGGGGATATTGAACAATATAGTGAGCCAATAAATATACTGTATCTATGCTTCAGCCTTTATAAAAAGTAGCAGAAATAAAATAGTCTCAACCATGAGAGGAATCATATGATATTGTATCCTTTACTTAATAGTAACGGTATTCCAATTTTCTAGTCCTCAGCTTGCAACAATGAACCACACCTGATTGCCTTAGTATCAGAGGCTTGGTTTCTGGCTGTGCAGACTCTTACATATCCAGCATGTATACTGCTGCGGCTCCTGTTCATTGTTCCTTGGCGTCCTTGCACAGATGTAATGTTTTATTACAGGTAATCTCCGGATGGCCTTGACAGCGTATCAAGCTGTTTGCCTGGGTTCCCGCTATGTACCTTATGTCGGGACCCTGGTCTGCTTTTCCTCACTAGCCTTTTCGTATTTAGTCACACCACGTGGTTTTGCAAGGTGTCCGGGGGAGTGTCCTACGCGTGTCGGCTAATCAGCCGTCATGATGATATATATGTGGTACAAATATATACAATTTTTTATCCTGAACTCAATATCATTTTACTTGCCGGCAAGTGTTGGTTATTATATATAAGGTACTAGGTATTTTTGGGTTTGTTATTTCTTATGTGTTATGAATAAATGGTTATAAATTTTATACTATGTATTTTTATTAGACATAGCGCAGGATAATTTATGATGTGTTGTGTAGTATAGTGAGTGGCAAAATTATCCTCTAGTTTTGCTATCCCAGCGCTTTTAGCGTTATAGGCTGGGTGTCACACAATCTAGCGTTTTATTACTGTTCACTTATATTCCAGGGCGCTGGGAGTCTGAGAGTCGGGAGTCTGAGAGTCGGGAGTCTAGTGCATTCACACACACAGGTGCCTTTGCACAGGTGTGTGAGTGCATGATAACTCAGACAAATAGCAATATATATTTATTTATTTGTTTATCTGAAAGCTTTTACTGATATATGGTTTATCATTAACAGTTTAGAAGCAGCATCTGGTGGAAAAGAAGAAGTACTTACTTGTGATGTTTTACTTGTGTGTATTGGTCGCCGTCCATTTACACAGAACCTTGGTTTGCAAGAACTTGGAATTGATGTAGACAACAAAGGAAGAATCCCAATTAATAGCCGATTTCAAACGAAAATACCAAAGTTAGTAATTAATAAATGAATAATTAAGTTATATATTAGTGTACTCAAATGTAGAAGGTCATAAAAAAAACTGCGTTAACTTACTTTAGTCAGGTGTATACAAGATATTTTGTCATTGTGATCCATTTTTACTACAATAGTAGCCAATCTTGCTGTTTAGTAGGTAGCCAGTTCAGTAGACATAACCTTATAAAATTCAGTCACACCGTTTTTTACGTTCAGACGCATTGACTACCAGGCTTCTGATGTTTGTTCAGCCATGACTGTTGGAATAATTGTTATTGATGGTTTGTTAAGTTCATCTCTGAAAAAATGAAGTATGCTAAGCTGTGTTGTATAATTATTTTTTGCACACTGCAATGTAACCTCTGCCAAATCCCCAATTAAAATGAACATGGTATATTTTTATTAGTAAATATGAGTAAATTTTGAAAGTTTGAACTTATATTTATACCTCCTAATAATCATAAATTATTATTAGGAATGTTTATGATTTTCCTTTAGTCAACATCTTTTTTTTTTTTTTTTTTTTTTTTTTTTTATTTGTTTCTTTGAAACTTCTCTTTTTAAACAGTATTTATGCAATTGGGGATGTAGTGGCTGGACCAATGTTGGCTCATAAGGCAGAAGATGAAGGCATTATATGTGTTGAAGGAATGGCAGGAGGAGCAGTTCACATTGATTATAACTGTGTTCCCTCTGTGATTTATACTCATCCTGAAGTAGCTTGGGTTGGAAAGACTGAGGAACAATTAAAGGAAGAGGTATAACTTTTATGTGGAAAGATTTACGTAAATATGTAGCAATATAGATTTCTTGGCTGTTTTTATAAGTAAATTAATTTATTGTGTGTAGAAAACCTGTTGTGGGACAATTAATAAAAATGTAAGTTTTGTTCATTTCGTTTTCCACTTTTGGAATCTTAAAATCTCTTCCTGAATCTTATTTCCTTTGGCCTATCTGCGTTTAGGAGCTGGTACATGCATGTCAATTTTGACCATATCTTTCTGACGGACTACCGATCTATAAGTCAGACAGCTGTACTGACAATATTTTGGAGTATTGCCTATTGAAGACCTTGTGATTGGCTGAAATTTACCAACATGTCCAACCCGAAAATGTCTGTCACAGCAAACTTATTAAAGATATTAATTACTAAATGTGTAAAGGGGCTCATACATAAGCCAATTCCGATTATTGGACTGTATTGCTGTTGTATGATTTTTGTACAAATTTCTTTCCTATTGGACATGTTAGAAGGTTTTTATGCTGTGATCCTAGGTTCGGTATTTCTTTCCTTTTTGGCATTTTAGAAGATTTTTACCTGACAATACCGATTTTATGATGCTGCAAACGTACGATGGGTTTTGATTTGGGTTTGTGCCCCTTAAATGGCTGGTTCTTCTTTTTTCCTTAAAAGAGGATTATGTGCATATAATATAGTAAATCTATTTTGTAGGGGGTGGAGTACAAAGTTGGGAAGTTTCCCTTTGCTGCAAACAGTCGTGCTAAGACTAATGCTGATACTGATGGATTAGTAAAGATTCTCAGCCATAAATCTACAGACAGAATGCTTGGAGCTCATATTCTTGGAACAGTAAGTAATGCTTTTTTTTCTTGATGTAGAGCAGGTCTGTTTAGCCATACTCAGATGTACACCAAGTCCTTTGAATGCTAAATCTTTAAATTCCCTATGACTATTAAAATCAAAAAGTGTATGATCATAAATTGTACAACCTAAATGTTTTGCCAACGGATGGGTATTATCTGTTAAACCGTGCATACAAAACATAAGGAATACAAGAAAATAAAAGGAAATGCAAACATTTTTCTCATTAATTTCTTAAATACGAATCATTAAAAATACACATTCACTGTTTAATATAATCTGACAATGGTACTTGGATTTGTTTGTCCTCCTGTGCTGTTGCATTTTTACAAAGCAGATTTTTAGAAGATTAAAATGCTTTAATCCTTACTTTGTATGCACAGAATGTTATGCGTTGTCACCTGATTAAAGCTAAACACCTTTAAAAATCGTGTATTTCATGAACAAATGCATCCCCCTTTTCCTTTCTTTTTAACATGTATGATTATTACAAACAAATCACAGAGCATTCATTTACATTTACACATTTGTATGTGTAATATAATTACAGGGTGCTGGAGAGATGGTTAATGAAGCAGCCCTTGCAATGGAATATGGAGCATCTTGTGAAGATGTTGCTAGAGTGTGCCATGCCCATCCGGTATGTACTGAATACTTTTTTTGGAGGTTTTTACACATGTCCAATGCACGTACTGACATGCGACCCCCAAGTGAAAGACACAGACTTGACGAAAAGGCCATTTTGAACGATAGTCACGCGTGTCTATGCATGTCATGGCATAGACACGCGCCCGACCCCCGACCAATCCCCGATCGATTGCATACACACGTGCGATTATCGTCCAAAATGCCCGTTTATTGCATGCCTAAATGCGTTCAGAGGTCATTCATTGGACGTGTATATGATGCTTAAGTATTAGGCCTTTAACCTTTAATATGTTTATTTTCCTCTTCTTTTTTATAGACTGTATCAGAAGCCTTCAGGGAAGCAAACCTGGCTGCATCATTCGGCAAAGCAATTAACTTTTAGATAGAGAAAGCACTATGTGTACATAGTTTCTTATAAAAAGGAATACGCCTTCGACTTTTGTTCTGGCAAACTTAATGAACTTTTCTGTCAGAATCAATTATTTAACTGTATTCAGGGTGCAATTTCATTGTAAGTATAGAAGAGACTTGTTTGAGAATATGTTTCATATTTGAAAGCTGTGCCATATATGTGCTGACCATTAAACTGCATTAAATGGCAATACATCCTCCTGGTTAACTAAAAGTACTTTATACAACCACATTGGCTTTATGGCTTTTATTTTATAGTAAAATAGCTGTTCTGTTGTAGATATTGATGCTGGAATAAAATCAATGATTAATTTTGGCTTATTTGTGATGTAGAAGGGAAATTATTATAACAATAGTAAACTGTGAAACTAACATCCATAAACTGGGAGCAATTTGTTGTGATAGCACTCCTTGATTTTCAATGGTGTTTAAAATGTTAGCGTGATAATGTAGTTTTCTCTTTAAGGGACACTAAACTGAAATTAGATCTCCTCATGTCCTGTTCAGCTCACTCCTAGTTAGTATGCATGTCTCCTCTCTATGTATCCTCCTCCTCCCAAAACTGAGGCACAGATAGAGTGGAACATGTGTAGTGGAGATGATCTGTGCCTATAGTGAAAGTAAAACTGCTTTGCTATGGGAAGGTAAGCAGCACTGGGAGCTGTAATCACTGCTTGAATCAAGTAAGATTTTCTTTTAGCTGTAGGAGTTTGGGGGGGGGGGCTTGATTGATTTCTTTAGGTACAGTGCTACATTGGGAATTAAGTAACACAGACAGCAGCCTAGCCCATTCTTTTATACAATTAATTTGACATCACAAAAAGAAAATGCCAGATGTGATCTCAAGATAAAATTTGCTGCTTGTAAAATGTGGTCTTTAAATATTAGATATGTTTAGGAAATTCAGGTTTCAGCAATAGAAAAAGGTAACTACAGCCTATGAAAAAGTCTGTCTCTTAGTGTCTCATATCCAGCAGTTATTCCAGAGTAGGACATGCAGTTTTCAAGTCGCTTTACAGCTTTTCTCAAGGTGTCAGAGGTAATGCAATGGATATCATTATATGCAGACTACATACTTGGGTCAATCACTTACCTGCTCTGGCAGCTATGCATCCTCTGTTGGCTGACATCACTACTTGGTGCCGGGAAGTGAGGCAGGCGCCGAGTAGTGACGTCAGCCAGTAGAGGCCGGATTATTGAGAAGGTAGAAGAAGGCAATTCAACACTGGGGGAATCGGCAGATGTTTAGAAACTACAACTCCCAGCAACAGAAGCATGTGTCAAGGAATGGGGGTTGCTGTATGGGATTACTCTCCATTTAAAGGGCAACAAATGTCTCAAACAATACAGAATCAGGGGGATGGTATCTATTGTTAAAAAGATTGCTTTCTGATTCATACAGAAATAGCCATACTGGGCTTGGCTATTACTGTGTAGGACTACTGTTTGAGAATTCTTCTGTCCATTTCTCGATCATGTTTTCACAGTATATAATGTTTTCACAGTATATAACTTTGAGTACATTTAATTACATTTAATTTTTTTTTTTTTAGTTTTTCCGTGTCAGAGTCTATACGGTTAGCCATTTGATCTGAGATGAATGTTGAATTAATTGTAATGTTGAGTGGAGCAGCAGTTTTACTTGCTGACATTCTGCAACATTTTCCAGACAGATCATGTTTGAGAATGATTTTATGATTGTAGCACTGATCGCACAATTATTGGGCCAAATGGTTGTCAGAACGTTGTAGAAATATCTAGGGATAAATGTGTAGTCTATGGCAAGCTTAATTCTTTACGGCTTCTCCTTTAGCCATGGAAAGTACAGAAATTAAATAATTGCCTTCAGTCGTTACAAATTGGGAACAATTATTGCAAAAACATTTATGCAATATTTCTGTACGGGATGCTATTTTAAAATGGAGAGGAAAGGAGGGGGTGATCAATAATATTGCTTCCTGACATGATCTATCTAATTTGGACAGATCACTTAATATTAGTACAAGCATGTATATGTGTTAGATATTTGCCGGGTGGCTCTAATGTCTTTTAAGGTGCCCATATGGTTAAATTGCATGCCCACCCCAGGACTATGCAGTAGGAATTACAAAACTCAGCCAATCACTGAATCGGCTGCTAGTCCATCCCCTTCTGCTGATTCTGTACATGGAAGCGGCAGCCGAGGGATCAAAGGCTGTTAGATATCTTTAGGAGCCGATTGGAGCCATTTTCAACTGGCGTAGCTTGGGTTTGGGGGATTATCTGCAGCAAAGTGATTTTTGCCTCCTTTTAAAGTTTTGTGCACGGAAACAGCAACTAAAGGCAGCCAGAGGGAGGGGAAAATACTCAACTGCGCATGCCAGAAACCTCAGAGGCATGGATAAAGGCAGAAACCGGATAACAGTAGAAAAAGGCTACTCTTCAGTTTTCTGTACTATATTTCAGCCATTCAGGACAACCATAGCATTCACCCAGTGATTTTGTGTTATTGTGAAAGTAAAACTGCTTTGCTATGGGAAGGTAAGCAGCGCTGAGAGCTGTAATCACTACTTGAATCAAGTAAGATTTTCTTTTAGCTTAAAGGTGGCCATACACCAGCACGATATTACTTACCCGACCGACCACTCACGCGACGTTCCTGCGATCCTGCCGGAACCACCTCTCCCGATCTTATATATGACCGACATGCGATCGCAAAATCCCATTCATTTTGCGATCGCATGTCGATCGCATATACGATCGGGAGAGGTGGTTCCGGCAGGATCGCAGGAACGTCACGTGAGCAGTCGGTCGGGTAAGTAATATCGTGCTGGTGTATGGCCACCTTTAGGAGTTAGGAGATTGATTTCTTTAGGTACAGTGCTACATTGGGACACTAGATTTACCAGGCCTGCGCAGATTTGCGTAAATTCCCTGGACCTCATATCTACTAGCACCCCTGCTGAGTTGTTTAACATGCTATCAGCTCCATTGTTCTTTCTTTTGTTCTGAAAATACACCCATTACCTGTGAGGCCTGGCACATTTGCATTTGTTAGCTTGAACCAAGGAAGGTTGAATCTTTGTGTGTGGAAACCTTCAGAAATGCCTGCCATATTTATACAAAAGACACATTAACAATATATGGATACACAAGTCTGTTTTATTTTTAAGTGTTTCAAATTTTACAGAGTTTACAGCGTTTGCAGACCCAGTGTCCATCGTCCCTGCATTTGGCACTGCAGGGACGATAAGCTGCAGGTGCTACTGGACACCTGCGTGTTGCTGCTCTTACGGAATACATCCGTGCCAATTGGGTCCAACACGTCTACACCACACTGATTTCCCCACAAAATATTTGGGTGGGAGGTCCGAGGTCCGTGGGGTTGGAAGGTCGTGGGGGGGGGGGGCATTATTTTTTTTTGCTATGGGGCCCAGTTATTTCTAGCTACGCCCCTGGCTAATACTGTACTTACTGAAAGTAGCAGGGATCAGCATACAATGCAGCTGGTTTACAATCAGTAAAGGCACACAGTTAGGTAGTGAGTGACAGCAGGGACCCCTGTTAGGTAGCGAGTGACAACAGGGCCCCCCGTTAGGTAGTGAGTGACAGCAGGGACCCCGTTTGATAGTGAGTGACAGGGACCCTCGTTAGGTAGTAAGTGACAGGGACCCCCATTAGGTAGTGAGTGACAGGTGCCCCCTCACCTCGCAGCCAGCTGCGTCAGACCTCGATAAGCGGACGGCCCCACCAGTTAGAGCGGGCGCAAATATGTGGCCCGCTCTAACATGTACAAACATACATTGGAGACTGAAGTGTTAGCAAGTTTTCATTGTATTCATGTCATTGTATCAGCAAGTTTTCATTCTCTTTTCACACTATTTTTTTATAAAAGACTTGTGTTTCCATATATTGTGAATGTGTGTCTGACATGTGGGGGACATTTTGTATAGATGCAGGCATTTCTGAAGGTTTTCACGTCTCACACACAGGTTTGGATCTGAGCTACTCTGAGTAAAATGCAAATGTGCCAGGCCTTACAGGTAATGGGTGATTTGCACAACAATAGATTGCAGATAATCAACCTGAAGACCTGTGAAAATCTCAGCAGGGGTGTGCCTTGCACCAGAAACTAAAAAAGTTGGTAATTCTAGTGTTAAATAACAGTGACAGCAGCTAACAGCAGAATTGGGTTTATCTGCACAGAGAAACAGATAATGCTTATTGCCTTTCCTTATCTTAATGCTGAATCAATTAGCCATTCAGTGATAGAGAAATAAGCTTTACATTTATAGAATGGAGAGTTTCTACATGTAGTGTGCCAGGGGGAGGGGCTGGGTGATTGACAGTTCCTTACTGACTAGCTGTGCCCCGCCCTCTTTAAAAAGTAAAACTCCCAGAATTAAAAAAACAAAGGATAGGAAGGTTAAAGAAGGGAAAAAAAAGATTTAAGATTGTTGGTAATTAATCATAATTACTGCGTGATTTGTTAAAAAATTATTTGCCTCAGTTTACGTCTTTTAAGTTGTGCAGGTGTATGACCGGCATTAGCTTAATGCAAAATCTTGGTATGAATATCGGAGCTGACAGATTATTCTTTATACTTTTAAAAGTATTAAAAAGATTTCACCTGTTAAATTCCTGTTTGTTTATATATGTTATTAACTATAGCTCTTTAGAAATTTTGTCCCACCACACTTTACACTTGTACCAGGGAGTAATGCTGGTCACACATTAGTTAATTTAGATGTTCAGGCAATTGTCTGGGCTTGTCATTTTGCGATCAAAATGCCAGGTTATAATATTGTGTCTAGATATTGGATCTATTGGGCGATTGTACATTAAATCTAATAGCTATGTAATGCATCGCCAGCATAAGAACCACTGGGCAATGTCCTAAAACAAACCTTTATAGCTATCGTAGAAATGGCCACTAGTAGCAGTCTAAGCAGAAATCTTTACATAACCACCTGGTAAATATCCAAATACTACCCAGAATTGCCATCAAAAATGATCACTAGTAGATGTTTTTACAATCACATGAGGAACGAACTGTATTCTCCATTTAAGTGCCCTCTTATTAAAAAAAAGCACATGCCTATCTTTAAAATGAATCCACGATCGTGCTTCTTGCTGCAGTCTTTCCAAACCTAAAGTAGTATAAAAGGTTGCTGCTTCCTGTTTGCACATTGAGCTGTGAAGGCTTATAACACATGCCTGTCACTGAGAAAAGTGCAAAGTAAACTACAAGCCTATAACTGGATTTACAACAGATATGAGAACTCTCTTCAATGAAAGGGTGCATGTATGGAGACTGCAGTTCCTCTTTAATACAGTCCTTAATGTGTGCCAATCGCTGTTGTCTGGCCAGATTAAAAATTTCTACAGAACACACATTGTTTGGAAATAAAATTAAGATAATGTAATCATGCAAAAACTTTTTTTTTTTTTAACAAATCACATTCATTCCCCAACAAAATCAGAAAACAAAATACACAAACTCGTATTTCATAATTGTGCAATCAATTGTACTGTGTTTTTATAATGTGTACTGAATATACCTACAACTAGAGCAAATGTATTATCTAATTATACACTTTTAGCTATAATACATGTGAATATTTGGAAGATACGGATTATATCAATTTTCCCTGAAATTATTAATTTTTTGGTTGATTGTGCTGATAAAAATATTGTAGTAACAATAGTAGTAACATTACCGACATTTTATTTAAAAAAAAAAAAAAAAAAGTGAGCAAAACTGGGTCTTTGTTTTAAATTCATTTGTTAACTATTAAATAAAGTTTGGTCCCAATAATGTTTTTCTTCCAAACTTTCTATAAGCATGTGCTGTATACGGCTGCTTTCTGACTGATAACTTGAAGAAGAGTTCGGACTGTTTCTTCCAGATGCACCAACTGTTTGGATTTTTCTTCCAGAACCCTTTGATTATCTTCATATGTCTTTTCTAAATCTAGAAAAAGGAAACATTTTGTTATTTACTGATAGAAAGCAATACATGAAATTGGTGCCTTTATTTCCATGTACAGCTGGTTTCTTTTAAATATTGCATAAATGCCAGAATAAAACCAGCAGTACACAGTTAAATAATAAAGGCACAAAGTACATCCTTATTGTACACTGAAGTGTAAAATGGCTGCCATATAAAATACTAATTACATCGTTATTGCGGCGATACTGTGTGTGCACACTAGTTTAAGTGGGTATACCTACCTTTCAGGAAGCCTAATTTTTTATTTGCTTGTGCTAACAAGGTTTTGGCTTCATTCTGTAGTTCTTCAGCTTTCTTTCTGGCTTCTGCAGAATCTTCAGCTTTCTTTGCTATCAAATCTTCAACGGTCTTGTACTTATTATTAAGTTCACCATCCAGAACCTATAATGCAATATGAAAGTGTCATTAAGTTTGTCTTTACGCTGTAAAATTTTTTTAGTTTTTGGAATACATGCATTTTTGAAAAACACAATTAACTCAAAAGCAAAACATAAATGCAAAGGAAGAAAGCACAATGAAAAATGACATAAAATAGATCAAGATGTGGTGTGAATGTAAAATGCTAAGAAACCTTCAGTTTCTCAAAATGAATATGAACTTCCCTAACTTATATTTTAACAATAAATGTACAGCAGAGATACCACTTTTAAAAAATTCTCCACTTTGCCAAGAAATAGTATTGGATGGTAAGTATACTGATTCCGAGATACGGTGATTTCCATCGACATTCTTTAAATTTACAGTACAGTTGCCCTTTAATGTGTCCCGAGTAAAAAAAAAAAATAATAATCTAGTTAAATGTAAGATAAAGATGAGATAAGATATTTGATTCTAATATCAGACATTTGCTGACCTTGAAAGCGAGAATTTTTATGATACTGTTATTTAGTTGTATTGTTCTTATTTTATTTAATTCAGCCTCCACCTTTGTAACTTCCTGACTATCATTCACATTGTTATTTTCGAACTAGAACTATTTAACCATAAATGCAAATAGATAACATTTAAGACTTGGCCAGAAAATCATATATAATAAAAACCTAACTGCTGCCTCTGTGCTGCTATGCGTGTGTCACTACAGTTCCTTTTGACTCACCACTAGAGGGAGATGGAAGATTGTCTCTGCAGTTCCTATTGACTCACTACTAAAGGGAGAAACACAGGAAACATGCATGGAGGATGACCACAGCAATTACACAGACAGCAGGTAAGGTTGCTTGGGACAGAGGGCGTGACCCTGGATTTGGGACAGAGGAGGGGGAACTTTGATTTGGGGCAGAGGGGATGGATCTGGATTTGGGACGGGGGACCCTAGATTTGGGACAGAGGGGGGAGGGGAGGGACCCTTGATTTGGGACACTAAGGGGGGGACTCTGGCCTTGGGACACTAAGAGGGGACTGGCCTTGGGACATGGAGGAGGGAGGATATGGCGAGGGGACTGGCCTTGGGACATGGAGAAGTGGGCTATGGCCTTGGTCCACTAAGGGGGCACTCTGGGCTTCTAGCGCCCGTTAATGTAATGGGCTTAATGTCTAGTGTTAAATAATCTGTAAAAACAGAAAATTCAACATCATTCCTAAAGGTTCTTTCCAGTTTAATTAAATTGCTGTAATTAAATTGCTGTAACTGTCTCACCTTTTTAGCACCATCAGCTTTCATTTTTGTACCATCCACTGCTTTTTCCACTTGATTTACAGATTCAGAGTTGACAGATTGCTTTTTTATTAGATTGTCTGTATTTTTCTCCAGCTGGATAAGGCGTAGTGTAGCATTATTTAATGTTTCTTCAGATGCAGCTGTCTCTGATTCAATCTATAAAACCAAATGCCACAAAATGATGCTGACGCATGAACCATACAGCTTTATACTAAGAATCAATATATACTGTATACAAATATTGTATATGTTGCAGGGTGGAAATTATTTTAAAAAAGTTACTAACAAGCCACGGAGATAGGGTACATTCAGGGAGATTCAATAAAAATTCTTAAAGTTTAAAATGGTGCTAATTTTACCCCAACCAATCAGATTTTATTAAACATTTGAAAGCTAACATGATTGGTTGGGGCAAAATTAGCACCATTTTAAACGATATGAACTATTATAGAATAAACCGGATTGTTCTTAGAAATCTTAACAGTATAACATTGTTTAAAGGGCATGTCCACCCCCAAAACTATAATTTAACACACTACTGGCCCCACTCTGTAGTTTAAAATAAACCTTACATTACATCTATGTTCCTTATGGTTCTCCAGCTATGCCTTTTCAAAGTCCAGGAAACTGAAGACTCCATGCTGTCTGTGAGCCATCCGGTACTTGCTGATTCCTCCTTCTCAACAAGGGCTGTGACATGCGCAGCCCCCCTCCCACTACCATCTGGATCCATCTTTAGCCATCATTGTACCTAGCATGAAATCCTTTGGAGGTATGTTAGGTAACCCCAACTGCCGCAATGCTTATTTTAAAAAAATCCCCAGATCTGTACTTACAGAGCCTTCTCTCCCGTGGTGTTTCCAGTGACAATTACAGATGTGGCTAACGGTCCAACCCCTGATTGGATTGCAGCAGAGAGAAGGGCTCTAAGAAGAAATCTGGGGATTTTTTTAAAGAAATATTGCGGTGGTTGAGGGTGGGTAGGGGTTACCTACCTTACCCCCAAAGTTTGTTTGGGGGGGGGGGAACATGCCCTTTAAACTTTGTTTTTAGAACAAAGTTTAAAACAATTAAAATATTTACTTAAGAACAGAAATTGTCTTTTATTCATACATTTTCTGTAGGGGTATATTTTTGTGCCTTGCTAAATCTGTAGTATTTTTCTTTAAGCAGTAGTGTTAAGCTGGTACACACTTTGGGCCCTATTTATAAAAGATCGGTATCGTTATCTTAAAATACCGATCGTTATCGTAAAATAACGACCGTGTTTTTATCGATAACGGACGTTATTTACCGATAACGACCGGTATTTACCGATATCGTTAATACCGGTCGTTATCGGTAAATACCGGTCGTTATTTACCGATATCGGTAAATAACGGTCGTTATCGGTAAATAATGGCCGTTATCGGTAAAAACCCGGTCGTTATTTTACGATAACGATCGGTATTTTACGATAACGATACCGATCTTTTATAAATAGGGCCCTTTAAGGGTTAGGCCACACTACCGGATGGAAAAGTGTGAGTATATTTACCGCGCGATTCCGTCTGTTTGCAATGAAAGCTGCGCAATGTTGCCCAAATGAGTGCATGTGATACACCAAAAATTGGTGATCACATGTGTGCCGAAAAATGACGAATCTGCCTACAAACAGTCCAGAGAGCTCTTCCTATGTAAGGCTGGGTACACACGGGGCTATTATTTGTCCCGACCAAGCGAATGCTGCGGGGCGTGCAAGCACTCAGCTGGGACAAATGACTGACGGTCGCGGCAATAGTGGCCGTGGATGATCATGCGGTCTCATAGGGAATCGTCAGATATTTCCGACCAATCCACGTCACTTTTGGCTGAAATAAAAACTGCTGGCGTGTACCCAGCCTTAAAGGGCATGTCCACCCTTATAATAAACTTTTGACATATAATAGTATGCCCCCAGCCCCAACCGCTATAAAATAATTTTAAGAAAGTGCCCAGATCTTTACTTACCTTTCCTCTCTCCTCCGACGCCCGGCCCGCCTTCTGCTTGCAAGACACTGCAAGCAGGGGGCGGGACCTGCAGCCGCATCCGTGATTGGCTGAGAGGATTCTCAGAATGCCGGGGGAGAGAGGGAAGGTAAGTAGAATTCGGGGGACTTTCTTAAAATAATTTTTTAGCGGTTGGGGCTGGGGGAAGATATACTAATGTATGGCCAAGGGTTTTTATGGTAGGGGGGGGGATCGCAAAACGGGAGGGAGGGGGAGAAGGGCTGCAGTACGCATGCGAGGCGAGACTGGAGGCAGAGTCCTATATGGACTCTGCTATCCTCCTGGTGGGCAGTTTTTGGGACTTGGGGGGGGGGGGGACTACAGGAGAACCATATGGAGCTGGGATGTGAGGTAAGGATTTTATTACACTACATGGTGGGGCCATTAGTGGGGGGGATTATAGTTTTGTGGGTGGACATGCCCTTTAAACATAGGGAGACTGTTTTGGACTGACACATTTTCTTCAGCTAGTACAGGGGGCAGACTGCAGCCGTGGGAGATTTTTGGGCAGTTCTTTGTGAACAGTAAACGTTTGTTTGCCTCGGGAACATTCGGAACTGTGGTACACTGCTTTAACAATAATGGGCCCCTTTATGATTTTAGTGTATACCCAGCTAAAGTTATAACTGTCAAGGTGCAATAAAATTGACTTTACCTTTATATTGGCCTCTTCCTGCTTGGATCAGACAAAAGCAAATCCACTTTTATGTTTAGAAATGATTGGTATATAAAATACAACATAAAGCGCCTTATTTACCTTTTTTGCTATACTTACAGATGCCAGTAAATCATTTGTCCCTTTAATGTCCTCATCTGCCTTTTTAATGGCTTTTTCAGCAGCACTTTGAGCTTTGCCTGCTTCTTCTAAGGCTTCTTTCACTGAATCCACTGTTGCTTTAATATCTGCCGCACTTTTGCTAAAGTTTAAAAGTGGAAATTAATTCATAAGGCATTACACAGTTTAACTCAAATATAAAAATAGAAGGAACAAAAGTAGAACTTAATAAATACTATACACTACCCCTTACCTGCAAACATTCCGGACAATAACAATAAATTGTTACATGGCTGGGGAAGTTAGTGGGAATGTTACAGGTAAGAGCAGCGTCAGTGTTAGGCATTAAAGCCGACTTGAAGTTTAAAAGATGAACGATGAATATGGCCATACACTAGGCTAACTAGTGTATGGCCAGCATAAACTAATTGTAGGGCATAGTAGACTCCTGCATCGGGTCAGGTATCCACAGGTTACCCGATTTGCAGTCGGGTTCAGGTAACCACAGTGAGTTTGAATGGGTTACAGGTCGGGTTCGGGTACAAAGCAGCAGGTGCCAGTCGGGTCTGTTTAATTTCGAGTACGGGCCTAACTTGTTGCAAAAAACCCATAAACCTACATACCTTGATTTTTTTGCTTCATCTAAGAGAGCCTCTGCCTTTGCAATGTCCCCAGCACTCTGTTGGAGGATTGTTTCCACATCCGACAGGCTTTCCACACGGTCACGGATTTCTTCAGTCAGTTCCTGCAACTGTTGTGGGGTTATCGGCATTTGCATTTCCAATACTTCATTGGCAACGGCTTCAATACTGTCCAGATCAGCCCCATCCTCTGTGTAAATAAAGAATTTACAATTAAATGGATACATTCACATCAGGGACACGGCTGCCGGCTGCACAGAACGCTGGAGAAAAGAGGTAAAGTAAGTAGAATTTGGGGGACTTTCTGAAATTTTTTTTATAGCGGTTGGGGCTGGGGGAAGGAACCCTACTATGTGGCAAAAATTCTTTATGGTAGGGGGAAGGAGAACAAAACGGGATGGAGGGGGATATTGCTGCAGTGCGCATGGCAAAATTCTCCCAGAGGGGAGACAGGAGGCAGAGTCCTATATGAACTCTGCCAGGCTCCTGGCGGACAGTTTTTGTGACTTGGGGGGGGGGGGGGGGGTTTACAGGAGAACCATTTGGAGCAGGGATGTGATGTAAGGATTTTATTACAGAGTGGGGCCAGTATGGGGTTAAATTATAGTTTTGGGGGTGGACATGCCCTTTAAAGATGCATAAGGGGCTTTTAAGGCTGTGTTTATGAAGGTGAGGTTTTACTATTTCACGATAACTCCAGTTAGCGCCTTTAACTAGTTTTTTTATTTATGTACAAATATAAACCTAACATGAATCTATGATTGCATAGTAACGTTTGCGTATGATAACGCACATTTACAATTGACTATACAATCCCATAGTGTCCGAAATGCATGCCTGGATTTTTAAATAATCCTTTTATTATTAGACTTCTGCTGGTAGGTCTGTTAGGGAATAATCAGAATATTTTCCTGCGATGTTAGGATTACCACCAGGGATCATTGTGCTGCTGACATTAAATCGCAAATTAAATAGTCTATGGTGGGGAATGTTGGACCGTTTTTAAAAATCAGTATTTTTCATTGGAGTCCTTCTTTTGCAACACAGTAATAAATATACAAATATGGTTCATTATCAGGGCCACTTCTGTAACGAGGCAGAGTGAGACTTTTGTCTTAGGTGGCGCCTCTGTTGGAAAGTGAAAGGTTGCAGAGGGAAAAAAAGGAATTACATTTTTTTTGCTATCTAAATCAACTTGACACTCGGATATTACAGAGGTAATTAAGTAAACTTATCTGATACACCATTTTATGTGTATCAGAACTTATTTTATCATTCTCTGTGAGGGGAGTATTTCTATTACAATTCTCTTCTTCTTTACATTCCCCCAGTATCTCTTTCCCAGTTATTCAACTGTTACTTACCAGCTTCCTAGTTATCTGCATTCTATCAGAATATCTACAGTATCAATGGGTCTATCTATCTATCTATTTATCTCTTGATCTACTTGCCTAACTGTGCCCCCACCCCCTTGTAAAGTTAAAATTTACCAAGTGTTTTGCCACAACCAAAAGCCACACTCGAAGCCACGCCGACCTCACTTCGGCACCGTCTAATAGATTGTAATAACCTTTTTACAAAGTTTGACTCAGGTGTTAATATACTCACCCATTAGAAACTCCCTTATTTGTTTAATGAGGTTTCTTAAATCTTCATTACTCCTATTAACTTTCTCTTTGGTAACATTAGCTTTATTTAGAACTCCTTGAGCATTCAGTTTTGCTTCTTCTGCCCTTAACTTTGACTCTGCAACCTAGGGGGAAAAACATGACATTTTTATCTATCTTTGCTGTTATATAACACTATGGGGCGATGCCTAATAACTTTGTGGTAGTTACAGCATCGTGGGAGCGCATTAGATAAACAACAATGGGGGCGTCAGGTTTAGCGGTTGATACAGTAGGTGTTACGTTTCACCAGACCCATAAAATGGGTGTAAAATCCACGATAACCCGATATTACATCTGGTAATCTGAAATTATTTACCCAATGAGTTGATTTAACACATTATCCCCTATATTAGCTATGGCAATGAATAAACATAGTGAGTATTCCAAAGCTTTAGCAGTAGCAATGCAAATTGTGAATTAAGAACCTGCTGTAAATGCAGGATGCCAACTCTACTGGCAATATATTATGATACATTACTGAGCACAACAATAAGGTATATAGTTGGCCTGGCTCCTAACAACTCTACAAGTTATTTCAACGCTATCTGGATTTCTGGTTTTGTCAAAAGAAAACCAGTTGGTTCATGCTCGGCTTTTAGCAGAAAGAATAGTAGGGCAACCATTCCAAGATTCCCTTTAAATGTAATACCCATAAGTGATTACTAGACAATGTGTCTTACCAAAAACATAAAGCGATTTTAATTAATCAGCAGGACCAGTCCTACAACCTTCATTTATCTTCTATTATCGACATATCTGGATATTTCTGGAATATATAATTTACCATTTTTGATAGTTCTTCAACTTCTGCAAGAGCATTTTGAATTTCTGTGTCAAAACTCCTAGATGTTTTCCAGGCACTGTGTGCTGCAGTTACTAAGCCACCGCAGCCAGGTCCTCCACACTTTCTCTTCCCATCTTCAGTCTTGCAGTTAAGGCCTCCACATTCAGAATCCTCACACAGCACACCAGGGGAGTTACCGCAAGTCTGAAAATTGGAATGTAATCAGGTTACGGAAGTGTCACAAATCTAGATCATTAAATAAATGCAGTTTCAGACATCCCACTCCTCCCGGGCGCCGCGGGAGTCTACCGGATTTTGGGGTAGTCTCCCACACACCCATGAGACCACCCCAAACTCCTGCGACCCGATCTTACCTGGCAGCTCCACCTCTGGAACGCATTTTTTTCTTCGGCAAGCCACTTCTGTGGCGTAATTTATGTCACGCTCCCCCTAACTACGAATCTTCTGTGACATAAATTATGTCACATGTAGTGGCCTGATCATAACCCCGCCCCCTTTGTGATATCATTGACGTCTGTTCACCCTAGCCCCACCCCCTTTGTGACGTCACATCAGTCCACTCCGCCCCCTTCTCCCCACCCTGCCCAGAAGCCAGATTCGGCAGGGTGGGATGTCTGCAGTTTTACCAAAGTTGTACCTTTTCAGAAAGTGCAGAGAGGTCCAAAGTTTGTCCATTGCCAGCAAGTTCATCCAAAAGTCGCATCTGTTCCTGTTGCTCTTTTTTAAATTGAGCATAGTTTTCATTTATCAGATCTTCCACTTCCTGTCTTGTAGCAGCTGAATGTTCCAGGATGCTATCTGGATTTGATACAGAGGCATTAACCTTCTCTTCTGCCCCCAAAGACATCTGGAAATATTTGTTGATGCTGTCCAAAGCTCCTACAAACCAACACAAAATGCGTCTGATATTACTAGAATCATTTATTCTATATACAAAGAAATGTATCACAAGCTGAATGTCTCACTTGAAAGTGTGATTAAATTAAATGAATAGAACTCTAGTTTTTGCCAAAAGAACCTAATCCTTTAAAGGGAAACCTACATATCAAACAGATTTATGTTAAACCATTAGCAATATAGCATAAATATAACAACATAAATGTTACAGTTTTCCCTTATCACCACTAAGGTGAACTCTGTGGTTTACCAAAAAAAGGTATGTTTTGGGGGTGTTTCTGCAAAGATTCAGTAAGCTTTTGAAACAGTGGCGTATCTACGTTAAAACATTCAGGGCACATGCCCCGGATATTTGGCAAAGTGCCCCGAATGTTTTAACAGACCTGCAGAAGTGCCCCAAACTTTCAGGTTTCCCAGCTGCGTGATAAATTCTTGGCACGTCACGCAGCCGGCTCAATTACATCATGCGCAACACCGGTGCTACACATGCCAGCGCGGCAAGTAGCAGAAAGCCCCTGCATTTCCAGATAGATAGATAGATAGCAGAGTTAGATAGATAGAAAGAAAGTTAGATAGATAGCAGAGTTAGAGATAGATAGATAGATAGATAGATAGCAGTTAGATAGATAGATATAGTTAGATACATACATACATACATAGATACATTCACTACATACATAGATACATGCATAGATAGATAGATAGATAGATAGATAATAGTTAGATAGATAGCAGAGATAGATAGATAGATAGAGTTAAATAGATAGATAGAGATAGATAGATAGCAGAGTTAGATAGCTGATAGATAAATAGATAGATAGATAGATAGATAGATAGATAGTAGTATAGTATAGTATTTGAGGTTGAATAAAGACATTTGTCCATCCAGTACAACCCATCTAGCAATATCCTCATTTCCTGCCTAACTATAGATCCAGAGGAAGGCAAAAAAAAAACCACCAAATTTATGAAGGGGAAAAAAATTCCTTCCTGACTCCAAGTGGCAATCGGAAATTTCCCTGGATCAACACTACTTTATGAATCAATACCAGTAACTTGCAACATTCCTTGTTTGCAGAAACTCATCCAGCTTTTTTTTGAAACTGACCAATGAACCTGCCATAACAACGTTCACTGGTTCCATAGAGTTACCGTTCTCACAGTGAAAAACCCTTTCCGAACTTGAAGCCTAAAGCTTTTTTCTTCAAGTCTTAAGGGATGTCCTTGTGTCCTCTGACATGTTCTATTGGTGAACAAATCCCCAGTTTATTGTATGGCCCGTTAATGTATTTATACACAGTAATCATATCTCCACGCAAGCGCCTTTTCTCCAGCTTCATCATTATGGACTAAAGTGCTAAGTGGGGTGCCACAGGGTTCTGTGCTGGTGCCGCTTCTATTTAATCTATTTATTAATGATTTGGAAGTGGGTATTGTCAGCAAGGTTTCTGTGTTTGCTGACGACACAAAACTTTGTCGACCATTAAAAACTTCAGAGGATGTGCAATCGTTGCAAGGGGATCTAGATAGATTGTCACATTGGGCTGCTAAGTGGCAGATGAAATTCAAAGTTGATAAATGTAAGGTGATGTATTTTGGACTTAAAAATCCTTGTGCTACTTATACTATAAATGGCTCTGTGTTAAGTGAATCCCTGTTGGAAAGGGATCTTGGAGTTTTGTTGGATAACAAACTTAAAGGTAGCAAGCAGTGCCAGGCGGCAACAGCCAGAGCCAGCATGGTATTGTCTTGTATAAAGAGAGGTATGGATTCAAGGGAGAAAAATTTAATTCTCCCTCTTTACAAAGCATTGGTAAGGCCTCATTTGGAATATGCAGTGCAATTTTGGAATCCTGTGTACAAAAAGGACATCTTTGAAATGGAAAGGGTTCAGAGAAGGGCAACTAAATTAAAAAGGGGGTTGAGGGAGCTTGAATATGAAGAGAGACTGGAAAAGTTACAATTATGTACGCTGGAGAAAAGGCGCTTGCGTGGGGATATGATTACTGTGTATAAATACATGCTACTATACTCTATGATATCTGTACTTGGATCTTCTATAGTGTATACAGAGGGGAAAAAAAATATTCAAGACATTTGCTTTATCGCCATCCTCCATAACTAACTTATCCCCATTAATTAATGGTGCCACGTCTTCAGTCCTCATCTTCTTACTATTAATATACTTTAAAAAAAATTTAGGCTTAGTGATGCTTTGTTCAGCTATCCTAACTTCATTATTAATTTTAGCTAGTTTGATTGCTTTCTTACACTCCTTGTTACAGTTCCCTCTGACTTAAAGGCTTTAAATGCCTTTTTCTTCCTTTCCATTTGCCTCTTTACATCAGAATTCAGCAACATGGGCGTGGATTTATTTTTTTACATTTATTTCCCAATGGTATAAATTTAGATGTGAACTGGCTTAAAATCCCCTTGAACACAGTCCACTTCAGTTCAGTACCTTTACCTGATAATACATTATCCCAGTTGACATTCTGAAGAACTGTTTTTAACCTGGGAAAATTTGCCTTCCCGAAATTAAGTCTTTGTTAACCCAGTGCATTTCTCCTTTCGATAACAAAGTCCAAACGCCACTATTTCATGGTCACTATTCCCTAAGCCTTCAGTTACCTTTATATCTATAATGCGCTGCATGATGTTAGATATTACCAGATCCAACAGAGCTCCTTTTCTAGTAGGAACCTCAGCCACCTGTGAGAGAAAATTATCCTGCAGCAAATTTAGGAACTCATCGCCTTTTTCTGTGATGGCAGTTCCACTACACCAATCAATGTCAGGGTAATTAAAGTCCCCCATAATGAGCAAACTCCCCAAACTTGCAGCCCTGGCCAACTGCATATGAAGTTGACACCTCCTAAGTTGACGGCTTATAGCAGACACCAACAATGACATTACCCCCTTTCCTGTTGCCTAATTCCACCCATATTGCCTCGACTTTAACATCAATATCGTCAGTTATTACTTCTTTTAAATTGGCTTCAATTCTTTTTAAACATAAACACATACTCCTCCCCCTTTCCTTTTTTCTCTGTCCTGCCTAAACAAGGCATATCCTTTACAGCTTAGTCGTGAGAACTGTTCAACCACGTTTCTGCTATACCTATTACATCATAATTTTCATTCAACGCCATAATTTCCAATTCACCCATTTTGCCAGCCAGGCTTCTCGCATTTGCAAACATACATTTTAGATTATGATCCTGTAATTTATTCATACACACATGCCTCCCTATGCCCTATGCTAGCCCCACCCCCCTTTCCGCCCACCACTGGCCTATCTACACCCTGCTTTCCTCCTCTATCCCAGTGAGACTGCTAATACCTTTCCCCACCAAACCTAGTTTAAAATCTCCAACCCTCTAGCCATCTTCTCCCCTTAAACAGCTGCACCGCCATCAGTGAGGTGCAACCCATCCCTACTAAAGAGCCTGTAGCCGACAGCAAAGTCTGCCCAGTTCTCTATAAACCCAAACCCTTCTTCCTTACACCACTCTCTTAGCCATACATTAATGCTCCTAAGTTCCCGCTGTCTCCCTGGCTTAGCACGTGGCTACTGTAGTATTTCTGAAAACACTACCCTGTATGTTCTTGTTTTTAACTAAATAGATAGATAGATAGATAGATAGATAGATAGATAGATAGACAGACAGACAGATAGACAGACAGAGTTAGATAGACAGACAGAAAGAGATGGATAGATAAATAGATAGATGGTCTGACAGAGTTAGACAGAGAGATAGACAAGAAGCAGACATAAATAGAAAGAGAAAGACAGATAGACAATAGGCAGAAAGACAGAAATAGTAAAATAGATAGACAAGAGGCAGATATATAGACAGAGAGAGAGGGGCAGAGGTCCATGTAGAAGGTACAAGAAGGTCTCCTCAAAGGCCTAAAAGGTGTGGGCAAGCGTCTGACTACAACTGAACACAACAGTAAGTTTAATATTACCAAATTGCTACCAGTATATAATGAAATTGCCAGTTTACTGTGCCTTTGTGTCATTAATTTGTTTCTCTGTCCAACTCTGATCTCTATCTCTGCCTGTCTATTTCACTGTCTTTCTGTCTGTTTATCACTATTGGGCTGTGTGTCTATGTTTCTGGTTGTCTATCTGTCTGTCTGTGTCTTTTTGGCTGTCTCTATAAAGTACATAGTGGGTGTGGCTTAATTGAAAATGAAGAAAAATGAAAAAATTTAATTATTCTCCTGTTTATCTACAGTTATTTACTAGGTTGATATGTTATTAAATGTGTAAACTAATCCCATCTGGAACAGTTAATTGCAGAATAAAAGGTAGATTGTAGACTAAACAAAATATTCCATTTCCACTAAGAGCATATCATATCTAAATGTTAAAATAATAAATGTGCATAATGACTTTTTTTCATCATACTAGAAATAATAATAAACCACCTACCGCGGACATTAGAAATCTTCATGAATTCTAATTGCTCTCCAAGTTCTTTTAAAGCTTTTCCAAAACTGTCTGCATCAGCCTGCAGGGCATTAAGCTTGGTGTCATTAACTTTAATCTCTCCTAGCTTCTGCTCCACATCTGCAATATTTCTTGAAACTTCAGATTTCAGTTTCCTACAATAAAACCCAAACATATGTTATGAACAGCAATGAGCACAGTGTCCTGTGACAGATAATAATGAATGTTTCAATTCTGACCAAAGAACAATAACTGTTTTCACTAATTAACGTACTAAAGCATGCCATATATGGGGTAATTGGTTGATGTCCAGTTTATTTTTCAATCCCATCGGGGAATAAAAGTGGTCGATCAAAAAAAAAAAAAAAAGGTGAATAATATTCCATCTACTCCATCTTCGAGTCCACATGTTCATCATTCTTGAAGATTGACGGTGCATTTCCCCCAGTTGTTGCACAAAAATGCGGGGAGATTCAATACAAAGCGCCACGTTACTTACCTTAGCCCGATCCCACGATACAATACCTGACATAAAAGAGATTATGTCAGGTATTGCATCACGGGATCGTGCGACTTTAAAGCTCCACGAAGTAGGCACAAAACTTAACGAGCCAGGTTTTTCCATCTAAAACCCATGTTAACCCGAAATTTCTTCGGGTTAACGTGGGTTTTAGACGGAATTGGGCCATATTGAATCTCCCCCATGGTTTTCAAAAATATCTCCAGTCATAACATTTAAGTTAGGGACTGGTACTAAATTTAATACTTCAAATATATAGATGTGCACACTTGTAATCCGATCGTTATTATTGGGTCCACACCCACCCACTGCTCCGTGCCCTGCAATGTACGGTATATTAGATATAAATAGAAAAAGGAAGGGGACACCACACATAGGTAGTCTGCAAAAAAAAGTAACCCCGGTTTATTGCGACATGGTGTGGACTACGAGTCCTTTATCAATGGCATTGCTTGATAAAGGACTCGTAGTCCGAAACATGTCGCAATAAACCAGGGTTACTTTTTTGCAGACTACCTCTGTGTGGTGTCCCCTTCCTTTTTCTATTTTTACTAAATGTAATACTTACTCTGCTTCTTCAAAAAGATTCTCTATGTTTTTTAGCGGCTGAGCAGCTGGATTCTGATTGATAATCTTCCGTATTTCTTCTAATTTTTCCTGCACTTTATTTATAGTCTGCTGGTAAGGTCCAATTACTCCAGTAATTTTCATAGCATTGGCCCGATCTACAAGTGTGTTTGTTTTGTTAGATAGCTCTTTCACAATGATGTCCCAAAGGGCAAAACATTTGTGGCATGGAGTGCAGTTCGGAAATACACCAGAATATCCACGTGCACATTTGTCACAACGATATCCTTCAATACCCTCTTTGCACATGCAATGTCCATTAGCACGATTACATTGTAGAGACTCGATGCCTCTGGAGTCACAATCACAAGCTGAAAAGAACACAAAATGTCTATTATAAAAAGCTGAACCTTGTACCTTCTAAAGCAATAAATGACAGTAAAATTCTAGAAGTTTAGAATGTTGTATTTTCTTATTACCTTCTAAACGTTGTTATTTCATGAATATATAAATAAATATTTACATTTTTTAAACTTTTTTTTTTATGTACTCCAAGATCAATATATAACTGCATTTCTAGATTGGCATATATTCTGTACACAGAGTTACATGAATTTATATTAAAATATTATATCATAGAATCTGATGCCACTCATTTGATTACAATACATTTTAATTTAATGTAACTCAATTTTATCTTTTCTGTCCCAAAATAAACCCATTGAATATAAATCACAATCCAAAATCCTTACAGAAAAGTCAATTTATTTTAAAAACAAAGTTGAG
Source organism: Hymenochirus boettgeri (assembly GCA_019447015.1). Taxonomy (NCBI): domain Eukaryota; kingdom Metazoa; phylum Chordata; class Amphibia; order Anura; family Pipidae; genus Hymenochirus; species Hymenochirus boettgeri. The sequence continues at coordinate 140,440,086 of CM033471.1, read as the reverse complement.
AGGATTAGTAGAAAACACCCAAGTGATTATAATCTCCAGCTGTGTCTTTGTATGGAGAATATTCCTACATGCAGATACAAAGAACCTTGAGGAATGAGGGTCACTTAACTTTTTTTTAAGATAAGGATCAAAACTTTTGAGTGAGTCACCAAATAGAATAGCCATTAAGCAGCACAATAAAAGGAATGCCAATCCAAAATTAAATACAAGTAATCTTTGATCTTGAGAAGACCCTTCAATTACCCCTAGCTATTTGTATAAGGTGGAAACCTGCAATTATTGAACAAAGGAGTTGAGTTCTGAGATAACTTTTATAAAGCTAGAGTGAAAAGAAACAGAAAACTGATTTCTTTTACAGAGTATTATGAGAGTAAAAATGATACATTTAGAATTACATTTTCAAATGCAAAATTTTGTTAACGTTCTTCCTAAATTCTTCCCACCCACACATCAATGACTATAAGAAAAAATGGCTTATTGTTTAGATGAACAGCTAAGGCATTGTCTAGGTTTGGCATTTCTCTATTAATTTTTCTAAAGCCTGATTTATTTAGCAATGTGTAGAGTCTAAACAATGCACAATGGATCATTTGTAATGGAAAATAACAGAATTACATACGAGTAGTCTTGTGTGCTAACGAAACATTTTAAAACCCACGCACTGTTCTAAATGTGATAAAGCACCTTTAAGAAGGTATTTTAAAAAAGCTATATACTAAAAAGCAGTACAGTATATAATTTTGTTAGAAAACCATACACACATATACAGATCTATTTTAGTTTAGTTTAAAGACACATGTAGATATAGATTGCAGGAGTCTCTGCAAAAATGGAGCCATGTGACTGCAGGAAGAGCCAATGAGTGTGAACACCAGTTATACAGGCAATGTGAGCTGAGTGAAAGGAATGTCAAAGTGTCCTCATTGGTGATTCAAACAGTAATATTTATTGCCGCTCATTTGGGCATCATTCATTGATCTGCCAGTATCGGACAACCAACAATGTCCAGCCGAATGACCCATAAATGTAGGATTATCAGGTGGGAAGGCTGTTTGTCAGTAGCTCATTCATGAAAACCAACACATTTGTACTTAGCTAAGTACAGAAGACAAGAAGAGCAATGACTATAAAGTCCATTTTAGAACAATTTAGAACATTCCTTCTCTTTCTACATATTTGTACATGCATGTCAATGGGACTGTACGCTCTCCTTTTACATTTGGATATAAACATTTTCAGCATTTTCCCCCAAACATTTTTAATTTTACTGCTCCGGGACCTTATAGTGGCTAACCTTGGCTGTTAATATTTAGCATGATCAACTGAATACTGCTGCCACATCATATTTGGAGCTTTAGCTTTTCTTTCAGTCAACAACTATATACAAAAAGACAGCACTTTTACAACTCTAGCACTTGTATGCTTGTTTCTGCCTTGAAAAATAATATTTTGCAACTCAATACACAATTACAAAACAAGTTAATGTAAGAAAGGAAAATAAACCATCAGGGTTATTCAATAAAAGTTCTTATCGTTTAAAATGGTGCTAATTTTGCCCCAACCAATCAGATGTTAGCTTTCAAATATTAAATAAGATCTGATTGGTTGGGGTAAAATTAGCACAATTTTAAATGATAAGAACTTTTATTGAATAACCCTGTATATTTATACCTTGGCATTCAACATCTGGATTGCCCCAGAAAAGTTCCTGGCATTCACTGCAATCCCGTCCACCAAATCCAGGCATGCATTGGCACTGGCCAGTAAACTGTAAGAAAAAAGAATGGAAATAGTTTAAAAAATGTCTACAAAGTAGTTCTATTTGTGCAACAACGTTTTGTGCTTTGACCTGTCAAGGGTACATAAATATACGATATACCTCATTACAAGACAGCCCCAAAGACCGATTTGGTTCACATCCACATGATACACATCCAGTACCACTTGCTAGATTCCAGGTGTTTGGTGCACAACGATCACAGCTCTGTCCTGTCACATTAGGTAAGCAGGGGCATTGGCCACTGGTTCTGTCACAGTGGCAATCAACTTCTCCATTGCAGTGTCCCTGATCTGTACCCAGGTAATTGCAAACACATCCTGAAAAAAAGAATCTAATTTTTAAATGTGATATAGCAGGGATATTCCAACATGTGTAAAAATGTTTATGGTAAATGTAAAAATGTTTTTTTTAAAGAAATTAAAATGTTTTCTTTGATATATGCTGTATAGTATTTAAAGATAATTATATAATCCTCAAAAACTTAAAGTAGGCAAAGAATTAAGGAACCATCACCCTGCAAAGGTTAATAATGGGTTTAAGGCACAATGAATGGAGAGTGAACAAAAGGAAGTTCACAATAGACTAAAGGAAATAGCTTTGGTCCCTGGGAGGTGAAATGCTCAAGTCTTTACATGTCCATCTGATCCTCCCTCTAGCACTTTACATTTTAGTTTTAGACTTTCAAAAGGTTTTTTTATGTGGTGCTATGAATTACATGTCTTACAAAGATAATATTGTGTGCAACCACTAAAAAATAAAGCAAGTATAATTGTGTATTATAAATGACAACCATTTATTCTTACTTCTACAATCCTGTTGAAGAGCATTGCCATAATAACCCAGCAGGCACTGGTGACAGTTTTCCCCTTCTGTGTGATATAAACACTTCAAACATAATCCTGATTGTTTATCACAAGCAAGCGGATCAGACATATCTATATTATTATTGCAGTGACATGGTTGGCAGATGCCCCCTGCCACCTCGGGGTTTCCAAAATACCCAGCAGCACATGTGTCACACCTGGTTCCTACAAGGAAAAGAAACAGCAATAAGTGTGGAATTTCAAAACACTAGACACCAGTTATGTTCCCGATGATGTGAGATACCATTTAAACTTCATTTAAATAATTACAGTTTTATTATTGAGCACTTTTTAACTTCTAGTCATATCAATCTTAAGGTTCGTACACACGTCAGATCATTTTCGCACGATGTGCCCCACGAACGTTCAGCAACTGTCTCGTTATACACTAGTTCTGCCAACAACACCTGTACATACATCAACAATAGTGGATAGATAATGTTCGTTGGTAAAGGTGTTATGCGATGTACATATTATGTGATGTTTGGAATATTGTGTGATCTTGCACATATGTAATTCATTTAATCTTCCATTACAATCTACCGGTAATCTGCAGACTATGTACAAACATACGGCAATCGGCAGAGCGAATCCGTCAAGTGGATCGTCGGAGAATAGTAGTGGATCGATGGTCTTAGAAGATCGTCAAAGCTTTATTTTCGCACGAATGTCGCACGATGGGTCTTTCGTTGGCCAAATCATGCGAAAAGTATCTGACGTGTGTACGAGGCTATAGTTGTGATCTAAATTTACATCTAATATCTATCTATAACATCTATTATCTATCATTTATCTAATTATCATCTATCTATGTATCTATCTTGCTATCATCTCTCTACTTATCACCTATCTATCTAGCTATCATCTATATAGTTATCATCTATCTATCTATGTATCTATGTATCTATCTATCTATGTATCTATCTATCTATCTATCTATCTATCTATCTATCTATCTATCTATCTATCTATGTATCTATCTATCTATCTATGTATCTATCTATCTCTGCTATCACTGCTATCTATCTATCTATCTATCTATCTATCTATCTATCTATCTATCTATCATCTATATAGTTATCTATCTATCTATGAATCTATCTATCTATGAATCTATCTATCTATCTATCTATCTATCTATCTATCTATCTATCTTTCTATCTATCTATCCATTCAAACATTCAATTCACCTAATAAAGTTCAATGATTTCCTGGGTGCAAACAACTGACAGATTCTCATTATAATCTGTCATCTGATGCAAATCTGCATACACACTTAACCCTATACAGCGTATAAAACGTAAAGAGATATTGTTTGGGGGGCCACACAAAGCAGGAGTGTTTTCTGCTATATATAAATAGGCACAACTTATCTGACGTCAGACTTCTGTCCCTGCTAAGTTTCCTGGATGTTCAAACATGCATCCATACAAAAATGGCATGATTTGTCAATCTAGCTAATTGTGTGGTTGCAGGTTAACAGCAAATGAAATAAATTATATAAATATATTACTCGCTACATTGATTTGTATTTAAGTGATTGTGAGTTGTGTTTTAAAAAAAGGCTTACCCGTGTACCCAATATTACAAGAACAAACCACTTGCAAGGTTGTAGGTTCTTGGTAACAGCCACTAGCAAACTGTCGCGCACTTCCAGGTCCATCAGGACAGGGGCAAGGTCTGCAATGGTCCCCTGATCCCAGTCTGGGGTCTCCATAATAACCTGGAGTACATCTGTATAAAGCAGATACAATAATTATTATTTATGTGGATTTATATAGCACCAACATCTTCTGTATCACTTTACAATTACATGTATTCATTCACATCAGACCCTGCCCCAAAGAGCTTACAATCTAAGCACATTTATTTGATACATACAATCAGTATGTCTTTATGATTGTGAGGGAAACTAGAGTGCCTGAAAGAAACCCACGCAAGCACGAGGAGAACATACAAACTCCTTACAGATGTGACCAAGGACTTCAGTGCTGCAAGGCATCAGTGCTAACCACTGAGCCACCGTGCATAATGGAATGTTTATTTTTATGTTTTTAAAAATATTTAATTTATTTAAATTTTTATCTATCTGTATAATGGCTTGCACTTATCCCCTTGCTTGTATACCCTGTATTTTATAATGCACAGCGCTGCGTACCCAAGTGGCGCTTTATAAATAAAAGTATACATACAAACAAGTTCAGTTTTGTATTTTTAAACATTATACATTTGTTAATCTAAAACCCTGTAAGTCTGATGCGCCCTTTGCACGGGGCAGGGTATTCTTAAGAGATGATAATACAATTACATGCTTAAAGTATAGACAATAGCAAAATAATAGAAAAGCAAAGCAGAGACAGCTTACCTTTCACAACTGTATCCTTCTGAATGATCCCTACAGCTTGTGCATTCTCCAGTAAGTGCATTGCAGTCATCAGCATGACCATTACATTGGCACTGCCTACAACTTGGGAAGCCCCAGTAACCAGGTAAGCAACCATCACACTGTCGCCCATATGCTCCATGAATGCAGGGGCACTGACCAGTCTCGGTGTGGCAGAAAGAATGGGAAGAACCTTTTTCATCACACTCACAAGCTGAAAAAGATAAATCCGTAATGATTAAAACTAAAATGATTTGATTGGATATATTTGTTTCATCATACATTTTAAAGGGCCACTAAAGTACCCCAAACCACATTTAAATAAAGTGCCCACATGCACTATCATTATACGGAAGGCAGAGGTCCCTATTACTACCTCCAATTTCTGCTCAGTTACCCAGATATCCATTGTTGTTTCCTCTCCTGAGCAGATCAGGAGCCTAATTTATGCCCCAGCGATTAACAAATAGAAAAAAAAATGGGAGGTAGAACTAGGAGCCTCTAGCTTAAATACAATCACACAATATATGGAAATGTTTAGTTAAGATCTCCCATACGTTTGCATCCAGTGGGTCCAAAGCCATAGGTTCCAGGGGCACATTTGTCACAGTTTCTTCCAATAATGTTGGGGCGACACTGGCACTGACCACCATTAGGATCACAAACAGAACTTAAGGATCCTTGCCGATCACATTGACATTCTGCATCAGACAAAAGAGAGCAATTAATGAAAAAGCTATTTGGCAATTTTTCTTTTTATCAAGGCTCAACAATGGTAAAATTGAACTGAAAGAATTAGACATACCCACGGCACCCTGCTTAATAAGTGCAGAAATGCTAAAGATAAAATTTCTACAAACATCAGTCAGAGGAGTTTTCACAACACTTTGGCTGTTCTCAAGACATCTGTATCTCTGGAAAGTTTGCCAGGCAGTGTTGGTAATGACATCATCTCCTGAACCTCCGGAACTAAATATGTCAAGGGACTTGACATGAGGAATTAAAACAATCTGTGAAAAGAGTTTAGATTTAGTTGTTCGGCAATATGTATTGTGTCATCTGAAAAAGTCACATCACATAGAATGCTTGGAAATGTGCTGTACAGAATTTCACTCAACTATAGACACTAACCAATAGTTTCTCTAAACAGGATAAATAATTCCGAACAAGGCGATCTGCACATATTTCTACACATAATCCTTAGGGCTAGAATATCACCTGGTTATCTGGTCAGCATGCGTGTACCAGGCCTTTATACCCATATGCATTTCGTAGTGTAACCATAACTATTCAAAAAAAGCATCATGAATACCATTTCCATTCAACTTCCAGCCCTTTAATTTCTCATTATATCGCCAAACTATCTACATGAGGACAATCTACTTATTTCTGCTTCTCATCCACCATTTCTTTTACTTACTGAATCAATTAATGTGTATGGATTTTCCACATTGGAATGAACAGAATAGCGAGGCAACACCAAACGTATAGTGTAATTCAGTCCTTGCTCAAAACAAATAGCACGAGGAAGGGAGACAAACCTGGCAATAAACAAATAAAGCAAATTTCCAATTGTAAAAAATGGCAGCACATTTGCAACATTGAATTCCTGTGCTTTTCATGACACGTTGGTACTTCCTGAAGTCTCTTTAGAACAGAATCTTTACCAGTATGGCATTATAGATTTTAAATTAGTTAACCCCATTCGCAATGCACATAGAGCCAACATCGGCTAATTGCATTTCCTTAAGGGGCCAATAGAGAGCAATAGTGCCTCTTGGTACATAGGGCCATATTTATAAAGCCGCGGTATCGCTTTTTAGCAATACCACAACTTTAATGATCGGTATCGTCAATTTACGGCTGTTAAACCAATCAGAGATTAAGGATCGGTTTATCGATCATAAATTTACGTTACCTATCGCAAATTTACGATACCGACCGTAAATGAATGATAACGAAACGGTTTCGCTAAAAAGCAATACCGCTGGTTTATAAATATGGCCCATAGCCCTGATAGGGTACTATGGAGCCCTTAAACATTTTATACCATTAATTCCTTACCTAGAGCCTGGAGGTAGTGACACAGATTGGTTATCATCACTTGGTACAGTGTTCCCACATCGGCTGCTAGTGGGAATTTTGCCTGGACGTATGACCGTTATAACAGCTTCTTCCCACTGTTCCGGCAGCTGAAAAAAAGATAGGAAAACAAGACATCAATATATAATTAAACAATTATTTCAAAGAAATGCATACACATGTACACAAACTATATCCCACATTGATATTACACACAAACCCCATTCACTTGTCCTAGGGTTCTTTACAACAAAATCGCTCGGGATAGAGCCAGGGAAGATGACAATGCTAGTTAACCTAATGCAATATAAAATGTGGGCTGATATAGAACGCCAACCTTTACAGGGAGATTTACCCAGAGCCGCTAATGCTCTGGGCAAATCTCCCGTACGGATTTACCAGAGGCTGAGTGGCTCTGGGTGAATCTCACCCGCACGTAAGTATATAGCTGGCATTAAATACTTACGCACTAATACCCGCGCAGCCTCTGGTAAATCTCTTTGCGAATGCTGCGCGATCATAAATTGGTTAGCGCGACGTTAAGGATAGAAAGGAGCTCTCTGTGAATCCCCCCATTGTGTGCTATTGGCAGCTCAGTTGCTAAATATTGCTAAAATTGGACTGATGTGTGGCCACGCAGTCAGGATGCCACAGTGCGAATAAATATTGCCTCATTTCAGAAATAATTGTTCTCCAGATATGCAATATCATCTTTCTATTTAGTGGATAAAGGATTATGTACGTTATAGAAGGGTTCCTTATTTATGTATAGATATTGCAAAGCCAATAACCTACTGTAATGCACCTAGGACAATTAAATGCACATACTGGTTTCTCTCTCAGAACAAGAGAGAAAATTCTTAATGGAAATTGTGTGCTTGCTACATTCCCTGAGGGGTTCTGCCCATGTCTACTATGCCTATGCAATCAAACCATGAATGCTTTCCTTTATGCTGCAACTGCTTCCAATATTTTGCATGGCATTATGAAGGTATAATTAGATTGACAAATAGACTCACAAAGGTTAGAAACTGAGATGGACTAGAACTCGAACCTGAGTTCGAACCAAACTTTAATAGTTTGGACGAACCTGAACTATTCAAATTATTACAGATTTTTAGCTATGCCAAATTCACGTTCAATCGAATCAATAACCCTCGACTTTATCACTCCCTAATGCAGGGTTCGGTAACCCTTGAATTTGGCGATAACCCTCGAATGTAGTGTTTGGTGTCAGTAACTCTCAAATTCGGGCATAACCCTCGAATGCTGCATTTGGTAACCCACGAATGTAGGATACGATTTCAGTAACCCTCAAAAAAACCCGACAATTGCCTGACCATCAGAAAAAGTTAGTGTTTAAACAAGTTTTGGTGATATGTACATGTTCGCCAGACCATTTCCCAGGTCCCAGAGCCATTTACAGTAAGTTATGAATTCATTGTTATTTTAACTCTATTTAATCCAAACTTTTCGAACTATACTCCCCATTGACTTTAATGGGTTAATCTTCAGACTACTGAACTTCTGGACTTTTACTGACGTCCTGAAGTTCGAAAACAAACTGAAAATTTGGAAGTTCGGCCACCTCTAGTTATAAAGTGGATTTCTTACAGGAAAAGTGAACTATGGCATATACAGTATAACCTGAAGGCAGTGATAGAAACAACTTTACAGGTACAAGTCAAGCATCTGTTCAGTGTCTAAAAAGCAAAAAAAGCCTTCTTGAATACCAGCTCGAAGGGGAATTAACTCACTTGAGGTTCATAGCGAATTAGCAGATCATACTCCATTGAAGTTGGAATGTTATTAATGTAGAATTCTAAGTATGCACCTTCTGGAACTCTAGCAAAACCAATACCAGTCCAAGAAGGGGTACGGTCATGAGGCAGGGGCCTTTCAACAAGTCTTACGTCCTGTTGGAAAAAAAAAATAGCAATACTATTACATACAGTATAGAAAATAAATTTTAAGAAAATCAAAAATAGTCCAGAGGTGGAACCACCCAATGAGCAAGACCACAATATGGAGAATCCATCAAAGCACAATGTACTACATTAACCAGTAGTTCATAAAAACAACTATTAAAACTGATATGCACCCTATCTTTTATTTATATCATATTTATAATTATATTTATATCATGTAACTTTAGTATGTACAGTACATACTTACAGGGCCAAACTTTGCATCCTCTGCTTCATATGTATAATGGTCCAACGAAATGAAATAAAAGCCAGATTCTACTTCATTACACTGACGTCCAATCATGTGTGGCCTGCATGGACACTGACCAGATTCAGGTGAGCAGCTGTAATATACAAAAACACAATGTGTGTTTCATAGAAATGATTGGGGTGCTGTTTAAAGGGCATATTCAGCCACTTGATTTTATATACATCTTAAGGACTCCACACAATTTTTTTTTTATATAATTATCTTTACCAAAGACGCTTTAAAATGTACCTACAATCCTCTGCAGCCATGATTGATGCTTGAAGGCCATACGCAAGTCTGCCTTTCTGCTGTTTTGCAGCACATAAATTACATGTACAGCATCAGATGGGGCATTAACCAGCTGGTGAGGGATTGGGTATTTACTTACTCAGTAAGGTAAAGGGTAAGGAACACAAAAAGGAAATTAACAATTATAATTATAAAAAGTAAAAATATATAAAAGTAAATGAGCCTATAATTCCTATATAACTAGCTAACAGATTTTTGCAACTCCCACCTATGAAATCAGCATAATTGTTAAAAAATCATCCGTAATTTTACAGGTTTACGATACTTTCTGATTTCTACTGTCCTCCCTAGTGAATAACAATAGGTTTACTGGCAGCTCAATCTTGGTTGCACAGAGGTCTTGGGTAGGTCATCATGAAATCATCTCTCATTGAACATGGGCTGGGTCCAGCATCCACAGATGATTAAAACAATACATCTGTCAGTTAGCAATTATAGAATGATAATTACAGATTGTACGCTGTACAATAACCTTTTATCTCTCTGTGTTTTTCACTTGTATATATCCTCTACATAGTATTTCAGATCTCTACATAGTATTTCAGATTACTTGTTTAATGCTACAAACTGGTTTAAATAGGTCTATATACTGGGTACACAACCCATGACTGATGTATTATTTGCTCTTTAACAGAAATTCAATAACGATAACAGGAGTTAACCTTGCTGCGATCCCACAATGCAATGCTTATAACATTACAGTCTATTATTGACTCTAAAATATGTAATCGTGAGATTGAATTCTTTCTATGCCACCATAATCAAATGCAAAAAACATACACAGATGTTATCACGGTATATAAAGCAATAGTATAAAGTAACAGTATACACATACTGTACATGTAGAATATTATAGCTGAAGTATATATATATATATATATATATATATATATATATAGCTGTTTCTGAAAGCACTCTCCCCCTGGGAAATCAGTGTAAAAAAAGGTTTTTTCTCACTTTGTCTATAGTTCTCTAGGCTCCCTTTACTTGCTAAGGGAATTCAGAATTCATGGCAAAGGGTTTCCTCAGTTTGTGGTAAAAGAGAGGAGGATGCAATTTGACCCTGCACAGTAAGGGTGCCCTTTAATCCAGCCCCTGGGTAACTTTCACAGCAGGAGAGTTTGACAGCTGACAATCTGTCCAAATGCAGACGGATGCTAATTGCTTCATCTATATTTTCAAGCAGAGAGATTCCCATGTAATTAATTTTGTACAACATGACTGGCAGCTTTGTATGTGTATATACGATTAATATTAGCATGTTTCTTTTTAACAAACTAATTAGGAATATGATAAAACTGCATTTTTTTGTGTTTTGTTGCATGAGCTTTTCTTGCATTTTAAACCAGAAAAGTAATTACAGTAGAGTAGCCTTTAATTTTATCTTACTTGTTGCTCAATGATCCCCCCTGATCGCAGTCGCAAGGTCGACATCCATCCAAATCATTACTCAGACCCCAGAATTCAGACTGCAAAACAGGTTAAAAATGTTACTGAACGGAATAGCAACAAAAGGTAAATTATCCAAAGTAAGAACACTATGAATGATAGGTTTAGATTAATCTATTGTTGTATGAGTTCATTACATACTGGTGCATTCATGCAGAGGTCCCAATCTGGCTGCAACCCAATCACAGTTATGTACAGCCCCTTTATTCTTCACCTATTCATTAACCACAGTCATAATAACAGACCATGAATAGGGATTGCAGAAACCGTGGGTTAAAACTCAAACTGGGGTACTCAGTAAAAACCAAGAGCCTTCCAACATACAGGCAACTATGATTCTAATCTTACCACTACAATAGACTTGTTACTGCTTCATATAAATACATTCTAACTGAAGTACAAATATTAATTAGGGGGAGCTCTAATAAAGCCGGGTACACACAGTCTAGATCTTTAAAGATGACATAAAGAATCTTTAACGCTTTGTCCACACCAGCCGAGTCTTTGTCCCAACCCAGCGTTTGCTACTAGTGAGCGTTCGCCCGGGAGGAATGTCTGTCGGTCGTGGCAATAGTGGCTGTAGTCGATAGTTCAGGCGTCTGATCGTGTGGTCCTATAGGGAACAACATGATCAGTTGTGGTTTTCCAACAGGCCCAATCTTCCATTCGTCCGATCCGGGCACACACACCATCAGACCCTATCAGTCGGTAGACCAGGAATATGTCATAGCGTGTACCCAACCTAAGATTTGTGAAGTCCCCTTGGTCACACAAGGGGTCAGCTGAATCCACTTGCACCATATCCTTCAGTGATTCTTTCCAGGAGATCGCTCGTGAGTGGCAAACAGTCAACCAGGAAAAACAATTGTATCATGTACCCAGCCAAAAGGATGATACTGTCCTAACCAAAAAAAAAACCTGCAGCAGACTGCACCTTACCTTATTTGCATCCATGATGCAGTCTTTTACTATATACTGTGGCATAGTACCCCTTATTGTTTTAGTGTGGCATACAAATCTCAATTATACTGGTGTCATGCAAGATCCAACATGCTATAAAATTTTAATTTCTGAAAGCTTATATGCATTGGTGTGCATTATAGTGCTTAGTCTTTGTAGGAAACATCCTCCAGGCTCTAGTAAGCTCTAATATAAGAGATTTTAGTAATTACTTGCAGTTATGGAACTGGAGTAATATTAAGCACTGGAAATGGAAGCATTAGTTGTCCTGTAGTATAATGCTGGCCATACATTACATAGATGTTTGATAGATTTGGATTTCTATTGGCACATCTATCAAATGTCTTGTACAGAAAGTGTTTAAAGGGCCTGCGTTACCTTCCGACATTCCTGCAATGTTTCTTATCCTGATTCTTGACCCATTCATTTTGCACTGAATCAAGCAAGCTGGTTCTTCTAACAAACACAGCAGGAACAATGGAGGGCTAAATGTATGGCACATGGTCTGCATAAGCTCAATAGCTTTCTGGCTCAATAATTGTCTGTTTCTGCAGCTCTGGCTAAATTACAAGAGCTCATTCAGCACATTTTAGTACAACACATATAGTTAGCGCAAGTGTAGCGGCCGTAAATTTTGCATAGAGTACAATCTTTTTCCCAATAAGGTGCCATGCGATTGCGATAATATGTGTACTGGCAGATCCCGCAGGAAACTGATACACACATGCGGTAATAACTGCATACACAGCCAGTCAGATCCCCGTACATAGTAGAGGGATCAGTTGGCCGTGCACCCACAGATGTGGTCGATTGCACCGACCGATAGAAATTTTCTATCCAAAATGGCATTTTCATCCCCTACACCTTGCAGAAACATGACAAATCCTACCAGGATTTGTTGAGTATCTGTTATGTGCATTGGAACCTTTATGCATTATGTTGAAGTGCATTGTGATAATGCACAACTCCACAAATATAAATGCACACCACAGTGAATGTGTTATTTGTATGCTGTCTTCCCTCAATCACCAGTGGAAAAAGTAGATAAAAGTAGAGTAATAAGCGCTTATGTACAAGCACACAAAAATACCTGCAAAAACACTATACATTGCAGAGAAAACCATAATGTCCATGCTAGCAGCTAAAAGGTATTTAGTGAGATTATTACCGCACACTGGTCACATTTCCTTCCTGTTACAAAACGTTTGCAATAGCAGTTTCCATTATGTGAATCGCAAGAATTTCCACCTGGAACTGTTCCTAGTTGATTACAGCCACAAGCTAAAAAAAAGGAAAAGTCTCAGTTAATGCCATTTATTGGTACTGTATGTACAATATAGGGGTCAGAAGTGTCCTTACATTGACAACCCTCTGGATCTTCAGCATTCAGGTCATAGAATCCTTCTTTGCACCTATCACATCGCTCTCCTTCAACATTAAACTTGCAACGACACTGTCCAGCAATAAGGCCCACAGAGAAATCTGAATATCTGTCACACATTCCTCCATTCTCTGAACCAGCAGGGTCACAATTACATGCTATATAATATAAAAAATGAAATTAGTCAAAATCTAAATGTTATTTAAAAAGTATTAAGTATTTCTCATGAAACTAAGAATTTTGTTTTATTTCTGGTGTTAAATTGCCCATAACTGGAAACTATAATTCTTCCCAACGACCACTGTATCATTTTTTTGTTGATCTTCCCTCTATTACTTTAGATATCCAATCTAAAACTTCTTATATTGCAGCTGTCAGTCAAGTTCCTTGTTCTCAAAAACTATTCTTCTGTGAGTAGTTTTACTGTAGCTGGAATGCTGACAGAGTTTTGACAGTTGGGATGCTGTGTGCAGGCTTGACAGTTGGTTTGTGGGGAAAAAGTCAGGTCGGATGGAAGTGGAAGTGGTTAAAGACGGAGGGGGGATACTGCTCCTAAACAAAATGTGTGCTGGATTGAAGGCATGCAGCAACACACACAAATCAGTGTAAGTGCTACTTACATGTATTCAATTATAGATGAGGCAAAAGCCATTTTTTTCTGTATAGTGTCCCTTTAACATTGCCTTTTATGGATATGCAGCAGAAGGTTCCATCCCTCAGCAACTTCCATTTACACAGCAAATGCTACAAACATGATAATTACCAGGCAGAATTAAATACATACATTCAATGGTTTGGCTGTAAGGTTACTTACACTGACAGATGTTCGGGTCGCGTATGTCTTTATCTGGGTGCTGGTAAAAAAATGGCTTGCACTGTTCACAATTCCTTCCCATTGTGTTATGTTGGCAGTCATCACACACTCCACCACTAGTGTTCCCGGTAGACATATAAACAGCCATATCAAAATGACACTGTGCTGAATGGTCATTACAGTTACATTCTGCAAGAAAGAGAATTCATAAGAACTTCTAGAAAGAAGAACAAAAAGCCATGCACATATTCTGCACAATGAGGAACTGACCCTCTGCTAAAAACGCCAGAGGGAAAGTTTTCATAAAGTCACATTTAATTAGTCCACCTTGTACAGGAGACAGGAAGATTAGAATTTATGGGGCCCTAACTGGGTCTATTCATTGCTGCTTTCCAATATCTATAAAATAGTCATGAAAAACTTTTCATCCAATCCAATTCCATTATATATTTTTTTATTACTACAAGAGGTGACAAAAAATGGGAAAAAATAAGTCTGCTCTTAACATTTACATTTTTTTCCCTTTATAGTATTGTTGGTAGGATATTATAATTTTCTAAATCTCAACAAGCACAAGCAATCATTTACAGTTACACGTTGCCAAGGTTATTAAATTGCCAATAAATGCCAGTAGTGGTATTTCGCATACACAACAAACCTGCCCATTGTGAAATTTACTGTCTGGGAACTTACTTTTACAAGCATTGCTGCTACGGCCTTCTGCTGGTCTCCAAGGCAAATCATGGTAAAAATCTAAACACTGCTCACAATTTAAACCTTTTGTGTTGTGTCTACAAACACAGCGCCCGTGCACCTTAGAAAGAAACACAGAAAAATTAAAGGGTATTGTTAACTTATTGATTATAGTGATAAAGACCTAATTTATCTGATTGTCATAATAAAGGACCAAGGTCTCCAAAAGTCCTTTCATACATCAATCATTTTTCTGGTGCTTTTTAAAGACATGTTTATTTTTACATTTAACGGACAGAAATCATGGATAGCCAACAACATAGTAACTTAGTAACATAGTAATTGAGGTTGAATAAAGACAGACGTCCATCAAGTCCAACCTATTCACTTTTTTTTTTAACCCTTCCTAACAGTTGATCCAGAGGAAGGCAAAAACCCCAGCTAAAAAAAAAGGGGGGGGGGATTCCTTCCTGATTCCAAACGGCAATCGGAAAGTATCCCTGGATCAACCAGATTTATGTATTAAAGGGTATGTCCACCCTTAAAAAAAAAATTGGTATATCATTCCCCCAGCCCCAACCGCTCTATTTATTTTATTAGAAAGTTCCCCAAACTGTACTTACCTGCCCTGTTTCCTCCACCGCGCTTCCAGGCCCTCTGCTTGCGAGATAATGCAAGCAGAGGGGCGGGACCGGCAGTCGCGTCTGTGATTGGTAGCCAATCACGGACGCAGCTGCCGGGAGTTCAGTGCGGCGGAGGAAAGAGGGCAGGTAAGTAAAGTTTGGGGAACTTTCTAATAACATAAATAGAGCGGTTGGGGCTGGGGGGACAGGGAGAATGATTTACCTAAAGGGTTTTATGCTAGGGGGAGGGAACCCTAATCAGGGGGGAGAGGGAGGGGGAGAAGGGCTGCAGTACGCATGCCAAACTTCTCCCGGAGGCCAGGTAGGAGGCAGAGTCCTATATGGACTCTGCTATCCTCCTGTGCAGTTTTTGGGACTTTGGGGGGGGGACTACAGGAGAACCTTATGGAGCTGGGATGTGAGGTAAGGATTAAACTACACTACACAATGGGGCCAGTAGTGGGGGGATTATAGTTTTGGGGGTGGACATGCCCTTTAATACCAGTAATTATTATAAGTTTCTAAAACTATTTTTTAGTTTTAGAAACTTATCCAGGACTTTTTAAAGCTATCAATGAACTTGCCATTACCACATCTGCTGGAAGACAGTTCCACAGTTTCACCATTCTCACTGTAAAGAAACCTTTCCTAACCAGAAGATGAAACTTCTTTTCTTCCAACCAATTCTCTATCCATGAACAATGTTTTCTTCTAGGCCAACAGTCCTCAGTTTATACATTAGTCGCCTATGTGGCACAGTATCAAAAGCTTTCGCAAAATCCAAGTATACCACATCCACTGCTGTGCCTGAATCTAAATTCTTTCTCGCTTCTTCCTAAAAACTAATTAAATTTGTCTGGCATGATCTATTTCTCATAAATCCTTGCTGACTACTAGCAATAAGATCAGTTCTGGAAACAAAGTCAAGGATATGATCCCGTTACAACGGGAAACAAATAATTGTAACTTTTTGTCTTACTAGTTTAATAGAGTTTATAGTATTTTTAGATTCATAAACACACTTTTAAGGTTCCTACACACGTGTGATTGCGGGTGCTGACCCGCAACGCACAATGTGTACGAACAGCTGTTTTGGCAGATAATCGGCCCGTGTATGGGCACTTTATCGGCCGAAACAGCCACTGGTTCGGAGATCCGCCCGGCTGGTTGGGCAACGATTTTCGAGTGAATAGCCGTTAAAGTGCCCGAACACGGGCCCGATTATGGGGCGAACCTCTCGTTCGTACACATTGTGCGCACGTGTATACGAACCTTAAGGTGCATGACACATTCTAGCCACATTCTAGCATTACACCTGTTAGTGACACAGGCAGGATACTTTTATTTTTAAAAAGATTGATTACTATGTGCTTAGGGGCATATTGATGATTTCTTCTATCTCTGAATGGATCAGAATAAAACATTCAACTTTCTACATAAATAAATTAGAATTGTTAAAGGAGAACTAAACCCAATTTTCTATACTCCAGAATCTGAAAACAACCCCCCTAAAAACACCAATAAGCTATAAAATACCACTTCAGAAAATTGTATTATAGTAAATGTAAGCCTGGAAAGACTGGATGATGTATCTGTGTGTATGTGCAGTGTCAGACCACACCTCCTGACCTCAGTCACATGCTTCCTTGCTTTATCTGTCCTGTAAAAGGATTGGCTAAGAGGGTTAGGTGTGACCAACTGTACCAGTTTCGCATAGCTAAGGACTGAGCATGTCAGAACATAATAGTCGTGACCAAACTGTGTGATTTTAGAATGCTGTGAAGTAAAGCACAAACCATATGTTATTTAGGTAAATTTCCTAGCACCTGTATCAAAATGAGAGGTAAGATACAGATTACTGGTTTTATATCAAGGTGTTCTGCCTTCTGGCTTAGTGTTGTTCTGTGGCTTTAGTTGTCCTTTAATGCTGTAAGCAAAATAAAAGATAAAAGATCTTGTGCGGATATCAAAAGAAATTCTTACCATTCCTTCCACATTGTCAGAATAACCTTTAACTGGTGCACATTCACTGGCGTGTCCATAGCAAAAGCAGTTACCACGAACCACCATATCATAAATTGCATAATAGTACTTTTCTTTTATTTCCACTCTGGAGTCCAGAAGGTTGTCCCCCAATGTATGGAGCTTCAAGAACTTGATCCTCAGATTTGTAATTCTTAAAAGACCTATTAAAAGACACAATTTTTAAAGCAAGAAATCATTAGAAATTACTTTTTTCTTGTTTATCAAACAAGAAAGTTTAATGGTTTTGTAGGCAGCCAGGACCGATATCCGACCATTTGTTCTTCTGAATCTGATGAATGGGTGATCGGACTTCCTGGAAAATCAAGTGGTCAGAACAAATTCTATTTTGCCTTTGTTTTACCCCAGATCTTCTCTAAAGCTCCATACACATGTGCAATAGTGGACCCAAACTGTGATGCACAAGAGTCAGACGAGCGGACATTTTGGCCGACTAACTCTTGTTATATGGTCACTTGACCCGGCAGATCATCAACAATACATGGCCGAACAGCCATACACCAAGCAATTGTCTTCCGAAATGGCTGTTCGTCTGACACTCGTGGGTTGCAGTTTGTCCCAAGATTGCATATGTGTGCCAAGCTTAAATTGACATTACACTGGAATCAGTAGGTCAGCCAAAAATATTGGATGGTGTGTACCACGCCTTAAATCTTCATTCATGGTTGAATGGGGGTTAAGTGATGCCACTGTTTTGCCCTTCCTCCAGCACTGGTTATGCAGTAAGAAAGAGGGAGTTGATCGCTGGTTTGTCACACATAATCCGCAAATTTAGCACCCTCCCCCTTGCTATTCGCTGATTTGCTTTTGTTTGAAGTAGAGAAGACACTTTATCTACAGGTTGAATGTATCCTTTAAAGCTCCGTACACACATCAACCCATGACACACATGTCAGATGAACGGGCATATAGGCCAACTATAGGTTGGTGTATGCACACGCAATCAGGCTGTATGGCCATTTGGTCAGCCACTGTTAATGACCCGATAAAGCACAATTGCATTTTTGCATGTAGCTTAAGGCTAGGTACACGTGGGCAGATATTTCAGCCTGCCAACTTGCTAACCACTATCAACAGGTCGGCTGGGATGAAATACTGTTGGCTGCAGCGAAAATCAACGTGGTCGACATTTTGGTGCAATCAATCACGCGGTCCATAGGAGATGGCACAAATGGGGGAAATTTACCGTCATGTCCCATCTCACTTTCGTCCGATTTTGGCGAAACAACTACAGACATCTAGCCTAGCCACCTAGCCTAAAAAAGGAACCAACAAATAAAGTCCCAGAATAGTAAGTCAGATTTACTTACTTTTAATCCTTAGACTGTAGGGATCATCAATTCGAAAGGCAGGATCTAAAACACGATAGATTACCTAAGGTAGGGGAAAAAATTACTTCTTTAGTTTCTTCCAAACACAATTGATAAAAACAGTTGATTGTATAAAAGAAATAACAAACCTCTCCTTCAGTTGAAGGTTCAATATCTGAATACCTAGAATCACAAATTATGTCATCTACTTTCTTCATTGGCCCAATGGAAATACCAGGAAATGAGGATTCACAGTCATATGCAAAATATCTGTATACATTCCAGGTTTTTCCAAAATCAGATGATCGTTCAATTAACATTGCAGCTGGACGAAATGTCTACAAGTAAAACATAAAAAAACACAATATATAAAATATTCCATATAAATAACTATTCGCCTTCTACAGTCTTCTATGGACCGATGAAGTCTGTTGTCCTCCATTTTTAAAATGGCTCCATAGATAGCCAAGAGTACATCCTTCAGTGAATCCTAAGTTATATGGAAATGTCCTTATTATTAGTTACATAAGCTTTGAATTTGTGCACACCAACATTGGTTGAGAACCCTTAGTTCCCCTTTAAAGGGTATCTCCACCCAAAAATACACATTTTTGTGTAGTGTAGGGGACCCCTCTTCTACCATAAATGAAATCGACCTACCCACCTTTGTCCCTTCCAGGAATAAAATTGGCTGAGAGCTGCTGGCTATTGAGAGAGCCGAGGGGGCGAGGTTTGGTAAGTCTATACTTTTTAAAGGTAAAACCACGCCCCCCTACACACTCTAATCAAGAGTGGGAGCATAGAGAGCTTTGCTGCGCATGCCAGAGTCCTCAATGAGCAGCAGAAATTAACAGGCACCAGCTGATACACAGACAGGCTCCTACTCTGCACTTCTCTGGACTTTGAACAGGAACTGCAGGAGAACCATAAGGAGCAGAGGAGTAAGGTAAGGATTTTTAAACACTACACAGTGGGGTAAATTTTAGTTTTGGGGGTGGACATGCCTTTTAATAAATAGGGAGAAAATACAAAAATTTCAATTAAAATAATCCATTGTTTTTTTCTATTTAATAATAATAAAAAATGGAGAAATGTTACCATTTATAATTCCTTTACTCTATTCTACCTGCCACAACTCTATATCCCAGAGCAATAAGTGACAAGGGAGAAAACTAATAATACCAGTTTTAGACTCTTAGTGTCAGTGCAGCAAGGCAAACATAGCCTGTCGCTCCAGTACCAGATAAAACTCCGTAGATGGCCAGGTTTCAGCTGTGATGACAAGACTAAAGCTGGCCAGACACAGAAAAAAAATGTCAATTTGACAGCAGATTCCAACAGGATCCATTTGTAATCAGTTGTAATTAGGTTTTCAGATGGACCTCCATATTCCTCAGTGAAAAGCAACTCAACTGATGTGCCAGCCATTTAAAAAGGACCTAATATCATGACAAACAAAATTTTCCATAGCGACAAGCAAACACATGAGATACTAAGGTGTCCCAACAGTGTTAAAAGGACTAAAGTTTCTTAAACCTTAAACAGATTGAGAGAAAGCCCTTCCTGGGTAGCAATGGGATAGTGAAGAATTATATTAAACAGAAAAATAGGAACGGAGGCCTGACAAGCTAACTAACTTCTGCTATGTTTCTAGGAACACGAAATATTATGATAAAACTATTACATATCAACAGTGGAAAGAAGGATTTGGTGTCATTCTTTTATATGATCATTTGTAGACATCCCTATGTTTACTATACGTCACCCACATATTATACCATATACACATATATACACAATTGAAACATTTCAAAATTTTTCATTTATTGGTTTATTATATAAACATAAAATTCTCATCAAATATATTTTTGTGATTGTTGATTTTTAAACACTGTGTAAAGGAAACGAACAATGGCTCTTTTCATTATGGATTCACACACTGCTTGTAATGATATCTTTAGCAAAATGTCATGGATTCCTTACCTTAAAGGTCATGATGAGATGAGTGAAGTGGAATTCCGCCTCAAGATCCAGCTGGACTGTTACATTTTCCAGCCCTTTCCCAGGAAAAAGATGGATTATAGATAAGATAATGCACTCTTTGTTTTTAGGATTAATGAACTTCTTTCAGTTACTTATTAACTCTAAATTCTTTTAATTCTCCAAATTAAAATTTCTTTAAAAAGCTAAAGGCTTGTACACACGGTTGATGCAGCAGCCAACACGTGGATGTTTGTTCACCGTTCGTTGATCCATCCGGCAGATCATCAAAGGGCGGCCACTCTGACGGCAGCCACTGTATCGAAAGTGTATACTAGCTATAATACTTTTACAATAATTCCTTTTGCCAGAAAACTCAAATGTTTAAATGATTAAGCACTAAAACCCATTTATTCTAAAACTATATCTTACTAGTTCTAATAAATAGTAATATACAGCAATAAAAATGTGCATTTTGTCATTACACCAGGTGGCCAGATACTGACTGAGATACTGATCATTTTTCCCATGTACAAATTACGATCACAAATTCAGGATCAGACTTTTGCACTGATCAGTTAGGAAATACAGTGCACATAAAGGACTTTTCCAAAGTATTTAGGAATTTATTCAAACATTGTGCAACAAAGGCAACATTTCAGTCCTATAATATGGACCTTTATCAATAGAAATAGAAGACAATATTACAGGAATACCGTTGTTTTCTTAAAGGGCATGTCCTCCCCTCCAACATACTTTATACTTACCTTCCCCATCCCTGAAACCCCTGACCTTGCAGTACTGAAGCTGGCCACAAATCTCAAACTTCTCTCCCAACATTCCTGCCATGTTCCAATAACTGCCTGACCCAACCATTGTGTGATCTATATTAAGATTGTAATAGTGATCACAAACATGATCCAGCCAAAAAATGTTGTGGGAACAGTGGCATGTTAAACTGCTGCTTTACTAGACATTGCAATTGATTCAACAATGATTTTAGATCGAATGTCAAATTGGTATACTGTCGCAGTAGTGTATGGCAAGCTCTACTTATCTTCCCTGTGTTCCTGAAGTTAGATATTCACCCTGCACTCTTGCATCCTCTTCACTGGTTGTTTCTGCTTCCTCTTAAAGTTTACTATTAAAGCATGTGCAGAGAAGGCAGCAATTATGTATAAAATTATGTGGAAGATGTGGCCATGGTGTTTAATATGTCACATTATAATTATTGACAACTGTATAACAAATCTAACAGAAGCGAATTCAAATGTTACCGTTTTCTGATTGCCACCATAGATTAAGACGGTTAGGTGCAAATGTGGTGACAACATTTTCAATGCGGTGACTTTCTGTGTTGTCTAGTTCATTATAAGGCTCTTGGGAATTACAAATAAAGCATTTCTTTTCTTCCTGTGAACAAAATAAATGTAAAGTCTTTTATTTAAATATTTGTTAATATTCCGAGTGGCTATATAAAAAAACTATAAAATTATAATATAACTAGCTGTATACAGCTAGATGCAGTGGGATGTATTCACGAGTGGAGATAAACCAGAATGAATAATTTGATAAAGTAAGTTTATTACACAAATACAGTTAATAACACAAGTGTTGACAGTTCAATAAGTTAAATTAAATTTGGATAAATTGTTAATTTTTTATGGCACTGCATAAATATTATTAATAAAAAGAATTAAAGAAATATTTGTTAATATTAATAGTAAGACTATGGAGGGGAACAGATCATGAGGATGGGAAAAGGACAAGTTCAGTCTTGTCCATGTTTAGTTTGAGGAAGTGGGAGGACATGAAGGCAGAGATGGCACTAAGGCAGCCAGGGACCTGGGATTAGTGTAGTGAGATCTGGGTATTATCCATACTGAGCCTTGCAGGACCCCCACAGGGAGGGGTCAAGGGGTGGAGTTAATTACAGAGTGGAATACCTGTTATTGCTCTAGGTAAATGCACCTTCCCGGAAAGGGATTTACTCACTGCGGGATTTTAACGCCAGCTATCTGCTGGCGTAAAAATCCTGCACTAAATCTAGCGCAAACGTGATATTGAATCGCAAGCGTCGGATGTGCGGGTGATTTTGTGCGAAACCTGTGCATCAGACGCTAATATGGAGTTAAAGTCACGCTAACCAGCAGCGAACCGGTTATCGTGACTTTAACTCCATTTATTTGCCCATCGAGTCTGGGTAAATGAGCCTGTAAAGGTCCTATCAGAGAGATAGGAAGATAACCAAGAAAGTGCAGTATCCTGGATAATTTTATTTTTGGGTTAAAATCAGGAACCGATAAGTAAAGATTTAGTTGCTGACATTGCTAGAAAAAATAATTTCAAATACTAGTTCATTAGGCTGCACAGCCTGTTCTGTTTGCAGGCAGAGTGGAGGAGGCAAGCAATTCACTGATGGTGGAAAACAAAAGCATTGATCACCAGCATCTTTATGGGATCTGCCTGGATGGATCTCTAAACATGTCAGTAAGAACCTGTACACACATCGCACATCGGATTGTTGCCCAAAGTGGTAGTTTGTGGGTTAGTTTGGGTACAACATTATCAAAGTGTTTATGGGCCTTAACCTTACTATTACTGGGACCCACTGTAATCTTAGAAAACATTAAAGTTAAGCTGGGTACACACCAACACGGTGCGTAGCCTAAGGCTGGGTACACATGGAGGGACTATTTGTCCGGACCGATCGCTCACTCCTTCGTTCACGGCAAATTCGGGTATGTCCGAATTTGTGAACAATTGATCAGTGCGGCCCCAAAGGGAACCGTACTATTGATCGGAATTTACCGTCACGTCCGATTTTTCGTTCGTATCCAGCCTTAGGACACAAGCAATACGCCGGCAGAAATATAACATTTTTTAAAGCTGTTACTAATTTTTACCTTTTCTTTTATTTAAAATGCCCAGTGCTCAATTAAGAATCTGTATGTCTTGTTGTTAATTTAATAGTTCAGCCTTTAAAATCAATGGGACAGGACTTGAAACACAGAGGGAATGTCGGGGGGTAAAACCACCAGGCTTACATTTAATTGATGTGATGACTGAGTATGGCCAGCATAGCATTCCTATACCTCCATCAGATCTTGTAGAAGGGCTATTTTGTTATGCAGGTTGGCTTCCGACAAAAAGAAGTTGCGTGACTGATCCTAATGTTGGGTGACAGTGGTTGAATCAGGCTAAACATAACTTTATCTGAATATACTTTAGCTGACATCTTTCAGTGTATTAACACAGAGTCCCTCGTTATTGTTAAACAGCGTTTTGGGTAGAAATTAAACATTATTGACTTTCCTAATGCTTGCTGTAAAGTTTCTTGTGTTTTATAAATTACTTTTTAGTCATTTGTACTGAATTGTGATTAGTATTTGTATTGAAAATGAAATTTGTTTTAAAGATATTTCCAAATAAATGTCTTTTATCTTAACTCTTTTATTCGGAGACACCACTAAAATGAAATGTAAAGATTGTTTGGGGGAAACCCGGAGCTGTGGAATGTGCAATGGATTATTGAAAGCAATTTGGCATTTATTGGGTTACCAACTTCCAGTCTGCAAGTAATGTAAACAACCGGAAACACTAACAGATGCAACTGTTCAAACAATGTGTGTGTGAATAGAATTAACTCACAGCCTTCTGCCAGATGTTTTCTGTTCAACCGGGAATGCTCTGAGGGACTGATACATCTATGCTGAGAAAAATTCTGATCTTCCCCCTTCCCCTCCCTACCCAGGATTTGGTGTGTTCATTCACTGGGGATCAGATTTCATGAGAAAAATCTCAGCTAATAAGTTTGGTAGGCTGTTGAGGCAAAAAACAAAGAATAATGTGGCTAAGTGACTTTACCTGGAGATGGCTAACAATACAGAAAGACTCTGGTCTCTGAATGCCACATGTGGATGATGCAGTTAATTGCTCTGCCCGACCAATCAGTAAATCTCCTGTGGCTGGATAGCAACTTCCTTCTGCACAGCCATGACTAAATTCTGGTTCCTGGGCAAAGACAGCTCCAAAGAGCATTACTAGATAGACACAAACAACAGTTTTAATAATACAGACATTTATTATTTAAATACCAAGGTAAAGATTCATAGAAATTTTACATATTAGTTAAATTGATTGTACCTGTATTAGTGCACTTGTAGCATACAAGAAGATGAGAGTAACTATAGTATGTGATACTCTTTTTATTTGCATTAACAATAGTTTTCTTAATAGATTAGCTTTTGGGAGCTTCCTCCCTTCTTCAGATATTGCCAGATGATGTAAAGATCTGAAGAAGGGAGGAAGCTCCCAAAAGCTAATCTATTAAGAAAACTATTGTTAATGCAAATAAAAAGAGTATCACATACTATACTTACTCTCATCTTCTTGTATAAATTATACGAAATTAAACAAGAAATAAGATTCCTCCTTCCAATAACTAGGAGAGAATAATCTACTGCCTAAGGCTGGGTACACATGGAGGGACTTTTTGTCCCGACCGAGCACTCGGTAAGAGCGAGTGCTCAGCCGGGACAAATGTCCGTCATGCCTGATTGTTTGTTCGTCCAAACGGGACGAACGAACGATCGATGTCGGTCGCGGCCGCCCGCCCCACACCATACCCAGCCTAAGGCCTAGTGGCCACTGGGATTTTCCTAGAGATTCTGATTAAACTATACATCCCATCACATATCACAGCTGGAAGAAGTTGTATAATAGAACATTATAAGATGTGTATTTAAACTCAGACCTCGCTTCTGTGCAGAAAGTCGTGGACTAGGATATCATTTCAAAAATAAAGAGATTTAACAAAAGTTCTTCAGGGAGATTCAATAAAAGTTCTTATCGTTATAAGTGGTGCTAATTTTGCCCCAACCAATCAGATATTATTTAACATTTGAAAACTGACATCTGATTGGTTGGGGCAAAATTAGCACCATTTTCAACTATAAGAACTTTTATTGAATAAACCTGCTTATCTTTAAAAATAGTGCTAATTTTGCCCCAACCAATCAGATGTTAGATTTCAAATGTTAAATGAAATCTGATTGGTTGGGGCAAAATTAGCACCATTTTTAACAATAGGGACTTTTATTAAATCTCCCTGAAAGTTTTTTCTTCCCACTGTATTATAATCCCAGTGTAAATTCTATAAGTAGCCCATGTGGACCCCATAAGAGATACAGTTATCCGGTATGTAATCCTCTTGCCAGATCAGTGGGAAGTTCACAGGGATTAAATAATGCAGCTGTTACATGCAGCACTGTTAACTCTGTCCTGTGCAATCTACAATGTTGGCTATTGCTGGCAATGTAAATGTTGCAGTCAATGTTTCTAGGAAGGAGCCAGAGTATTTTTTATCCATTACTATTCTTTATAAACATTGCTAAATCCAAATGACTAGACGTGGTACTGTTCTTAGTTTTCACTGCAGTGTGAGAATTTCCCAGCTTACATCTACGCATATTGTGTGATGTCCCTAGTGCAGGATCAGATACAGGGGGTGGGGGTAGGGGGGGGTGATAGTTCATTTTGTTGTAAATTAACTTTGCTCCGGGGAATTGTTTACAGGATGCCTGATTCTATGACTCAGAAAATAGCACTGGGAAAAGCAAAAAGCGATGAAAGGCAGGCTGTAGGGGGATGATGGTAGTTGTAGTTCGCTGGATTGGAAACATTTTTACATCTTTGTAAACTTTACACAAGGAGGGGCTATTACTAATTTCACACAAGCAAAAGCTGAAAGAGATGAGAGGAGAAGAAATGACAATTGCTAATCGTGAATGAGATCGGGGAGCAGAATGACACTTACTGTATATTTCTGCCAATAGGCTTTAAACCAATAGAAGTTATCTAGGAGTTTTATGACCTAATTAACACATCACACAATATATTTCAAGCTCTGCAAAGGACACATTTACTTCCCATTGAATCAGCAATTACAAAAAGGAACTACTAAAACTAACATACATATAGAATACAATCAAAAATACCATCACCAACTGCCTTCATATTGGTATCATGCCAATATATTTCTCCTAAATAAGCTGCTGGACAAAGAATTGCATAAGATCAAAAAAACTAAAACAAAATAAAATCTCATACACAAATCATTGAGTTTGATGTATTGCAAATAAATACACAAAGTGCCCTGACCGCACATGTAACACATTATAAAATAGACTCCTAGCTGCACAAGAAAATGTCATTACATGGGGAGAAAAGTATAAATCATCCTTTAAAACTGGGACAGGATAATAACACATTGAATTAATCTGTGATCCAGGTTAGGGATATCTAATGTAAGTGTGGTTTAAGCATCTAATACAGGGGGATAAAATATTTATTTTATATAACTACTATTCCAAATATGTAACTACCAGGAGAGCTGATCCATCTTTGTATTTTCCCTATGACAGATATAGCCCCCTCCCAGAAATTCACTGTGGATGAATCAGGGATTGGGGTTCCATCATAGTTTCGCTGGGGGGCCCAGTGATTTCTAGTTACGCCACTGTACCATTCCCAGACCCACCCAAGTGATCCATGGTACAGATGGTACGGAAACTCCCATATCCTAACCCCCCTCCCTCCACCTAACAGTTTACTTTGTAATAAAGAAGTTCAAGTAAGCAGTATTAAAAGTAATATCTCCCATCTTTTATATAATGTAACAATTTTCACACTTAAGGAAACTGCATAAATAACCCACAGACACATTTGCCTGAAAACTTATTCCACTGCAAGGCTAATTGAATCTCTTAATGTGGGTGCATATCCTTCAATAACCAGGGCATCATGATACACTGGGACAGGCATCAAGGTCACTGCTTCTCACAACAACATCTAAACAACATAATAAATGAGACAAGTCTGCAAATAGTTTAAACAGACATCAGTATCCTCTCTGAAATACATTTTTAAGTTTATTTACCTAAAAGCAGCCCTGCTATGTGTAACTGTCCCATTGTCCTCATGGGCTGGGGACACTGAGAAGTCACCTGAATGTGATGTTGTCTGTAAATAAAAGAAAAAAACTTCAGTAAAATGTTTTTAAAATACATTTTACATAATTAGGATGTGATGAAGGGGACACATACCTTGTGCTGTTTCCTTCTCCAGTGCCTCTGTGATCACTGAGGAATTTCTTCCTTTCCAGACCCAAAAAAGTTTAACTTGGAAGTTTCATGCGCATGCTCAATGGGAACTAACCATTCCCCACCCCCTCCCTGATATAATAGACTAAGTGGTGCACACCCCCATCTGCCTGTACAGTGTGATGTTGAATGCTTACACATCACACTGCATAGAGAGAGGTCATTTGTGTGTGAAGCTTTATTTGAAGTGTTTGGATTTTATTTTTTTAAGACAAATATTTAGCAAAAAAAAAAGGCTAAATTGCAATTACATTTTGCGGAAGTGCTACTGATCTGGTCAAACATTTATACAATGTTTATATAAATATATATATGTGTGGTTGGTGGGCAACTTTTCTAATTGTTGCAGTTCAAAGAGTATAGTATATTATATTCAAAAGTCCGATCACACTCACGGGACTTGTGTAACAATCACATAGTTCATTCATAACTGGTTGACATGTTTCCGTTCACGCTGGAGCCGTCATCAGAACCAGGTTCTGTCTGTCATTTTTCAAAAATCTGTCCCAGCTTTAAGCTATGTAAACAGTAGCCAAGCTGCCTGTCTTTCTGGTAAAACATAAAAACTGTTCTCACAACCTTTCGTCACAGACATTTATTTCAAATGTAAAATAAGATCTGATTGGTTGGAGCAAAATTAGCGCCATTTTTAACGATAAGAACTTTTATTGAATCTCCCTGAACATGTTAAGCAAGTAAAAAGTCAAGTATTACCCCTAGGCAGTGTCCCAACTAAGTAGTAAAGGCTAAAGCTGGGTGTTCTGGGACACCAGGACTGACACTATCTGAAGGGGGTCTCATAACAGGACACTTGGGAGGTATGAAACAGGGTCAATGAGCACATTGATAACACACCCCAGAAAGGCGGGCTACGGTCAGGTTAAGACCGGAAAACAGTTTTTATAATTAAATTCAGTTTAAGATAAGTATGGAAACATGAGGAAGGGTAACATGCCCAAAACATTGTAATCATGGATAGGCAAAGATCTGAGCAAGCTGCACACAGGGAGTTCCATAAAATTAAACTTTATTTCATATCTTTAAAAACATTCGAATACCCAAAGCATGGCATGGTATTGGTAAGAACCATCACAGGCACAGAGAAGGCAGAGGAAGCACCTGACACGTTTCATGACGTAGTCACTTCATCAGAGGAGGTTTGTGCCATGTAGGTTTGTGGGAGGGAGCTCCTGGCAGTAAGTACTTAGGCATTTTGTTCTTGTATATTGTAATCATGGATCACGGACCAGAAACTACCAACTTCATCTTAAGCCTCGTACACATGTCCGATGTGATGAACAAGGCACTATCGGTCATAATGCCACTTCGTCATGGGTGTATTTTGCACTTGGGTACCATGCCTTGTCCATCACATCGGACGTGTGTACAAGGCTTTACATTGGGAGTGCACTTTAACCAGTGGGTACTGTTACTAGATTTTTATTATTAATTATCTCATAGCTGTCATTCTGCAACCAACAAACTTGTATGGTATGTAATAAAATATAATTAAACAGTTTAGTAGGCATGCCAAATGTAAATGCAGATATAAAACAACGTGGGTGCTGTGCCTGAAAAAAACAAATATAAATATCGGCCACAAGGAAGGAGCAAATGTAAGTTATGTATAAATAAACTAGCAGCAGTTGCCATGTAAAAGGAGGAGATATGTGATATAACCCTTATAATCAAAGTATATATACATAGGAGGAATAGCATGTGTGCTCAGTATATAGAGTCACAGTCCAGGGCCACATCATGCACAGGATTCGCTGAGCTGTACAGAAAGAGTTCTGGATAGAAGCATGCTCCTGATCCCAATTATAAAAAAAAGATAGACTCCCTGAACTGGTCAATGTTAATCCTAAGCATGTAATGTGAACACTCAAATGAAGGTCTACCTCACTTTGTTTCATGTCTTAGGTTCCTCAGTCTCTCATATCCTTCATGTGTCTATGAGACTTGTCCGTGGATAGACAGCCTCACTCTATTTAAAGTAAGAATAGGCTTATAGGATGCTACTCCACTATTACATTATGGGGATACCACACTTATGGTCTAACTGATAAACGTGAGTTTCAAGGCTGCAACAACTTCTTCTTCTGGGTCATGTGACCTAACAACATTTCTCTAATCTACAACAATATTTTTTCTCAGCAGGTAATACAAAGGGACAGACATTTCTGATTGACAGACTAGCAATAGAGACACCAATTGTTAGGCTGGGTACACATGGGCAAATCTTTCGGCCGGGACGAATCATTGTCAGTCATGGTGAAAGACGCTGTGACAAATCGTGCGGTCTATGGAAAACCGCATGATCATCTGTGATTTTCCGACATGTCCGATTGCCCTTTCACCCAATCTGGTGAAAAATCTGCCCCTGTATACCCAGCCTAAGTCTGTAGGATTTAAATCGGCTGATATTATGGCACTGTACCAACAATACAGCCCATTGAAGACTGCAGCAGCAGCCATCATTTCTCAACATGTTCGATTACTCAGACCAGCTGATTTTGCTTAAAACTCTGAAATTAACAGCCAATATTTTTACCCAATCAACCAAACTATCAGCCATGCTGGTTTAATGGGCTGAATTATTGACCTGTGCGCACCAGCCTTTACTTAAATTTTTGTAGACTTGTTGTGTTTAATTCAAGCCTCCTGTCCATCCTAACAAAAATCATTTAAATTGGAACTGCAGAGGGTTTAAAATATTTTAATTTTTCATGTGAATGATTTATATTTTCTAATAATGCCTCCTTATATGAATCCATGCTAAAAATCTTTTAACAAACACTATTTGTGCTAAATCCTTGATCTCCTCCATACATCAGAGATCAAAGGATTCTTTGTTCTCATTGGAGCCTCCCCACTTATAAATGGGAAAGATTCCTTATGTGAAGTTATTGACATCATGCACCGAGTTTCACAAACAATAAGGAACTTCTTCTCAGCTCCGTAATAGAGAAAGAATTAATTTTGTATGGTTCCATTAAAGGAATGATAAATATGTATTTTCAAGCTGAAGATGTATGGCACCATGTGTCTCAGTTCAACTGGTACAAAGTATTGATTTTACTGCCCTATCGAGCGGCCATCTAAGTGCATGAGCAAGTTTATGTAATTATAAACTACAGGGCTCTCTGTATTGAGAGTCTGTATGATTTATTTTGGATTAGGGATTACGCAAAAAGAGTAATGTTTTAATCAGCCGTTTCAGGGAAAATGTGTTTAGGGTGAACTTCTCCTTTAACGTTTTAATTAAAAATGTAGTTTTCAATTTATTTACGTAGTTTTCATATTTATTTACCGCTGATCGTTCGGTCGTATGGAAAAGAAGACCAGTCACGGTGAACTGTCACCACGTTGATAGTCAACTGTGATTCGTCCTGGCCGATCACTCACTTGTGGCGAAGGGTTGGTTGGGCCAAAAAATTCGCCCATGTGTACCCAGCCCTAGAAACATTCCACATTAGTGTGAATTCCATTGTATCTGTATGTTACCCACCTAGTTAGGCTGGATACACACCGAGGGACTAATTTTCCCGACCGAACGCTCGCTACGAGCGAGCACTCGGCCAGGACAAATGTCCCATAGGGAACCACACGATTGATTGTAATTTTCCAACACGTCAGACTATTCGTTCGTCCGATGCGGCTGAAGGAACGGTTGAGGTTGGTTGCGGCGGGCCGCCCCACACCAGCCGATATTTTCGACTGGCTGACCGATTCCAGCCACTTTCGGTCGATTGGCCGAAAATATCGGCTGGTGTGTACCCAGCCTTAGATTGTAAGTTCTACGGGGCAGGCACCTCTTTTCCTCTTATGGTAAGGCTCTAGCACTTTTATTTATATAATTTATATATTTATGTACTGAACTATCTATGTATTTATCCCCCTTGTATGACTTTATTGTATTTTGTTACTGCACACCGCTGTGTCCCCAAGTGGCGTTTTATAAATACATACATACATACAAAAATGACAATTACAGAACATGAAATGTCACCTCACTAATGTCAACAGCAGGGAATAGCAAGGGGTATAAATTCAATTTATATTTCAAAATGGAAGAGAATATGTAGAATAACTAGGCATGCATAAGGTTAACTAAAAGTTCAAAAATACTGATATTTTCCACTGAACTTTACCTTTAATTTTTTCTTTTTTTCTGTATAATAATAAGCAGCCCCTTTTAAGAAATTCAGAGACAAATTCTAGAAATTTACAGGGTAATTCAATAAAAGTTCTTATTGTTTAAAATGGTGCTACTTTTGCCCCAACCAATCAGATGTTAGCTTTCAAATGTTAAATTATATCTGATTGGTTGGGGCAAAATTAGCACAATTTTAAACAATAAGAACTTTTATTAAATCTCCCTGTATATTCTAGAAATCTCGGATTTTCGAAAAATCTTGAATATTCTGGATAATTATCGAACGTCGAATTTGTCTGGATATTTGTGTTCTCCAGACCATTTCCTAGGTCCCTGAGCCATATACAGTAAGTTACCATTGCTATTTTACCCTTATATTGATTCAAACTCTTCAAACTATTTTTCCTTATTGACTTTAATGGGTCCGATTTAGGATTTTCAAGTATTAAACTTTTTTTAAAGTTCGAAAATCCTAAATTGGATTAGTGTTCAGATTTCAGTAATTAAAATGTAGATAAACAATGCACAGGCTTCATCCATTATGTTAGATGTATTGTTTTAAGCTTCACACACATTGGTACAAAGCTTTAAGCTAAAAAGTTCTTTAAAGGGCATGTCCACCCCCAAAACTATAATCCCCCCCACTACTGGCCCCATCATGTATTGTAGTTTAATCCTTACCTCACATCCCAGCTCCATATGGTTCTCCTGTAGTCCCCCCCCAAATTCCCAAAAACTGCCCACCAGGAGAATAGCAGAGTCCATATAGGACTCTGCCTCCTACCTGGCCCCCTGGAGAAGTTTGGCATGCGTACTGCAGCCCTTTCCCCTCCCTTCCCTCCCTCCCTTTCCCTCCCCTCCCCCTAGTGTAAATCCCTTGTCACCAAACATTCCCCCTGTCCCCCCAGCCCCAACCGCTATGTTAATATTATTAGAAAATGCCCGAAACATTACTTACCTTCCCTCTTGCCTCCGCCGCACTGAACTCCCAGCAACCGCGTCCGTGATTGGCTGCTGCTCAGATCTTATTTAACATTTGAAAGCTAAGATCTGATTGGTTGGGGCAAAATTAGCACCATTTTAAACGATAAGAACTTTTATTGAATAACCCTGAGAATCTGCAAGACATTTTCTGGCAGTTACGAATGAACCCAAGGCCGAGAATACTTGTTTAAAAGGCTTTAACAGATGCTTAACAGACTTCGTATCCTCTTGCATTCTTCTAAATTACTCTTTTGGGGAATTTGTTTCCTGTCTGTATATTGTATTGGTCTAGGTATCCTTGAAGTTCCCACATCCCTAGCTATTTTTTGACATATTTTTAATGGCAGTCACCAATTACAGGTGTGATCGGCTGCTATTTATTGTTACCCCAGGCACAGCAGAAATAAAATACTTTGAGAAATATTTCTTGAACTTACATCATTAGGCAGTGACCGGAACAGTCACCGGTACATACTGGAGTTTAAAATAAGATATAAAGATACATATTGCATTGATATGAGAAGTCCACACAATTCGTTAAATAAAGTAGATTTTTTTTGTTTCAAATCAGATGAAATTGTAATTAAAAATCTTTATTACCCTTGAAGGGAAGTGGAAGCCATTAAGTAGTTTTGTTACCATATAAAGACATAAACCCTGAAGTCTAGTGATGTCATACAGATAGAACTTCCCCAATCCTTATTTGCATATGAGAGGACACTGTGGGGGAGAGATGTAGTAAACATTGTTATTGGTAAAATTAGTGTAAAATCTATGCTACCCTATGTAATGTAGGGTTAAGCTAGGTACACACATGACAGATCTTTGAAAGATGACAGAATCTTCAAGATTATTAAAGGACATAAAAACACTTTGACACATAAGGCTGGGTACACATAGTAAGATATTTTCAGCCGACCGACCGGCTGTGTATTGGTTGGCCGAAAATATCTTAGGGCTCGTTCACACTAGAAACTGACAGAAACTGACAGTAATGCACAGCTTGTGTTTCTGTCAGTTTGTATCCATATTTTTCATACATTTGTATCCATTTTTTAACAATGTGTATTCCATAGATTTCTATAGAAAATGCATGAAAAAACGGACAGAAATGCTGCATGCAGTGCGTTTTTTAA
Source organism: Hymenochirus boettgeri (assembly GCA_019447015.1). Classification (NCBI taxonomy): domain Eukaryota; kingdom Metazoa; phylum Chordata; class Amphibia; order Anura; family Pipidae; genus Hymenochirus; species Hymenochirus boettgeri. The sequence continues at coordinate 140,405,757 of CM033471.1, read as the reverse complement.
ACGGACTGGAACGGATTATAACGCAGCAGGTGTGAACAATATTATGAAATCCTGTGGGGTTTTACTGTCTGATCATTTTTTTAAACGCACCTGTGTTTGAAAAATGTATACAAGCTGATGTAGTGTGAATGAGCCCTTACCGTGTGTGTGGGGCTCCCTTTTGTTTTTATCGGACAAACGTGCCATTGGGCCCGATGGTAAATCATGGGCGTTCATGTGGTTCCCCATGGGACCACACAATCTGTAATGCGATATATCACCTGCAACCATTTAGGTTGGGTAGGCCAATCGGTCAACTTGCAGATCCTATCTGTCATTTTTCAAAAATCTGTCATGTGTGTACCAAGCTTAACAGAACTATGGCTGATCACTCTAGTTAAACAAACTCCTTTTAACATTCTTGCTCAGTGTGTGTGGCCACCTTTACAAATGTAGAAAGGAAAACATTTTACAACAATGCCTCCTAATTACATTCCCTAAGGGCAAGTGGGTCTCACTTAAAGTGTTAAATGTCAGACATTTCCTGAAGTATATCCCAGCTTCTAGTCATAAAACTGTGCTTGATTTTTTTTTAAGGAAACCAAGTTGCAGACATTTTTATTGCGACTATTTAAAAAATATTTGTAAACATAAAAATATATATGTTTACATATATGCGTGTGCACGGAACTCACAAGCATTACTGTTTGAGGCTCAAGCAGGAGAAAGCAGAGGAAATCTCAGAGGGGCGGAGCTTAACATTCAGTAAACCAGTAACAAGATGTCAGCAACTTTCAAGGCACAAAGCTAGGCTCTGGAGGGACATAGGTAAAAATAAAATATGGCAATGGTATTTTTAAAGCTGCAGCTTCCAAATGAACATACTTGATTTTACAGTGCACTTATCCTTTAAGATTCATGGTGCAATGTAATATATTGATGTAGTTACTACTATTGAAGTCTGTGCACAAACCTTACTGGTTTCTTCCAAATGAAAAGGTAACTGTCCCATTAACCCTAATAACTGGTTACACCTGCTTTAAGCATGGAACAATGGACTAGTCTCCCACTGCATTTAATATGCTTCAAAAAAAGCCCCCCAAAAATACAATGCACAAAAAGTGATGTGCGTTTCTGTATGATTTTGTCATGTACTTGTGTCTGCTTATATCCTTTCTATGTTCGTTTGCTCTTGCATTTCCAAGGGGATTGTGTGTTAAAGGGATACTATACTGAAAAATGACTGCTCATCTTAATCATAATTAAATACATGTAAGTAGCACTTACTCTGATTTGCATGTGTTCTGCATGCCTTCATCAGCACACATTTGTTTAGGGGGCGTATTCGCTAAGTTTTCGCTGCCGTTTTCCCTGACGTTTCCGCATAAATCCGTTTAACGTGATTTATTAATTCGGGAAACGGCCTCGAAAAGTTAACGAGGCGTTAACTCTTCGCGCCGATACTACCTGTTACCGCCACTTCTATTTATAGCGGCGGTAACTGTTTCGCACTGCTTTATCGGCTGTTTTGCTTCGCCACCTGAAGGTGCGAAAGCAGCCGATACTAGCTCCCTGCGGCGGAGATGGCAGCAACACGCAGTGGGTGGTCGCACCCGCCCTGGGACAACCCCCCGCAGCCCTCCCAACCCCTTCCCGCTTGCAGCAATCTCGGAACAGAGGCTAGGAGGGCTGCCGGAAGGGGCCACAGCGGGGGTCGTGACCACCCGCTGTGCACCCCTCCCCAGCAGCCCCTCCAAGCCCCCTGCCCGCCCTGGCAGGAGGGGAAGGGAAGGGCCCCTGGAGGGGGAGGCACCCTCCAGCGGGGCCCTGAAAGGCCTTTGGGGCTTAAGGGGTCCCACAGCTCGAACCGGGACCCCCCTCCCCGGCCCTTGTAAGGGCCTTTGCGGCACTGACAAGTGCCCTTTGGGGCTTAGGGGTCCCGCAGCTTGAACTGGGACCCCTCCTCCCCGGCCCTTGTGGCACTGACAAGTGCCCTTGGCGGGGGTCCTGCAGCTCGAACCGGACCCCCAGTGTGCGGCTCTTAAAAGAGCCCTTGGCGACGTCTCGGGGTGGCGACACCAACCCCACTCAGGTCGCCATGCCAGCAGGCTCACTGCGGCCCCCAGTGAGCCCGCTGGCACTGGCCGGCCTCAGTGGGGCCGATGTTGCCAGCCGCTCTTTCAGCCATCTACTGCGATGGCATCTGAGTTCCGCAGCGAGTGCTCTTTATATATTTTTGCAGAAAACCCAAATCCATTTCTGATTGGTTAATTTTTTTAATGCTTGGTTTACATGCTTTACATTAACCAATCAGATTTTCTGTTTTTCAGCTGGGGAAGGGGTGCGCGGCAGGTGGTCGCGACCACTGGGAAGGGGGGGCTGACGGGGGGTCGAGGGCGGGGTGGGCGTATGCCCCGCTCCCTTAGCGCTGGGAAGGGATTTTAAGTCCCTTCACGGCGATATTGTAAGTGCAGTATCACCGCAAAGGGACTTAAAATTACCGCAGGAAATCGCGGCTGTGATACATCGTGACAATAGCGCTCGCCGTTATAAATACGGCGATAGCGCTATTTTCGTGGCCGCGATGTGCGGCGGTAATTTTTTTGGCGGTAATAACGTTTTTTTTTATAAATATGCCCCTAGGAGCAGTATTCCCCCTCCCTCTTTTAACCACTCCCACTTCCATCCAACCTGACTTTTTCCCCACAAACCAAATGTCAAGCCTGCACACAGCATACAGCATTCCAACTGTCAAAACTCTGTCACCATTACCACGCTACCAGAACACTATCAGAGAATAGGTTTTTAGAGACAAGGTACTTGATTGACAGCTGAAATATAAGAAGTTTAGATTGGATATCTAAGAAATAGGGGACAGATCAACAAAAAACAATACAATGGTGGTTGGAAAGAATTATAGTTGTCAGTTATGGGCAATTTAAAATAACCTATTTTTCAGTATAGATGCGCTTTAAAATGTCCACTTTAAAACATGTATTAAAGGACAATTATACTCACCTTCCCTCCGCTCCTCTTCTTTGTTCATTACCTTTTACCCAGGGTGAGGACCTGAACCGCTAGGTCCTCACCCCGGGGTTCGCGTAACTTGAAGCACAGCATTTCTGAAACGCTGCTCTGGTAGGCTCCGCCCCCTCCTCCCGTCGGCGACGAGGCCAATAGGAAGGCACGGAAGGAATGTGCATTGATTATCTTTTCTATGTAGGCACGGAAGGAATGTGCATTGATTATCTTTTCTATGTTTGTATGAATGTTTGACCAGATCAGTAGCACTTCCGCTAAATGTAGTTGGAAATTAGCCTAATTGGAGTGCTTCCACAATCCTTGTATTGTATGTATTTATTGGGAAGCCAGGTCAAGCCTCCATGTGGTAATAGCACCACCAACATGCCCCTTTTATGGGAGATCCTATGCCTTTAATATAAAGCACTGGATGGCCTCTTCTCTCATTTTAAAAAGCCAAAGGGCTGGGGGGAAGTGAAAGAGCCTGTTATATGGATCCAGTGTGTAAGAATGAGAAATGCAAAAGTTTGCTAATGGTAATTGCAGTAAAAAAGTGCTTATGAAGGTTCTCATTCATCCAGGTCATGGTATATCTGTTGTATTCAATTAGATCAACTGGACTTGAAATGTAGTTCTTGAAGACGTTTCGCTAGTCATCTGACTGGCTTTCTCAATTCAGAATGACTTGTACAAGAATCTTTGGCAATTATGTACCCTGGAAAATCCCAATTAGCATATCACAGCCAGGTGTTAAGGGCGTGTATAACTCTATACCTTATGGACAATACATAAGACTTAAGAGAAATTGCACAAAACAGACGGATTATCAAAAAGCAGCTGCAGATTTAACAGAAAGATTACAAAAAAGAGGATATAGTAGAAAACAACTAGAAAAAGCAAAGAAAAAAGTAGGGAGAGATCCAGAAATAGGAATAGGAGGAGAAAAAAGAATAGAAACACTAGCTAAAGATCAAATGAATAGCAATAAATTGAAATTTATAACAAGTTATAGTCCTCAGTACCATCAGATAACTAAAATAATTAAAAAATATACACCAATATTATATGAGGATGCAGATTTAAGAAAAGTACTGGATAATGGGTTCCAATGTATACCTAAAAGAGCGAGGAATTTAGGGGACCTACTCTCCCCAAGTGAAATCAAAATGAACAAAAATGTGACAGAGGATTGGTTAACTATAAAAGGGACCTATAGATGTGGTGCTACTAAATGCATCACATGTGGATACATCAGTAAAGGACCAACGTTCAATAGTTCAGTCACAGGCAAAATTTATAACATTAAACATTATGCCAATTGTGATACTACACATGTGGTATATTTGTTAACTTGCTTCACCTGTAAGGTACAATACGTGGGGAGCACAACACGCAAACTCAAGGATAGAATTCGAGAGCACATCAGAGACATAAAGTTAAACAATAGTAAAAGTCCCATAGCAAGACACTTTTTTGAATGTAATAATAACCAAATTAATAAATTAGGGGTTCAAGCCATTCAATGGGTACCCAGAGATAGCAGGAATAAAGATAGAGTGAAACAATTACAAAAAAAAGAAGTAATGTGGATATTTGAATTAAAAACAAGAATTCCACAGGGGTTAAATCTAATATGTGACATTAATTGCTATATGGGGTAAAATGATGCACAATAAATACATGTAGACAGTAAATGAAACAAAAATAGATATAGACAGTAAATGAAACAAAAATAGTCATAATGGAGCTCCATAGGAAATGTGTAAGAGTTAATGTTTTAATAAATGTTACTAAATAACAAAGGAGAAATCACTAAGTGAAATTTGTATAAAAAGAATAATAGATTTGTATCACACGCTCTAGAACACAATGTATCATGTTCAAAATGTTATGGATAATGTTTCTATTTTTAATCTAATTAAGTGTTCACAACGAAAGTATGTTCTCTGTACACTCAGAGGCAACCGCAGAACTAGGTTAATGTATTGATTAGTTAATTTGGAACACACTCTCAGAATTAGGTAGCTCCCTATTGGAAACGGAACAGGGGAGTGGTTCCAATAGGTTTTACAATATAAATTACAATCATGGGAGAGAAAGAGAACAGCCTATGAGTAAGAGCGGACAGTGCCGCTCGAAACGCGTCAGGCAACTAATAGATCGTGTGATGTATTTTAAAATGCTATAATAAAGTTTATAAGTTTTTATAAATTGGGTGACCCTGGAGTTCTTTCCGGATCAAGGAGTGCGGACTGGCCAATCACTAACGGAGAAGCCAGATACTTTGTAAGCAGTCGGACCAAGCGAAGGGTCCGGGGCAGTCCCCGGGTGAGTCCTGATCTATGGAAAATGTTAATGTTCGAACTAGAAGTATTGTTAAAAGACGTCTATATACAAGTGTGTATGCTATACGAATAAGAAGAAGGATTTTACGATAGATCTGGGGTCCAGTACACCCAGATCTCTCCTTTATCCTAAGTAAGCCATCCATCTAACAATACGAACAATTAAAACAATATAATATGTAAAGAGTTTCTACTAATAATTGGTTAATCCATTTAGCAACACAGAGGTCACTACAATCTGGGATCACATACAACTTATTTGCAATGTAACACCTCTTAGCCACTATCTAATCACACCCTTAACACCTGGCTGTGATATGCTAATTGAGATTTTTCAGGGTACATAATTGCCACAGATTCTTGTACAAGTCATTCTGAATTGAGAAAGCCATCGGATGACTACGAAACTTCTCAAGACTAAACCTCAAGTCCAGTTGATCTAATTGATACAACAGATATGCAGTAAAAAAGCTTGTGTAGGTTCTCATTCATCCAGGTCTAGGTATATCTGTTGTATTCAATTAGATCAACTGGACTTGAAGTTTAGTTCTTGAAGACGTTTCGCTCTATATATATATATATATATATATATAATATATATATATAGATATATATATATATATATACTATATATATATATATATATATATATATATATATCTATTAGATTTATTATATATATATATATATATATATACATACACACACACACACACCAATGCCAATCAGATTAAACACCAAAAAAATTGATAAAGAAACAGAGTAAATTAAAAACAATAAATACATGTGGAAAATTTTGTGCATGTTGCTAGACCTAATCCGTTTAATAGTCTCTGTGCATATCCATAGAAATCTCTTTCAGAGATCCAGACTGGTCAACATCAAACAGTACAGTTACAGTATATATATAGAAGCATTCATACCACAGTACCACCAGCAGTGTGAGACTCGCTCCCTGGGTAGTTTGCGCTGGGACTCACTCTCAGGACATCTCCTATCTCCACACTGCTTCTTTGTGGATGGACCTTCTTCCCGAAATTCACTGATGCTCTTTGCCGAATTACTTTGCTCCCATCTTGGCATCCTCTGGATGCAGTCCTGTAAACATATACAGGTTCCTCTTCACCCAGCATGGATACCAGAATGAAGTCAAGGCTCTCTTACCTCCGTATTTTAGCAGTTTCTAGTAATATAGCTCCTATGGTCCACATGTATAGTTATTCTAGAAAAAATCCTATGCACGTTTCACCCCCATGTGTATAGGTGGGGTTCCTTCAGGAATATTTTACACTGTGGGATAACTTGTATGTACCAGTCACTATGAGCAAACTTGTATGAACCAGCCACACACATTGTGGGTAGACTTGTATGTGCCAGTCACTGTGGGCAAACTTGTATAAGCCAGCCCCACACATTGTGGGTAGACTTGTATTTGCCGTTTACTTAAAAGAAAGAGATGATACTGTCGGCCTGTGTATGGCGCATGGCCGAGGGACTCCCATACCACGTATGGGAGATCAGTCAGTTCCATGTAGGCAGTTCCCTTCACAATGTGCTGACATGTACCAATGTGTACCAATGTGATCTGTCGGCACATTGCAATGGAAATCTTATGTGTATGGCTACCATAACACTGTCTGCTGAACTGGAGTGCTGACCTAATAGTGTCTGCTGAACTGGAGTGCTGACCTTACAGTGTCTGCTTAACTGGAGGGCTGTCCTTACAGTGCCTGCTGAACTGGAGGGTTGACCTTACAGTGTCTGCTAAACTGGAGGGCTGACCTCCTAACGGGTGGTCTGACCTAACAGTGTCTGATGAACTGAAGGGCTAAACTATCAGTGTGTGCTGAGCTGGAAGACTGATTTAACAGTGTCTGCTTAACTAGAGGACTGATCTAACAGTGCCTGCTGAACTTAAGGGCTAAACTAACAGTGTCTGATGAACTGGAGGGCTGACCTTACAGTGTCTGCTGAACTGGAGGGCTAACGTAACATTGTTTGCTGAACTGGAAGACTGACTTAACAGTGTCTGCAGAACTGGAGGGCTGACCCAACACTGTCTTCCGAACTTAAAGTTTAGGTATACTGAAAAAAATGACTGCGTCATTACAAAGTCATTAAAAGTAAATACATGTAAGTAGCACTTACTCTGAGGTGTGTGTTGCTGCATACCTTGAATAAAGTACTTTTTTTGCTCAGGCTCTGACCACTGACTATTTTCTCCCATACCAACTGTCAATACTGCATACAGTATTCAGCACACCAACTTTCAAATCATTCCAGCTATAGCAAATCTGCTTACAGAAATACTGAAATGTAAGAGGTTTCAGATTGGATATCTAATGAAATAGGGGGCAGATCAACAAAAAAATTATACAGCGATAGTTGGGATGAATTATAGTTTCCACTAATGGGCAATTTTAAAAAATGAATTTGCCAGTGTACATACCATTTAAGGGCTAACAGTGTCTGCTGAAATGGAGGGCTGGAGGATTCAGCAGCCACTGTTGGACCAGTCTTCCAGTTCACCAGCCTTTAAGTTTACCAATTTTCAATCAAACAAGAATGAGTGTGACTGTTGCTGCATAAATGAAGCCCCAAATGATCAATAACATATGGGACCCTCTGTAGTTAACTGGAAATGATGTGACTGCATACCTGAACTAATAATATGATGCTATATGAAATACTAATTGCTGCTCTCTCAATAGTTGTCACTATGTGTTTAGGTTTAACAATATGTGCCAAGCAAAAAACATGATTTGTATTTAATACAAATTAAAATAATTCCAATCACATTTCATTTTGGCCAGTATTTAAAAAAGGAGCAATATTACTAAATTAAAATACTACTCCTTTATCATGGTAATTCTATGACTATAGTGCAAGATGATGATCATTGCAGTATTTACCAATAATATAAAATTGTCCAAAATACGACTGTTGTTTTAATGCTGTGTCATGAGAATTATTTATGTTCAGTGCACAAAACAATTCAGTAACTGTTACTAGTTTCATTACTTGAATGTCTTTTTTTAGCCATGTAAATGTGACTGTAGGAAATTATTAAACAAAAAGTCAAACATTTATTACCAGTTTCGCAGGTATTCAGGCTCACTGTGCAGTATCCCAGAAACTCTCTCAAACGGTCACACAGTTAAACCAGTCAAGTATAAAACATAAGGTTCCTGACTATCAGTTACTAATTTTTTAGTATTTTAGTATTTAAAAATTTGACAACGTTGCTCTTTTAAGGAGCAATGGCCTTTAATTAGAGGTAGAAAACTATCAAGACTGCATAAGAAAGAGGGACTAATGTTGTAAATATTTCTTGTTTAATGCTTGCTTCTGCTGAGCCTGATATACACATAAACTACAAATGCACTCACTTGGATCTAATGAGATTGGCTGATTGTCAGACATCTGTATGGGTCCAAAAAGAATATCCAATGTCGATGAACCATTGCTTGCAGTTACAAAATCAATCACTCCAGGCAGAACATTTCCGTTAGCCATTATCGTGCTCTGCTGTTGATAGAGACTGGCATAGGTTGGTCAGGTGAATGAATATGCATATTGCTGCAAAAAAAAACTAGATACCAATGGAATATTGTAATTTGCAATAGTTATTGCATGAGTTTGACCATCTTTAGAATGGTCTGTCTGCCAATGGATCTGCCCGAGGAACAGGTTTTTCAGTAAATAGGTTCCCAGTCATAAATTAAATTTGTGTTTTTTTAAAGGTGATCAAATCCCTTGATTTGAATAATACAGACTTTGTATTAAGGCAGGAAGGAGGTAGGCAGTAAATAGTAGGTAGGCAGTAGCTTGTTAGGCCTTTACAAAGGCCTAACAATCGAAACGTTGTGATTGTGTTTCCGCACTAATAAAATGGGATTACCCCCTGGAACAAACTAACGACTGGACAACCCTACTTTTTCACTTGAAATATTGTATGTTTGGCACATGAGAGGTGACCTATTGTGTCACTAGATTGGTCATGCATTCTCTTCTCTTGGTCTCTGTCTCTGGAGATCAGGGAAGATATTTGCTGTCCCTAAATGTTACTTAGCAGATAATTATTTATTATTTTTTTTACACATGACTAAAATCCTTTCCCAGTTTTCCAGCTGTTACTAGGCATCAATAATTGCCAAGTATGACATATAGTACTTAATAGAGCAAATCAGACAAGTTAGAGTCTTTCACAAGATTCACTTTTAAAGGAGAAACAAATTGAAACTAGAAAAGGAAAGTTTAAGTATAAACTTTGAATTTAACTTGAAAGGCCGCATTTTGGAAGGGAATGTGTGTGTTTGTGCTGCAGATTTTAAAACTCAATAATGCCATTGATGAGGACATTGTTGTTTTTTACTTACCCTTTAAATATGGCTGTCACATAATTTATAGGTAGGTCAGTTGGTGGGTGTACTCGTGTCAGGTTGGGGGATAAAAGAGTAACTTTTTTGATGGTTGGTCAAAATGTGATTTTTTTTACTATACTTAACCTTTAAATATGATTGGCACATGAATGAATGGGCACCTCAGTTGGTGTATTGATCAAAAATTATTTTTGACTATAGTTACTCTTTAAGTATGTCTGCCACAGAAATGGAAGAGTAAGTCAGTAAGTATGTGTGCCTGTCTCAGGTTCGGGGGGTTAAAAAAACAAACTTTTTTGATGATTGGTCAATATTACTTTTTAAAAAAACTTTAGTTACCCTTTAAGTATGGCTGCCACAGTAATGGAAGGGTAGGTCAGTACTGTGTACCTGGGTAAGGTTGGGGGTTAATTTATTTTTTTTAATGATTAGTCAACATTGTTTTTTTGACTATAGTTGCCCTTTAAATACGTCTGCCATTAAAATGGAAGGGTAGGTGAGTAGGCGCGTGTACCTGGATCAGGTTGGAAGTTAAAAAACAAACTTTTTTAAAGATTGGTCAAAATTTGTTTTTTGATCTTAGTTACCCTTTAAGTATGGCTGCAACAGTAATGGAGGATTAGGTCAGTAGGTGTGTGTACCTGTGCCCCGTGGGGGTTAAAAAAATAAACCTCTCTGACTATTGATCAAAATTAGTTTTTTTATTTTAGTTACCCTTTAAGTATGGCTGCCACAGTAATGCATAAGTAGATCTGTAGGTTTGTGTACCTGTGTCGGGTTAGGGGTTAAATAAAACAAACTTTGTTAATGACTAGTCACATTTTTTTGTTTACTGTAGTTACCCTTTAAATATGGCTGCCATGAAAATGGAAGGGTAGGTCAATAGGCGTGTGTACCTCAGATTGGAAGTTAAAAATACAAACTTTTTTTTTATTGATCAAAATTTGTGTTTTTTGACTTTAGTTACCCTTTAAGAATGGCTGCCACAGTAATGGATAAGTAGATCAGTAGGTGTGTTTACCTGTGCCACATGGGGGTTAAAAAAAAACAAAACTTTTTTGATTATTGATCAAAATTTGTTTTTTTTTACTTTAGTTACCGTTTAAGTATGGCTGCCACAGTAATGAAGGGGTAGGTCAGATCATAAGTAGATCAGTAGGTGTGTGTACCTGTGTCGGGCTGGGGATTAAAAAAACAAACTTTTTTGATGATTGGTCAAATTATTTTTTTACTTTAGTTACCCTTTAGGTATGGCTGCAACAGTAATGGAGGGGTAGGTCAGTAGGTTTATGTACCTGAGCCACGTGGGGGTTAAAAAAAACATTATTGATTATTGATCAAAATTAGTTTTCTTGACTTTTATTGATCAAAATTAGTTTTCTTGACTTTAGTTACCCTTTAAGTATGGCTTCCACAGTAATGAATAAGTAAATCAGTAGGTGTGTGTACCTGGGTCTGGTTGAGGGGGTATGTCTTTTTTGTGTTTACAACCATAAGACTTTTTTATTGAGGATAAATCTAATTTACTTTTTTTGACTTAAGTTACCCTTTAAGTATGGCTGCCACCGTAATGGATAAGTAGATAAGTAGGTGTGTGTACCTGGGTCGGGTTGAGGGGGTATGTCTTTTTTGTGTTTACAACCATAAAACTATCTTTTATTGAGGATAAGTCAAAATGAGTTTTTTCTTTATTACTTTAGTTACCCTTTAAGTAAGGCTGCCATTGGAATGGAAGGATACGTCAGTAGGTGTGTGTACCTATGTGAGGTTGGGGTATGTCTTTTTTGTTTTTACAACCATAAAACTAACTTTTATTGAGGATATATCAAAATTAGTTTTTTTGACTTTATTTACCCTTTAAGTATGGCTGCCACAGGAATGAAAGGGTAGGTCAGTAGGTGTGTGTACCTTTGTCTGTGTGGGGGGTTGGGCGTATTATCGTTTGTATTTATGACCATGAAACAAACTGTTTTGAAATATCCACATTTGAGGATTATTACCATTATAGTCTATGGGAAAAATGTCCCGAAATTTGCCGATAACGCAGCAACGATTCCGCAGATTCCTTAGCTAGGTAATAACACACTTTTCCTATATGCCCTGCACGTTTGTACCGAATTTCATGTCTCTAGAAATAGAAAGAACAGGAATTTGGCTCTTCAAACCAAATTAATAATAACCCCATTCAAATTGAAGCAGCCAAAGCAAGATATGCCTGCAAACATCAATTTTTCAAAATTAAATCTTTTAAAGTTGCAATTGTAGCAGTTCAGGTCCTTAATAGGTAAAGCATCACCTGCTGATATTCTTAATATTAATCTTGTGACCTAAACACCATATAAAACCAAGCTTGTTTTCTTCTTTTTTTCCATTTGAAAAGATTTTCAATGCCACATAGTAACATTCTCCGATAAATCTCATAATGTAATAATATTCCAATGAACTTCCTGATATTGTATCAAGAAGTGACTACTAAGCCTAAACACGTATGAACACTCCAATATCAATCCTACATTTCCCTTTGCTGAATTAATATTTGTAATTAGGCATTTAGTAAATCAACATTTCAGCTATTTTTATTGAAATATATACTAACACCAATGAAACTAAAAGCCTTATAAAAGAAGGAAATACCTTGCATAGTTCACCTAAAAAGTAAATCAATAGGTCAAGAAGTGTGCAAACAGTCAAACTGAACCATGTAAAACCATGTAAAAGCTATTTGGGTTTCCTATACCTCTCCTCAAACCCAAGGAAGGGGTTAATTCAACTCAAAATAAAGTACTCATGTTGACTGTGTAACTACCCCTTGGCTTATATAATATTAATTGATTCACTTGATAAGTGAACTAAGCAAGTCAGCACCCTCAATTTTTGCATGGCAAAGCAGAGTCTTAAAGGACAATTGTATTGCCTCAATGCATTTTTTAAAATTGCTTTAAAAAGAGTAACGGTATGCAGCCTTCCCCATACATTATTTTCCTGATTTCGAGCCTCTCTGCCTTCAATTAGCCATGCTGTGGAGGGGGTGTAACAATTTTGTCTGCCTCTAAGGCTGGGTACAGACCAGAAGATATTTTCAGGTGACCGATTCACGGCACTTTCGGTCAGCCGAAAAAATCTCCTGGTGCGGGGCAGCCGACAGCGACCGACCTCGATTGTTCGTTCAACTGCTTCAGACGAACGAACGTGTCGGTAAATTATGATAGATCGTGCAGTTCCCTGTGGGACCGCACAATCGATCGTTCATCCTTTTGGTGGCTGTCAGAGGCGTAGCTAGGATACTAGCTAGATCTGGGGCACTTCTGGGCACGTTTGCAATGTGGCACAAACTTTTTAGGCCATGCCTCTTTCTTCTCCCCAATTAAAGGGGACATTTAGTGCAAATACATTAACTGTTAAGAAAAAAGAGCAGTATTCAAGGGTCAAGGGCAAGATTCAACTGATTTTTCAAAATGGAACAGAATATGTAGAATAACTAGGTATGCATAATATAAACTAAGAATTTTAAAAATAATGATATTTTCCACTGAACTTTCCCTTTAATCCACACCCATTAGGTATATTGCAATGGATAGACCAAAAAATACAGAGAAATGCAGTATTGACAGTTGGTTTGTGGGAAAATAGTCACATCAGTGGTCAGAGCCTGAGCAAAACAAGTATTGTATTTAAGGCATGCAGCAACACACACAACTCAGAGTAAATGCTACTGACATTTTTTTATTATTATTATTATTGATTTAAATTACATGTATTACAAGTATTACAAATAAATTTACATGTATTTATTTATAGATTAAGATGACGTAGTCATTTTTTCAGTATACATACACTTTAACACATTACAGGGAATACTGGCATGGGCTGATGGATATGGCTGTATGGAATGTGTCCATGGGAAACACAGTGGGTCATTGGCTAGCACTGATGCCTTGATATGCTCCCATAAACATAAATCTATGTATGTCCTCCCAGCACTTGTATGTGTCAAATAAATTTGCTTAGATTGTAAACTCTTCACAACAGGGCCAGATATGAATGTATCAATGTAATCATAAGGTAATTATATACACTATATAAATCCACAATAAAATAACTGCTGCCATTTATTAAGTGCAGCTGAACATGCGGTCAATAGAAGAGGCATGATAAAATTTACAACATGTCCTACCAAACAATTGTCTGATTTGGATGAAAGAACTGCCAAGAACCGAAATACTAGAATATTGGTCTGTAAGTTTGAAATATTGTCTCATGTGTACCTAGTCTAACTGAAGCTTCTGCAGTTAATGTGCAATTTTACTTATTATACAAAAATAAAGCTTTTTTCAAACCAATGCTGCCAGTAACTTTTCATTTAGTTGGTCTGTAAAAAGTTATGTGGTTTTGGCATTGCAACAAGACAATATAGTAGAAGCCTGATGCAGGCAGTATTGGTTTCAGTACGCCACACAGTATTTAATGAACTGGTACTAAAGGTTCATACACACCTACGATCACGGGTGCCGACCGGGCAATGATCTCTAAACGAACTGCCGTTTCGGGCAATAAAGTGCCCATACACAGGACGATTATCAGCTGAAACGGCCATTCATACACACTCGTGCTTCTGGGTCGGCACCTGCATCGCACGTAGTTAGGAACCTTTAGCTTTGCAAATCTTTGTAGATATCACATGGGCTCAGGTTTTAAAGGGTATCTCCACTGGGCCAGTTAGATTTATTGAAGAACAGGAGGTAAAGGAGCTGTGTCTTTCCTTATGTTCTTCAATAAATCGATCAGGAGCCAGGAGAGAAGGCAAGTGCAATGCGCATGCGTGTAGAAGACAGAGTCCAGCAGGACCTGTCAGACTACGGTCGGGGAGTGAGCAATCAGGAACGTTTGTTACCTTCTCTCCTGGTTCCTGATCAATTTATTGAAGAACAGGAGGTAAGACACAGCTTCTTTACCTCCTGTTCTTCAATAAATCTAACTGGCCCAGTGGAGATACCCTTTAAAACCTGAGCCCATGTGATATCTACAAAGATTTGCAAAGCAAAGGTTCCTACATAGTGCGATTGCAGGTGCCACCTCTTCAATAAATCGATCAGGAGCCAGGAGAGAAGGCAAGTGCACTGCGCATGCGTGTAGAAGACAGAGTCCAGCAGGACTGTCAGACTACGCGTCCGGGAGTGAGCAATCAGGAACATTTTTTACCTTCTCTCCTGGTTCCTGATCAATTTATTGAGAACAGGAGACACAGCTTCTTTACCTCCCGTTCTTCAATAAATCTAAATCTTTATTTTTGAGTGGAGATACCCTTAGAGAAAAATGAAAATCCTTTTCACTGAAATTATTCACTGAAACTGTGTATTATAGGACAAAACTAAGCCTTAAAGGGCAACTATACTGGTGAAACACACACAATGTCAGCAGAGAGTAAATATACAATAAAACCCACCCACTCCACTCTTGTGTTCCTGCGTTATGTCAGAAAGAAGATTTTAATGTCCAAAACTCCCGTCCTCCAGACCATAAATCCAGCCTTTCCCTCTCTTTCAGCTACGAAAATTAGAAGTGTCATTTGATTGCCCGGAAGCCTACAGCTTGCGTGATCTGTCACCCTTTCTTATCTACAACACTGCAAAAACAGAGGCCTGCTCTGCACTGATGATGGCTCAATAAAGCCGAAACCGTCTGTAGTTGGCGCTCTGTTTGCATTTAGCTGGTTTTGCATTTAGCTCCCTGTATATCTTTAAAAAGTCTTTTTAAAGATATACAGGGAGATTCAAAAACTTTATCGTTAAAAATGGTGTAATTTTGCCCCAACCAATCAGATCCTCTTACCATTTGAAAGCTGACATCTGAGTGTTAGGGCACAAAGTAGCACCATTTTTAATGATAAGAACTTTTTGAATGTCCTGATAGTGTTCCTGATAGCTTCCATGTGTAAACATGGTAAATTCCCAGAAGTCTTTGTTCCTTATTTGCATTTTACTGAAAAGGGAGTTTAAAAGCCTGAATTCTCTCCCTACCATATTAATATATTAGTGTTATCTACAACATGCTAATAGTGTGATTTACATTCTGCCCAGATTTTCCGGAGTTCTGTGGCTGTAACGAGCTGGACTTTAAGGCTGGGTACACACCAGAAGATTTTCTTTTCCAAAAGTGTTGTGATCGGTCGGTCGGCCGATAATATCCTGGTGTGGAGTGTTACTATAAAGAACCCACCTTAAAACCTTGTATTTATCCATGTTAATGGAACTTCAAAAATATATATTATCTAAAGAGAATGTTATATCATTAGATCATTTAATTTATCTGTTGTATTCAATTAGACCAACTGGACTTGAAGTTTAGTTCTTTCTTTTCTCTCTCTAGTCTATTCAAGAACTAAACTTCAAGTCCAGTGATCTAATTGAATACAACAGATATACCTTATGACCTGGATGAAAGAGAAACTTCACAAGCATCATTTAATTTTGGTTGGATATTAAACTGCTGTACCGTATGAGGTTGTCCAGTTTCAGAAAGAGAAATTTGTTAGTGTACGAAAACCAAAACTGTTGCCCCCCCTAGTGGTGCCCTCTCTAACTTGTTTTAAACTGATCAGAAATAGCCTAGTAAAATTAAACCATGAACTCAGTGGCGAATTACCAAAGGAGTAGCCCCCAGGGGCAAGCGCAGGATTTTCAAGGGGGGGGGGCGCGAATGGGTCACCACTGAACAAGCACAGGAAGTTCATGACCAAGTACAATTATTATGAGTAAGGGCTAGGCCACTCTAATGTGTTTTAAGTGCATTTGCGCATGTTATTGAGAATGTGATTTTGGTTAACATGTAAATCGCGGGAAAACAAAAAATCACGTGATTTCCGATGCGCATGCGATTGCGTGCACCATTTTTAACGCAAACGCATGTTTTTATATTAAATTACAAAAATAATGCGCAACAACGCACAGAAATCGCACACGTAATCGCGTTTGATAACGATCGCAATTGCATGCACATTTATGGTGAATTGTAGCGTGGCCTCAGATATTGTCAGATCAGATGTTGGACAATTGGCATGTCGTGGTAAATACTGCAGAATTGAGGTCTACAGGAGACATTCACCGGACCAACAGTGCTTTGTCCCGGTCGACCACTCACTAGCAGTTTGCCCATGTGTACGCAGTCTAACGTTCTGTTTTACAGAAAATCCACATTTGTGTTACATTACCATAGTGTCTTTCATAGTCAGAGTGTGACACTGATGACAAATCTGACCAGGACGATTATGGACAAGGCACCCGAAGCAAGTGCCTAGGGCCCAGATGCCAGGGGGGCCCCGTCGGGAGCCATCCTTGGGCCCAGTATCTATTTAAGGAATTTCAGGCCTTACCTTTAAATTTGCTTGAGGTCCGGTGGGGGCCCGGCCCTGGCTTCCAATCAGGAGTCAGCGCAGTCCTTGCGGTTACTGACACTGGCGGCCGCAGCGCATCACTATGCTGTGCGTGCATGGTACGTGGGCCTTGCGATGTGCGTACATTTTTCCTGCTGCGCCTGGGGTTATCGGATCCCGACCAACTGCACCAGAGGTGGAGGAGGAAGCATTGGCTTACCTTCCAAGTGCCAACCCATCAGCCACAGGCACAGCCTCAAATCGGACCAGATATCTTAAATTTTGTAGAAAAAGTTGTTTGCCGGCGGGGGTGGGGGGTGAAGGGGACAGTGCACAAAAACAAAATGTGAAAATGTGTGGTGCAGGGCCCAGGGAGACTCGGGAAGGGGGGGACAGTGTGCATAAACAGACAATGTGCATAAACAAAATGTGTTGTCGTGGCAGGGTCCAGGGGGAAGGGAATGTGCTGGTGGTGTGCGTGAGAGGGTATCATTACCCTGGCACACCAGCAGGTTTTGCTGTGGTGCAGGGGGTGGTGGTGTGCCGTGGGGTGTGCTGGGGTGCCAGGGGGTGTGTGCTGGGGTGCAGTTGGGGATGTGCTGGTGGTGCCAGGGGTGTGTGTGCTGGGGGTGCCAGTTGGGATGTGCTGGTGGGTGCAGGGGGGATGTGCTGGTGGTGCCAGGTGTGTGTGTGCTGGTGGGTGCCAGGGGGGTGTGCTGGTCGTGCCAATCGGGTGTGCTGGGGGTGCCAGGGGTGTGTATGCTGGGGGTGCCAGTTGGGGATGTGCTGGTGGTGCCAGGGGTGTGTGGTGGGGGGTGCCAGTTGGGGATGTGCTGGTGGTGCCAGGGGGATGTGCTGGTGATGCCAACAAAATATACTTTTATTGTTTAATGGAATGTTAGGGAGGGCCCCAAAATCTGATTTGTGCCTTGGGCCCCATTGGTCTTAATCCGGCTCTGCTAGTTGGGGATGTGCTGATGGTGCCAGTTGGGGATGTGCTGATGGTGCCAGTTGGGGATGTGCTGGTGGTGCCAGCGGTTGATCTGCTGTGGTGGTGCCAGCAAAATATGTTTTTATCATTTAATGGAACGTAGGGGGGCCCAAAAATCTGACTGTGCCTTGGGCCCATTTGGTCGTAATATCGGCTCTGAATCTGACAGAATTTGCTAAATACTGTCAGTATCGGACCTATTGGGAAAGACGTAATTTTCCATTACCAGCTCCCTTGTCTATGATTGTTCTGTATAAGAATATACGGACCCATTTCTCTGTGTATATTGAATATATATATAATATAAGCAATGTTTCCAATCAGCTATACAACTACCTCCAGGATTTCCTTGCATCCCCTCTTCCTGCTCACTAAGCTCCATCACAGTGTAGTAGGTACAGTAAGTTCTGTATTAAACCCAGTCTCAGTAATCACCTCAGGCAGCTGCAGGGTTAATGTTGATACAGTCTCTATGCTGCTGTCAATCACAGGGCAGACTGGATACATTTTGTAAACATACAAATGCTGCTTCTCACTCACAGCTCAATTAACAATGTAACAAAATTGTAACAGTCTATGTACACCAGGAGAAGAACAGCAGACTGCACTGAGCAGGCAGAAGAGGGGATTCCAGGCACCAGTAATCCCCCCCCCTCATCCAAACCCCACCTATGCAATCACAGGGGACCCAGAAGCCAGGGCCCCCCCATATTTTTACTTTTCCTGTTAGATATCAGCCTCCCTCAGAAAACTCAGTAGATGAGGCATGAGGGAGGCCCAACACTGATTTGCTTGGAGGTCCAGTGATTCTAGTTAAGTCAATGACTGAACTTAAAAGGGACACTATACTGAAAAGATGATTTTGCTCTCATCTTAATCTATAATTGAATACATGTAAGTAGCAATTACTCTGATTGTGGGTTGATGCATGCAATCCACAACATTTTTTAGGAGAAGTATCCCCCTTCCTCTTTACCACTGCCCATCCATTTGACTGATCTTTTTTTCAAAAAACCAAAGTGCAAGCCTGCACACAGATTCCAACATCGGCCCAGGTGTAGGCACTTTATCGGCAAAACGGTCGTTCGTTGGGGATCTGCCAGGTCAGTCGGTCAACGATCCCCAACTGAAAGTCCCTTCAGCCGATAAAGTGCTACACACGGGCCGATTATCGCCGAAAAGTTTGTTCCTACACATGGTGTGGTCCGACCTGCGATCACACGTTGTGTATGAACCTTTAGATTGGAATCAAAGGAATAGAGGGCAGAGCACAAAAAAATTATACAGTGGTGGTTGGGAATAATTATAGTTTCCATAATATATAGTTTATAACCTATTTTCGGTGTAGATGCCCTTTAAAATAAGAATCCAAAACCTTATTTGCAAAAGCCATTAGCCATGTAACCAATATCGTATTCAACAATAGGCAAGTTAAAGGACAATTATACTCACCTTCCTCCGCTCCTCCTTGTGTATTAGCTTTTACCCAGGGTGAGGACCTGAACCGCTAGGTCCTAACCCCTGGGTTTGCGTAACTTTCTGCAGAGTCTCAGAGCAAGGCGTCTGGTAGGTTCGTCTCCCCCCGCCGGCGACGAGGCCAATAGGAAGGCATGCTCTGAAACAAGCGTGCCTTCATTGCCTTGTCGCCAACCCAGGGGTGAGGACCTAGCGGTTCAGGTCCTCACCCGGGTTAAAAGCTAATACACAAAGAAGAGGAGCGGGGGGAGGTGAGTCTATAATTGTCCTTTAATTAAAGCTGCACTAAAGGGGAAGTTCAGTGCAAATACATATGTTTGAAAAAAAGCAGTATTTTTCACCCCAATGACCAATGACCCAATGACTGGGATAAATAAATGCAATCGAAATACTGACTTCCTGTTGGCGGACCTCTAGTAGAGATGTTATGTCTTGCCCTTGACCCAGCGCTGGGTTGATTCAGTTGCTCAGAGAGACTTGAGCATGTTTGAACCTCCCATAGTAAGAAATGACTGTTAGGAATAACAAGAAAGTGGTGCATCCGGAAGAAGAAGGACTGTTAGAACCTGAAATGTTAGCTCACTATGTCAACAGCAGGGAACAGCAAAGGGAATGAAATACAGATTTTTCAAAATGGAGAGAATATGTAGATAACTAAGAAGGCATTACACAAACAAACAATTTAACAAATATTGATAATTCCACTGAATGTCCCTTTAAGACCTTGTACAACGTCAGATCATTTTCGTACAAGGTGCCCGAGATGTTGGAATATCACGTGATCTCGAAATGCTGCACATGGTGTATTTCATTCAATCTTCCATTACACTCTACCGATAATCTGCAGACTATGTACAAACATACGACAATGTCAGAACGAATCCGCCAAGTGGATCATCGGAAAAGCAGGAATAGTCGTGATCATTGGTCTTAGAAGATCGTAAGCTTCATTAGCACAAATGTCGCAAAGGGGTCGTTCATCGGCCAAATCGTGCAAAAATTATTTGACGTGTGTACGAGGCTTTACTTCATTCAAACAGTTAAAGATAACATAGCCACAATGCCTGCCTGTTCAAGATTAGGTCCTGGCACTCCCTCCCCCCTCCATGTAAATGAATCATTAATACTCAATCAGGGAGAACCACCCAGTGCAACACATACGAATCTCAGGGAAACTTTACCAGAGGCTGTGTGACTCTGGTAATCTCCCCCTATGTAAATATTTAAAACCAGTTATCAGCTCGGTTAAATATGTACACAAACGGCTGCGCAGCCTCTGCAAAATAGGATTAACTCACGTTAGTGTAACTTTAACCTTTTAATCCCTGTGGCTGGTCTGAGGTTTTTTTTAAAAAAAAATAAGACCGCCCATTATAGCAGTCGTATAGGCCTGATACAGCGGGGATGGGGGTGTCTGGTTCAGTGATGGATTGGTCACTAAGGTGCAGTGGCAATTTGAAATCTAAGTAATTAAAATCACCACATACCATGGCCGACCCTGCGCTAGCTCCTTACTGGTGTTAATTTCATTTAATGAAACGTGTGTATGAGACTTTAGACATGATGAAAACATTTTCCAAGGGAAGGGTAGGAAGTTGTAAGTTTTGTAGAGAAATTCCTTAACATCAGTTTTAAGAAACATAAACAGGCTGGTGCTCAAAGAGGTAGGGTGTAAGCTTATGGTGGCTATACATATATTTGTTACTACCTGACCGAGCTCCCGCCGGCATTCGATTGATCCTGACGGAACCGCTCTCCCGTTCTTCTATGCGACCGACATGCGATCGCAAAATGAATGGGATTTTGCAATCACAGTTGCGCATAGAAGAAGGAAGAGGCGTGGTTTCGGCAGGAACGATCGAATGGCGCAGGAGTGCTTGGTTGGGTAAGTAAAATTGAACATATGTATGGCCACCTTTAAATTTAAACCTGATGAATTGGGGGGACAGAATTCAGAGGTGGTGAGCAACAAGAGAGAAAGGTTTATGTGGGAATGGAGGAATCCGTGTGTTTGGGGGTCTTGTACAGGAGATACTGTGATGAGCGCAGGGTACATGCAGGAACTAGAGTAGCAATAGCAAATAGGAAGGTACCAAAGACTGAAGTGATTGAAAGGTTAAGGCTGGGTACACATGGGCGGGCGAGTATGTCCAAATGACTGATTTGTCAGTCAACCACTTGCTAGTTGCTAACACTGTCGTGACAGCAAAAGTAGCCAAACAGCCGCCCATAGGGAACCACACAATTGTCCGGCAAAAGTCTGGCAGGATATGCAGATCCTGTCTGTCATTTTCAAGATCTGCAGACAAACAGGGAGTAGTATGTTTACTGACTTTTCAAAGTATACAACACGTTATCAGGGCTTATCGGTATGGTTATACCAGTTAGACCCTAGGCTCCCCGCCGTCATGGGGGCTGGGGAGAGTGTAGTAGCCCACTGGACAAGGAGACAATCAAATGAGCTAATGATATTTTCATTTTTCAGGAATAGTATAAGGGAGGAAGAAAACAGACACCTGTGTTAACTA
This sequence comes from Hymenochirus boettgeri, assembly GCA_019447015.1. Classification (NCBI taxonomy): domain Eukaryota; kingdom Metazoa; phylum Chordata; class Amphibia; order Anura; family Pipidae; genus Hymenochirus; species Hymenochirus boettgeri. The sequence continues at coordinate 140,383,666 of CM033471.1, read as the reverse complement.
CACAAAAAGAATTAGGTAAGAGGTTGTATACCATAAGACACAGAGGAAATCTACATAACTCACTGCAAATTTCCCTCGGCTGTAACATTTGAGGGCCGACCATTGGCTTTGGCATTTCCTCCAATCAAAAGAACATCTTCTGTGAATAGCTAGCTTAACTCAACATAAAGTTAGGAGACTCCTCCCATGGATATCAGTGAGATTGCCTGCTAGCTTTCATTCTCTTGAGTATCAGTGCTTAATTGAGCAATTCTCAAAAATGTGAAGCCTGATCAATCTGCTCAAGGTTTTATTCACCTTAGGTAGTGAAGGTTTCATTACTTTCCGACTATTGAGAAATGCATGCACAGGGCTGTGCTAACAAATCAGGCTCACTTTATTATCCTCCCCTGCAAAAATGACTATGAATAATTTGCAACAGTTGCACTTTCCTTTTAGACACAAACACACATAAAATCTACATGCAGAAAGGCTGGTTGGCATTTATATAGAAGTATGATGCAGCTGAATTGATTAATTGTAGCCATACATCATGTCATAATGAACTGCTACATAGCCTTGCAATATGTATATTTCACAAGTATTAAGTTTAGGCTCAATTTTCACTAGCTCCACAAGATTATTTGTATTTGCCACAATCTAATACATATTGCGTATTGGCCGAATCTCCTTAAATCTCCTTAAAATTTTTTAAACGCCAGTTCTACAGATTGCAATCCATCTGCAAACATTCAGTATTAGCCTTTTAATAGTTACACCTATAGAAACAATATATTATAGAGATGCAGAGGGAGGCTAATGTGATCTGTGAACTGCAACCTGATCCAGGGGTGTGTCTAGGGTTTTTGCCACCGAGCCAAACTCTGAGTGCTGCCTATATGTGGCGCGCGTAGCGTGCCACCGGCAAAAGGAAGTGGGAGTGGCTTTGTGTGTGGGCGTGGTTTGTGTGTGGGAGTGCGGCTAGCCATTGTCATACACATTTGCCACAGTGTGTTGGTACATACAAATTTAACCACAGTGTGACGAAAATGCAAGTTTGCCTACAGTGACTGGTATGTATAATACTGCCCACAGTGTGAATGTAATATAATACTTCACACAGTGTGACTGGTACATAAAATATTGTTCACAATGTGTGGTACATAGAAGAAGATGCTCCAGTGAATGGTATATAAATGTTTGCCAACAGTGAGTGTGACTGGTACATATAAATTTGCCTACAGTGACTGCTACATATAAGGTGCCCACAGTATGGCTGTTACATATAATAGTACCACAGTGTGCCTGGTACATTTAATAGGGCCACAGTATAACTAGTACATAAATAGTGCCCACGGTGTGACTAGTACATTTAATGGTGCCCACAGTGTAACTGGTACATTTTATAGTGCCAGAGGGTGGACTGGTACATTTTATAGTGCCCATAGAGTGACTGGTACATATAATGGTGCCCACAGTATAACTGGTACATTTAATGGAGCCCACAGTGTTATGGTACATTAAATAGTGCCTACAGTGGAACTGGTACATTAATAGTGTCCATGGTGTAAATGGTACATTTAATAGTGCCCATGGGTGTAAATGGTACATTTAATGGTGCCCACAGTGTAATGGTACATTTATAGTGCCCATAGTGACTGGTACATTTAATGGTGCCCCACAGTGTAACTGGTACATTAAATAGTACCCACAGTGTAATTGGTACATTAAATAGTGCCCACGTGTAACGGTATATTAATAGTGCCCATGGTGTAACTGGTACATTTAATGGTGCCCACAGTGTATTGTACATTAATGTGCCCACAGTGTAAATGGTCCATTTAATAGTGCCCACAGTGTAACTAGTACATTTTATAGTGCCCACAGTGTAACTGGTACATTTTATAGTGCCACAAGAGTGACTGGTACATTTAATGGTGCCCACAGTGTAACTGGTAAATTTAATAGTGGCCACAGTGATGCTGGAACATTTTATAGTTCCCACAGTGTAGTAGACATTTTATAGGGCCAACAGTGTAACTGGTACATTAATGGTGCCCCAATGTGACTGGTACATTTAATGGAGCCCACAATGTGACTGGTACATTTAATGGTACCCCCAGTGACTGGTACAATTAATGGAGCCCACAATGTGACTGGTACATAATGGTGCCTGCAGTGTGACTGGTATATTTAATGGTGCCCACAGTGAACTAGTACATTTAATGGTTGCCGGCAGTGTGAACTGGTACGTTTTAATATGCCTGCATTGTTGTAACTGGTGCATTTAATGGTGCCACAGTGTGACTGGTACAAAAAGTTAAGTTTGAACTTACCCCCCTTCTTTCTCTCCCTCTCCCCCTCGCATACCTTACTGCTGGTGCTGGGAGAACTTCTGTGCTGCGATCCCACCTCCACCATTCACCTCTGTCTCTCCTTGCTCGGTCCATAGCACTAATCATCTCCATACTCAGAGGGAGGCTCATCAGCCTCTTCAGCTAATCACCAGTGAACCTGAGCCGAGCAGGAGATTCAAAATCCTGCACTCACTGTAAATCACTGCTTTCTGACACTTGTGATCGGTGTAGTGCAGAGCAGGTGATTTACAGTGAGTGCAGGAGTTTGGATCCTGCTCGGTCAGGCTCATGGTGATTAGGCTGATAGCTCCCCTCTGAGTATGGAGATGATTAGTGCTATGGACCGAGCAAGAGGCTGATGAGCCTCCTCCGAGTTCGTTCCGCTCTTCTTGGATCTTTACCCTGTGTGCCAGTATGCAGAGATTTTTTTTTTAAATGCTGCTTCTCGGCTACTGGCAGAGGAGTGCCCTGAGATTTATTCTCAGGTTGCCTCATTAGAGGGACAGGCCTGACATGCTTAGCACAGCTTGTGTGCAATGCATTTCTTAATACTGTACTATCTGAAAGTAAATGAAACTGACTAATTGTAGGTAAAAGAAAAAACGTGAGCAGATCTATCTTGGCTCCCCATTTGTGTAATTACTCAATAAGCCCTAAGCCCTAACCGAAATCCAGTAGGAGGCCCTTACTTGATATAAATATGATATAAATATGTATTTTTTACCCCAGATGTATTAATATTTTTCATATAGAAAAACTGAAAAAATCTCTGAAAAAAACCCAAACTTGTTTACAGTACAACGCTTACTGATGGAACAGGTTTATTGTTCAGACCCTTGTTAAGCTTTACATGTGGAATATGTAGCCTCTTCCCTAACAAGTAGTTTTTAAGTTTTATAGCTTGTTCTTCTAGTCCTTTAATTGATCTTCCTTTTCTTTGTTTGTTTGTTTAGTTCATCAATCTTCTGTTCCAAACCTACAAAACACACAATAAAATGAAGTAGATCATATTATAGAAATAAATGTGAATTCATTTTAGCTAATCTAGGCAAATATCTGAATAGGCAATTAGAGAATAATGACTGCTTCTCTGTATTCTCACGTTAAATCACTTGATTGGTAAAGTTAACCAATATTTGTGGTGTATAGAATGGGTTTTAACCCCATTGGGATTTCCTGTTGAGTACATAAACCACTGACTGGAATTAGGACAGGCCACAATGTACTACCAGATCAAGGAAAATCTGGGTTGTAGTGAATTACGTTTCTTTTTTTGCTATCTTCAAATTTTCTCAATTTTTTTTTCTCATAAATCATCACAACCTATAAACCATACAAATAATAAAGGTTAAAAAAAAACTTTAGTACCAGTTCATTAAATACTGTGTGGCTGTACTGAAACCAATGCTGCCAGTAACTTTTCATTTATTTGTCTGTAAAAGTCTATGTGGTTTTGGCATTGCAAACAGACAATATACGTAGAAGCCTGATGCAGGCAGTATTGGTTTCAGTACAGCCACACAGTATTTAATGAACTGGTACTAAAGCCCACAAAAAAGTGATGTGCGTTTCTGTATGATTTTGTCATGTACTTGTGTCTGCTTATATCCTTTCTATGTTCGTTTGCTCTTGCATTTCCAAGGGGATTGTGTGTTAAAGGGATACTATACTGAAAAATGACTGCTCATCTTAATCTATAATTAAATACATGTAAGTAGCACTTACTCTGATTTGCATGTGTTGCTGCATGCCTTCAATCCAGCACACATTTTGTTTAGGGGGCGTATTCGCTAAGTTTTCGCTGCCGTTTTCCCTGACGTTTCGCCATAAATCGCGTTTAACGTGATTTATTAAGTCGGGAAACGGCCTCGAAAAGTTAACGAGGCGTTAACTCTTCGCGCCGATACTTACCTGTTACCGCCACTTCTATTATAGCGGCGGTAACTGTTTCGCACTGCTAGTATCGGCGTTTGCTTCGCCACCTTGAAGGTGGCGAAAGCAGCCGATACTAGTTCCCTGCGGCGGAGATGGGCAGGCAACACGCAGTGGGTGGTCGCACCCGCCCTGGGACACCCCCCGCAGCCCCTCCCAACCCCTTCCCGCTTGCAGCAATCTCGGAACAGGAGGCTAGGAGGGGCTGCCGGGAAGGGGCCACAGCGGGGGTCGTGACCACCCGCTGTGCACCCCCTCCCCAGCAGCCCCTCCAAGCCCTGCCCCGCCGCTGGCAGGAGGGGAAGGGAAGGGCCCGCTGGGAGGGTGGAGGCACCCTCCAGCGGGGCCCTGAGAAGGGCCTTTGGGGCTTAAGGGGTCCCACAGCTCGAACCGGGACCCCCCTCCCCGGCCCTTGTAAGGGCCTTTGCGACTGACAAGGCCCTTTGGGGCTTAGGGGTCCCGCAGCTTGAACTGGGACCCTCCTCCTGGCCATTGTGGCACTGACAAGTGCCCTTGGCGGGGTCCTGCAGCTCGAACCGGGACCCCCAGTGTGCGGCTCTTAAAAGAGCCCTTGGGCGACGTCTTCGGGGTGGCGACACCAACCCACTCAGGTCGCCGATGCCAGGCAGGCTCACTGCGGCCGCCAGTGAGCCCGCTGGCACTGCCGCCTCAGTGGAGCCGATGTTGCCAGCGCTTCTTTCAGCCATACTACTGCGATGGCATCTGAGTTCCGCAGCGGAGTGCTCTTTATATAGGTTTGCAGAAAACCCAAATCCATTTCTGATTGGTTAATTTTTTAATGCTTGGTTTACATGCTTTACATTAACCAATCAGATTTTCTGTTTTTCAGCTGGGGAAGGGTGCGCGGCAGGTGGTCGCGACCACTGGGAAGGGGGGGCTGACGGGGGGTCGAGGGCGGGGTGGGCGTATGCCCCGCTCCTTAGCGCTGGAAGGGATTTTAAGTCCCTTCACGGCGATATTGTAGTGCAGTATCACCGCACAAGGGACTTAAAATTACCGCAGGAATCGCGGCTGTGATACATCGTGACAATAGCGCTCGCCGTTATAAATACGGCGATGCGCTATTTTGTGGCCGCGATGTGCGGCGGTAATTTTTTTGGCGGTATTAACGTTTTTTTTTATAAATATGCCCTAGGAGCAGTATTCCCCCTCCCTCTTTTAAACCACTCCACTTCCATCCAACCTGACTTTTTCCCCACAACCAAATGTCAAGCCTGCACACAGCATACAGCATTCCAACTGTCAAACTCTGTCACCATTCCAGCTACAGTAAAACTACTCACAGAAGAATAGTTTTTGAGAGCAAGGTACTTGATTGACAGCTGAAATATAAGAGTTTTAGATTGGATATCTAAAGAAATAGGGGACAGATCAACAAAAAACAATACAATGGTGGTTGGAAAGATTATAGTTGTCAGTTATGGTCAATTTAAAATAACCTATTTTTCAGTAAGATGCGCTTTAAAATTCACTTTAAAACATGTATTAAAGGACAATTATACTCAACCTTCCTCCGCTCCTCTTCTTTGTTCATTACCTTTTACCCAGGGTGAGGACCTGAACCGCTAGGTCCTCACCCTGGGTTTGCGTAACTTGAAGCACAGCATTACTGAAACGCTGCTCTGGTAGGCTCCGCCCCCTCCTCCCGTCGGCGACGAGGCCAAAGGAATGTGCATTGATTATCTTTTCTAGTAGGCACGGAAGGAATGTGCATTGATTATCTTTTTATGTTGTATGAATGTTTGACCAGATCAGTAGCACTTCCGTAAATGTAGTTGGAAATTAGCCTAATTGGAGTGCTTCCAATCCTTGTATTGTAGTATTTATTGGGAAGCCAGGTCAAGCCTCCATGTGGTAATAGCACCACCAAACATGCCCTTTTATGGGAGATCCTATGCCTTTATATAAAGCACTGGATGGCCTCTTCTCTCATTTTAAAAAGCAAAGGGGGGGGAAGTGAAAGAGCCTGTTAATGGATCCAGTGTGTAAGAATGAGAAATGCAAAAGTTTGCTAATGGTAATTGCAGTAAAAAAGTGCTTATGAAGGTTCTCATTCATCCAGGTCATGGTATATCTGTGTATTCAATAGATCAACTGGACTTGAAATGTAGTTCTTGAAGACGTTTCGCTAGTCATCTGACTGGCTTTCTCAGTTCAGAATGACTTGTACAAGAATCTTGGCAATATGTACCCTGGAAAATCCCAATTAGCATATCACAGCCAGGTGTTAAGGGCGTGTATAACTCTATACACTTATGGACAATACATAGACTTAGAGAAATTGCACAAAAAAGACGGATTATCAAAAAGCAGCTGCAGATTTAACAGAAAGATTACAAAAAAGAGGATATAGTAGAAAACAACTAGAAAAAGCAAAGAAAAAAGTAGGGAGAGATCCAGAAATAGGAATAGGAGGAGAAAAAAGATAGAAACACTAGCTAAAGATCAAATGAATAGCAATAAATTGAAATTTATAACAAGTTATAGTCCTCAGTACCATCAGATAACTAAAATAATTAAAAAATATACACCAATATTATATGAGGATGCAGATTTAAGAAAAGTACTGGATAATGGGTTCCAATGTATACCTAAAAGAGCGAGGAATTAGGGGACCTACTCTCCCCAAGTGAAATCAAAATGAACAAAAAGTGACAGAGGATTGGTTAACTATAAAAGGGACCTATAGATGTGGTGCTACTAAATGAATCACATGTGGATACATCAGTAAAGGACCAACGTTCAATAGTTCAGTACAGGCAAAATTTTAACATTAAACATTATGCAATTGTGATACTACACTGTGTATATTGTTAACTTGCTTCACCTGTAAGGTACAATACGTGGGGAGCACAACACGCAAACTCAGGATAGAATTCGAGAGCACATCAGAGACATAAAGTTAAACAATAGTAAAAGTCCATAGCAAGACATTTTTTTGAATGTAATAATAACCAATTAATAAATTAGGGGTTCAAGCCATTCAATGGGTACCCAGAGATAGCAGGAATAAAGATAGAGTGAAACAATTACGAAAAAAGAAGTAATGTGGATATTTGAATTAAAAACAAGAATTCCACAAGGGGTTAAATCTAATATGTGACATTAATTGTATATGGGGTAAAATGATGCACAAAAACATGTAGACGTAAATGAAACAAAAATAGATATAGACAGTAAATGAAACAAATAGTCATAATGGAGCTCATGGAAATGTGTAAGAGTTAATGTTTAATAAATGTTACTAAATAACAAAGGAGAAATCACTAAGTGAAATTTGTATAAAAAGAATAATAGATTTGTATCACACGCTCTAGAACACAATGATCATGTTCAAAATGTTATGGATAATGTTTTCTATTTTTAATCTAATTAAGTGTTCACAAACGAAAGTATGTTCTCTGTACACTCAGAGGCAACCGCAGAAACTAGGTTAATGTATGATTAGTTAATTTGGAACACACTCTCAGAATTAGGTAGCTCCCGATTGGAAACGGAACAGGGGAGTGGTTCCAATAGTTTTACAATATAAATTACAATCATGGGAGAGAAAGAGAACAGCCTATGAGTAAGAGCGGACAGTGCCGCTCGAAACGCGTCAGGCAACTAATGATCGTGTGATGTATTTTAAAATGTTATAATAAAGTTATAAGTTTTATAAATGGGTGACCCTGGAGTCTTTCGGATCAAGGAGTGCGGATGGCCAATCACTAACGGAGAGCCAGATACTTTGTAAGCAGTCGGACCAAGCGAAGGGTCCGGGGCAGTCCCCGGGTGAGTCCTGATCTATGGAAAATGTTAATGTTCGAACTAGAAGTATTGTTAAAAGAGTCTATATACAAGTGTGTATGCTATACGAAAAGAAGAAGGATTTTACGATAGATCTGGGGTCCAGTACACCCAGATCTCTCCTTTATCCTAAGTAAGCCATCCATCTAACATACGAACAATTAAAACAATATAATATGTAAAGAGGTCTACTAATAATTGGTTAATCCATTTAGCCACACAGAGGTCACTACAATCTGGGATCACATACAACTTATTTGCAATGTAACACCTCTTAGCCATATCTAATCACACCCTTAACACCTGGCTGTGATATGCTAATTGGATTTTTCAGGGTACATAATTGCCACAGATTCTGTTACAAGTCATTCTGAATTGAGAAAGCCAGTCGGATGACTAGCGAAACGTCTTCAAGAACTAAACTCAAGTCCAGAGATCAAAACAACAGAAGCAGAAAAAAGCGGCCATCACCAGGTCAGATACGGACAAAGACAACGGACGGAAGACGAAGACGCGCAAAAAAAAAAAAATAAAAAAAAGAATTATATATATATATATATAGATATAGATATATATATTATAAATATATATATATACACACACACACCACCACCAATGCCATCAGATTAAACACCAAAAAAATTGATAAAGAAACAGAGTAAATTAAAAACAATAAATACATGTGGAAAATTTTGTGCATGTTGCTAGACCTAATCGTTTAATAGTTCTGTGCATATCCATAGAAATCTCTTTCAGAGATCCAGACTGGTCACATCAACAGTACAGTTACAGTATATATATGAAGCATTCATACCACAGTACCACCAGCAGTGTGAGACTCGCTCCCTGGATAGTTTGCGCTGGGACTACTCTCAGGACATCTCCTATCTCCACACTGCTTCTTTGTGGATGGACCTTCTTCCCGAAATTCACTGATGCTCTTTGCCGAATTACTTTGCTCCCATCTTGGCATCCTCTGGATGCAGTCCTGTAAACATATACATAGCGTTCCTCTCACCCAGCATGGATACCAGAATGAAGTCAAGGCTCTCTTACCTCCGTATTTTAGAGTTTCTAGTAATAAGCTCTATGGTCCACATGTATAGTTATTCTAGAAAAATCCTATGCACGTTTCCACCCCCATGTGTATAGGTGGGGTTCCTTCAGGAATATTTACACTGTGGGAAAACTTGTATGTACCAGTCACTATGAGCAAACTTGTATGAACCAGCCACACACATTGTGGGTAGACTTGTATGTGCCAGTCACTGTGGGCAAACTTGTATAAGCCAGCCCCACACATTGTGGGTAGACTTGTATTTGCCGTTTACTTAAAAGAAAGAGATGATACTGTCGGCCTGTGTATGGCGCATGGCCGAGGGACCCCCATACCACGTATGGGAGATCAGTCAGTTCTATGTAGGCAGTTCCCTTCACAATGTGCTGACATGTACCAATGTGTACCAATGTGATCTGTCGGCACATTGCAATGGAAATCTTATGTGTATGGCTACCTTAACACTGTCTGCTGAACTGGAGTGCTGACCTAATAGTGTCGCTGAACTGGAGGGCTGACCTTACAGTGTCTGCTTAACTGGAGGGCTGTCCTTACAGTGCCTGCTGAACTGGAGGGTTGACCTTACAGTGTCTGCCAACTGAGGGGGACCTCCTAACGGGTGGTCTGACCTAACAGTGTCTGATGAACTGAAGGGCTAAAACTATCAGTGTGTGCTGAGCTGAGACTGATTAACAGTGTCTGCTTAACTAGAGGACTGATCTAACAGTGCCTGCTGAACTTAAGGGCTAAACTAACAGTGTCTGATGAACTGGAGGGCTGACCTTACAGTGTCTGCTGAACTGGAGGGCTAACGTAACATTGTTTGGAACTGGAAGACTGACAACAGTGTTGCAGAACTGGAGGGCGACCCAACACTGTCTTCCGAACTTAAAGTTTAGGTATACTGAAAAAAATGACTGCGTCATTACAAAGTCATTAAAAGTAAATACATGTAAGTAGCACTTACTCTGAGGTGTGTGTTGGCATACCTTGAATAAAGTACTTTTTTTGCTCAGGCTTGACCACTGACTATTTTCTCCCATACCAACTGTCAATACTGCATACAGTATTCAGCACACCAACTTTCAAATCATTCAGCTATAGCAAATCTGCTTACAGAAATACTGAAATGTAAGAGGTTTCAGATTGGATATCTAATGAAATAGGGGGCAGATCAACAAAAAAATTATACAGCGATAGTTGGGATGAATTATAGTTTCACTAATGGGCAATTAAAAAAATGAATTTGCCAGTGTACATACCATTTAGGAAGGGCTAACAGTGTCTGCTGAAATGGAGGGCTGGAGGATTCAGCAGCCACTGTTGGACCAGTCTTCCAGTTCACCAGCCTTTAAGTTTACCAATTTTCCATCAAACAGAATGAGTGTGAATGTTGCTGCATAAATGAAGCCCCAAATGATCATATATGGGACCCTCTGTAGTTAACTGGAAATGATGTGACTGCATACCTGAACTAATAATATGATGCTATATGAAATACTAATTGCTGCTCTTTCAATAGTTGTCACTATGTGTTTAGGTTACAATATGTGCCAAGCAAAAAACATGATTTGTATTTAATACAAATTAAAATAATTCCAATCACATTTCATTTTGGCCAGTATTTAAAAAAGGAGCAATATACTAAATTAAAATACTACTCCTTATCAATGGTAATTCTATGACTATAGTGCAAGATGATGATCATTGCAGTATTTACCAATAATATAAAATTGTCCAAAATACGACTGTTGTTTTAATGCTGTGTCATGAGAATTATTTATGTTCAGTGCATAAAACAATTCAGTAACTGTTACTAGTTTCATTACTTGAATGCTTTTTTAGCCATGTAAATGTGACTGTAGGATATTAAACAAAAAGTCAAACATTTATTACCAGTTGCAGGTATTCAGGCTCACTGTGCAGTATCCCAGAAACTCTCTCAAACGGTCACACAGTTAAACCAGTCAAGTATAAAACATAAGGTTCCTGACTATCAGTTACTAATTTTTTAGTATTTTAGTATTTAAAAATTTGACAACGTTGCTCTTTTAAGGAGCAATGGCCTTTAATTAGAGGTAGAAAACTATCAAGACTGCATAAGAAAGAGGGACTAATGTTGTAAATATTTCTTTTGTTAATGCTTGCTTCTGCTGAGCCTGATATACACATAAACTACAAATGCACTCACTTGGATCTAATGAGATTGGCTGATTGTCAGACATCTGTACGGGTCCAAAAAGAATATCCAATGTCGATGAACCATTGCTTGCAGTTACAAAATCAATCACTCCAGGCAGAACATTTCCGTAGCCATTATCGTGCTCTGCTGTTGATAGAGACTGGCATAGGTTGGTCAGGTGAATGAATATGCATATTGCTGCAAAAAAAACTAGATACCAATGGAATATTGTAATTTGCAATAGTTATTGCATGAGTTTGACCATCTTAGAATGGTCTGTCTGCCAATGGATCTGCCCGAGGAACAGGTTTTTCAGTAAATAGGTTCCCAGTCATAAATTAAATTGTGTTTTTTTTAAGGTGATCAAATCCCTTGATTTGAATATACAGACTTTGTATTAAGGCAGGAAGGGGTAGGCAGTAAATAGTAGGTAGGCAGTAGCTTGTTAGGCTTTACAAAGGCCTAACATCGAAACGTTGTGATTGTGTTTCCGCACTAATAAAATGGGATTACCCCCTGGAACAAAACTAACGACTGGACAAACCTACTTTTTCACTTGAATATTGTATGTTTGGCACATGAGGGTGACCTATTGTGTCACTAGTGGTCATGCATTTCTTCTCTTGGTCTCTGTCTCTGGAGATCAGGGAAGATATTTGCTGTCCCTAAATGTTACTTAGCAGATAATTATTTATTATTTTTTTTACACATGACTAAAATCCTTTCCCAGTTTTCAGCTGTTACTAGGCATCAATAATTGCCAAGTATGACATATAGTACTAATAGAGCAATCAGACAAGTTAGAGTCTTTCACAAGATTCACTTTTAAAGGGAACAAATTGAACTAGAAAGGAAAGTTTAAGTATAAACTTTGAATTTAACTTGAAAGGCCGCATTTTGGAAGGGAATGTGTGTGTTTGTGCTGCAGATTTTAAAACTCAATAATGCCATTGATGAGGACATTTTTGTTTTTACTTACCCTTAAATAGTGCTGTCACATAATTTATAGGTAGGTCAGTTGGTGGGTGTACTCGTGTCAGGTTGGGGGATAAAAGAGTAACTTTTTTGATGGTTGGTCAAAATGTGATTTTTTTTACTATACTTAACCTTTAAATATGATTTCACATGAATGATGGGCACCTCAGTTGGTGTATTGATCAAAAATTATTTTTGACTATAGTTACTCTTTAAGTATGTCTGCCACAGAAATGGAAGAGTAAGTCAGTAAGTATGTGTGCCTGTCTCAGGTTCGGGGGTTAAAAAAACAAACTTTTTGATGATTGGTCAATATTACTTTTTAAAAAAACTTTAGTTACCCTTAAGTATGGCTGCCACAGTAATGGAAGGGTAGGTCAGTACTGCGTACCTGGGTAAGGTTGGGGGTTAATTTATTTTTTTAATGATTAGTCAACATTGTTTTTTTGACTATAGTTGCCCTTTAAATATGTCTGCCATTAAAATGGAAGGGTAGGTGAGTAGGCGCATGTACCTGGATCAGGTTGGAACTTAAAAACAAAAATTTTTTAAAGATTGGTCAAAATTTGTTTTTGATCTTAGTTACCCTTTAAGTATGGCTGCAACAGTAATGGAGGATTAGGTCAGTAGGTGTGTGTACCTGTGCCCCGTGGGGGTTAAAAAAATAAACCTCTCTGATTATTGATCAAAATTAGTTTTTTTTTAGTTACCCTTTAAGTATGGCTGCCACAGTAATGCATAAGTAGATCTGTAGGTTTGTGTACCTGTGTCGGGTTAGGGGTAAATAAAACAAAATTTGTTAATGAAGTCACATTTTTTTGTTTACTGTAGTTACCCTTTAAATATGGCTGCATGAAAATGGAAGGGTAGGTCAATAGGCGTGTGTACCTCAGATTGGAAGTTAAAAATACAAACTTTTTTTTTATGATCAAAATTTGTGTTTTTTGACTTTAGTTACCCTTTAAGAATGGCTGCCACAGTAATGGATAAGTAGATCAGTAGGTGTGTTACCTGTGCCACATGGGGGTTAAAAAAAAACAAAACTTTTTTGATTATTGATCAAAATTTGTTTTTTTTCACTTTAGTTACCGTTTAAGTATGGCTGCCACAGTAATGAAGGGGTAGGTCAGATCATAAGTAGATCAGTAGGTGTGTGTACCTGTGTCGGGCTGGGGATTAAAAAAACAAACTTTTTTGATGATTGGTCAATTATTTTTTTACTTTAGTTACCCTTTAGGTATGGCTGCAACAGTAATGGAGGGGTAGGGAGTAGGTATGTACCTGAGCCACGTGGGGGTTAAAAAAAACATTATTGATTATTGATCAAAATTAGTTTTCTGAATTTATTGATCAAAATTAATTTTCTTGACTTGTTACCCTTTAAGTATGGCTTCCACAGTAATGAATAAGTAATCAGTAGGTGTGTGTACCTGGGTCTGGTTGAGGGGGTATGTCTTTTTGTGTTACAACCATAAGACTTTTTTTATTGAGGATAAATCTAATTTACTTTTTTTGACTTAAGTTACCCTTTAAGTATGGCTGCCACCGTAATGGATAAGTAGATAAGTAGGTGTGTGTACCTGGGTCGGTTGAGGGGGTATGTCTTTTTTGTGTTACAACCATAAAACTATCTTTTATTGAGGATAAGTCAAAATGAGTTTTTTCTTATTACTTTAGTTACCCTTTAAGTAAGGCTGCCATTGGAATGGAAGGAACGTCAGGGTGTGTGTACCTATGTGAGGTTGGGTATGTCTTTTTTGTTTTTACAACCATAAAACTAACTTTTATTGAGGATATATCAAAATTAGTTTTTTTGACTTTATTTCCCTTTAAGTATGGCTGCCACAGGAATGAAAGGGTAGGTCAGTAGGTGTGTGGTACCTTTGTCTGTGTGGGGGGTTGGGCGTATTATCGTTTGTATTTATGACCATGAAACAAACTGTTTTGAATATCCACATTTGAGGATTATTACCATTATAGTCTATGGGAAAAATGTCCCGAAATTTGCCGATAACGCAGCAACGATTCGCGCGATTCCTTAGCAGGTATAAACACACTTTTCCTATATGCCCTGCACGTTGTACCGAATTTCATGTCTCTAGAAATAGAAAGAACAGGAATTTGGCTCTTCAAACCAAATTAATAATAACCCCATTCAAATTGAAGCAGCCAAAGCAAGATATGCCTGCAAACATCAATTTTCAAAATTAAATCTTTTAAAGTTGCAATTGTAGCAGTTCAGGTCCTTAATAGGTAAAGCATCACCTGCTGATATTTTAATATTAATCTTGTGACCTAAACACCATATAAACCAAACTTGTTTTCTTCTTTTTTTCCATTTGAAAAGATTTTCAATGCCACATTGTAACATTCTCTGAAAATCTCATAATGTAATAATATTCCAATGAACTTCCTGATATTGTACAAAGTGACTACTAAGCCTAAACACGTATGAACACTCCAATATCAACCCTACATTTCCCTTTGCTGAATTAATATTTGTAATTAGGCATTTAGTAAATCAACATTTCAGCTATTTTTATTGAAATATATACTAACACCAATGAAACTAAAAAAGCCTTATAAAAGAAGGAAATACCTTGCATAGTTCACCTAAAAGTAAATCAATAGGTCAAGAAGGTGTGCAAACAGTCAAACTGAACCAGTAAAAACATGTAAAAGCTATTTGGGTTTCCTATACCTCTCCTCAAACCCAAGGAAGGGGTTAATTCAACTCAAAATAAAGTACTCATGTTGACTGTGTAACTACCCCTTGGCTTATATAATATTAATTGATTCACTTGATAAGTGAACTAAGCAAGTCAGCACCCTCATTTGCATGGCAAAGCAGAATCTTAAAGGACAATTGTATTGCCTCAATGCATTTTTTAAAATTGCTTAAAAGAGTAACGGTATGCAGCTTCCCCATACATTATTTTCCTGATTTCGAGCCTCTCTGCCTTCAATTAGCCATGCTGTGGAGGGGGTGAACAATTTTGTCGCCTCTAAGGCTGGGTACAGACCAGAAGATATTTTCAGGTGACCGATTCACGGCACTTTCGGTCAGCCGAAAAAATCTCCTGGTGCGGGGCAGCCGACAGCGACCGACCTCGATTGTTCGTTCAACTGCTTCAGACGAACGAAGCGGTCGGTAAATTATGATAGTCGTGCATTCCCTGGGACCGCACAATCGATCGTTCATCCTTTTGGTGGCTGTCAGAGGGTAGCTAGGATACTGCTAGATCTGGGGCACTTCTGGGCACGTTTGCAATGTGGCACAAACTTTTGGCCATGCCTCTTTTTCTCCCCAATAAAGGGGACATTAGTGCAAATACATTAACTGTTAAGAAAAAAGAGCAGTATTCAAGGGTCAAGGGCAAGATTCAATGATTTTTCAAAAGGAACAGAATATGTAGAATAACTAGGTATGATAATATAACTAAGAATTTTAAAAATAATGATATTTTCACTGAACTTTCCTTTAAGCCACACCCATTAGGTATATTGCAATGGATAGACCAAAAAATACGGAGAAAGGCAGTATTGACAGTTGGTTTGTGGGAAAATAGTCACATCAGTGGTCAGAGCCTGAGCAAAACAAGTTGTATTTAAGGCATGCAGCAACACACACAACTCAGAGTAAATGCTACTGACATTTTTTTATTATATTATTATTGATTTAAATTACATGTATTACAAGTATTACAAATAAATTTACATGTATTTATTATAGATTAAGATGACGTAGTCATTTTTTCAGTATACATACACTTTAACACATTACAGGGAATATAGGCATGGGCTGATGGATATGGCTGTATGGAAGTGTCCATGGGAAACACAGTGGGTCATTGGCTAGCACGTGCCTTGATATGCTCCCATAAACATAAATCTATGTATGTCCTCCCAGCACTTGTATGTGTCAAATAAATGTGCTTAGATTGTAAACTTTCACAACAGGGCCAGATATGAATGTATCAATGTAATCATAGGTAATTATATACACTAATAAATCCACAATAAAATAACTGCTGCCATTTATTAAGTGCAGCTGAAAATGCGGTCAATAGAAGAGGCATGATTAAATTTACAACATGTCTACCAAACAATTGTCTGATTTGGATGAAAAACTGCCAAGAACCGAAATACTAGAATATTAGTCTGTAAGTTTGAAATATTGTCTCATGTGTACCTAGTCTAACTGAAGCTTCTGCAGTTAATGTGCAATTTTACTTATTATACAAAAATAAAGCTTTTTTCAAACCAATGCTGCCAGTAACTTTTCATTTATTTGTCTGTAAAAGTCTATGTGGTTTTGGCATTGCAAACAGACAATATATGTAGAAGCCTGATGCAGGCAGTATTGGTTTCAGTACAGCCACACAGTATTTAATGAACTGGTACTAAAGGTTCATACACACCTACGATCACGGGTGCCGACCGGGCAACGATCTCTAAACGAACTGCCGTTTCGGGCAATAAAGTGCCCATACACAGGACGATTATCAGCTGAAACGGCCATTCATACACATCGTGCTTCGTGGGTCGGCACCTGCAATCGCACGTATGTAGGAACCTTTAGCTTTGCAAATCTTTGTAGATATCACATGGGCTCAGGTTTTAAAGGGTATCTCCACTGGGCCAGTTAGATTTATTGAAGAACAGGAGGTAAAGGAGCTGTGTCTTTCCTTATGTTCTTCAATAAATCGATCAGGAGCCAGGAGAGAAGGCAAGTGCAATGCGCATGCGTGTAGAAGACAGAGTCCAGCAGGACCTGTCAGACTACGCGTCCGGGGAGTGAGCAATCAGGAACGTTTGTTACCTTCTCTCCTGGTTCCTGATCAATTTATTGAAGAACAGGAGGTAAGACACAGCTTCTTTACCTCCTGTTCTTCAATAAATCTAACTGGCCCAGTGGAGATACCCTTTAAAACCTGAGCCCATGTGATATCTACAAAGATTTGCAAAGCTAAAGGTTCCTACATACGTGCGATTGCAGGTGCCAACCTCTTCAATAAATCGATCAGGAGCCAGGAGAGAAGGCAAGTGCACTGCGCATGCGTGTAGAAGACAGAGTCCAGCAGGACCTGTCAGACTACGCGTCCCAGGGAGTGAGCAATCAGGAACGTTTTTTACCTTCTCTCCTGGTTCCTGATCAATTTATTGAAGAACAGGAGACACAGCTTCTTTACCTCCCGTTCTTCAATAAATCTAAATCTTTATTTTTTGAGTGGAGATACCCTTTAAGAGAAAAATGAAAATCCTTTTCACTGAAATTATTCACTGAAACTGTGTATTATAGGACAAAACATAAGCCTTAAAGGGCAACTATACTGGTGAAACACACACATTGTCAGCAGAGAGTTAAATATACAATAAAACCCACCCACTCCACTCTTGTGTTCCTGCGTTATGTCAGAAAGAAGATTTTAATGTCCAAACTCCCGTCCTCCAGACCATAAATCCAGCCTTTCCCTCTCTTTCAGCTACGAAAATTAGAATGTGTCATTTGATTGGCCAGGAAGCCTACAGCTTGGCTGATCTCTGTCACCCTTTCTTATCTACAACACTGCAAAAACAGAGGCCTGCTCTGCACTGATGATGGCTCAATAAAGCCGAAACCCGTCTGTAGTTGGCGCTCTGGTTTTGCATTTAGCTGGTTTTGCATTTAGCTCCCTGTATATCTTTAAAAAGTCTTTTTAAAGATATACAGGGAGATTCAAAAAACTTTTTATCGTTAAAAATGGTGCTAATTTTGCCCCAACCAATCAGATCCTCTTTACCATTTGAAAGCTGACATCTGATTGGTTAGGGCAACAGTAGCACCATTTTTAATGATAAGAACTTTTATTGAATGTCCCTGATAGTGTTCCTGATAGCTTCCATGTGTAAACATGGTAAATTCCCAGAAGTCTTTGTTCCTTATTTGCATTTTACTGAAAAGGGAGTTTAAAAGCCTGAATTCTCTCCCTACCATATTTAATATATTAGTGTTATCTACAACATGCTAATAGTGTGATTTACATTCTGCCCAGATTTTCCGGAGTTCTGTGGCTGTAACGAGCTGGACTTTAAGGCTGGGTACACACCAGAAGATATTTTCTTTCCAAAAGTGTTGTGAATCGGTCGGTCGGCCGATAATATCTCCTGGTGTGGAGTGTTACTATAATAGAACCCACCTTAAAACCTTGTATTTATCCATGTTAATGGAACTTCAAAAATATATATTAATCTAAAGAGAATGTTATATTCATTAGATCATTTAATTTTATCTGTTGTATTCAATTAGACCAACTGGACTTGAAGTTTAGTTCTTTCTTTTCTCTCTCTAGTCTATTCAAGAACTAAACTTCAAGTCCAGTTGATCTAATTGAATACAACAGATATACCTTATGACCTGGATGAAAGAGAAACTTCACAAGCATCATTTAATTTTGGTTGGATATTTAAACTGCTGTACCGTATGAGGTTTGTCCAGTTTCAGAAAGAGAAATTGATTGTTAGTGTACGAAAACCAAAACTGTTGCCCCCCCTAGTGGTGCCCTCTCTAACTTGTTTTAAACTGATCAGAAAATAGCCTAGTAAAATTAAACCATGAACTCAGTGGCGTAATTACCAAAGGAGTAGCCCCCAGGGGCAAGCGCAGGATTTTCAAGGGGGGGGGGGCGCCGAATGGGTCACCACTGAACAAGCACAGGAAGTTCATGACCAAGTACAATTATTATGAGTAAGGGCTAGGCCACTCTAATGTGTTTTAAGTGCATTTGCGCATGTTATTGAGAATGTGATTTTGGTTAACATGTAAATCGCGGGAACACAAAAAATCACGTGATTTCCGATGCGCATGCGATTGCGTGCACCATTTTTTAACGCAAACGCATGTTTTTATATTAAATTACAAAAATACATGCGCAACAACGCACAGAAATCGCACACGTAATCGCGTTTGATAACGATCGCAATTGCATGCACATTTATGGTGAATTGTAGCGTGGCCTCAGATATTGTCAGATCAGATGGTTGGACAATTGGGCATGTCGGTAAATCACTGCAGAATTTGAGGTCTACAGGAGACATTCACCTGGACCAACAGTGCTTTGTCCCGGTCGACCACTCACTAGCAGTTTGCCCATGTGTACGCAGTCTAACGTTCTGTTTTACAGAAAAATCCACATTTGTGTTACATTACCATTAGTGTCTTTCATAGTCAGAGGTGTGACACTGATGACAAATCTGACCAGGGACGGATTATGGACAAGGCACCCGAAGCAAGTGCCTAGGGCCCAGATGCCAGGGGGGCCCCGTCGGGAGCCATCCTTGGGCCCCAGTATCTATTTAAGGAATTTCAGGCCTTTACCTTTAAATTGTGCTTGAGTCCGGTGGGGGCCCGGCCCTGGCTTCCAATCAGGAGTCAGCGCAGTCCTTGCTGGTTACTGACACTGGCGGCGCGCAGCGCATCACTATGCTGTGCGTGCATGGTCACGTGGGCCTTGCGATGTGCATACATTTTTCCTGCTGCCGCCTGGGCTGTATCGGATCCGCGACCAACTGCACGCAGGAGTGGAGGAGGAAGCATTGGCTTACCTTCCAAGTGCCAACCCATCAGCCACAGGCACAGCCTCAAATCGGTACCCAGATATCTTAAATTTTGTAGAAAAAGTTGTTTGCCGGCGGGGGTGGGGGGTGAAGGGGACAGTGCACAATAAACAAAATGTGAAAATGTGTGGTGCCAGGGCCCAGGGACTCGTGAAGGTGGGCAAGGTGCTAAACAACAATGTGCATAAACAAATGTGTTGTCGTGGCAGGGTCCAGGGGGAAGGGGATGTGCTGGTGGTGCGGTGCCAGAGGGTATCATTACCCCTGGCACCACCAGCAGGTTTGCTGGTGGTGCCAGGGGGTGTGTGCTGGTGTGCCAGTGGGATGTGCTGTGTGGTGCCAGGGTGGTGTTGCTGGGGGTGCCGTTGGGGATGTGCTGGTGTGCCAGGGGTGTGGTGTGTGGGGTGTGCATTTGGGGATGTGCTGGTGGTGCCAGGGGGGATGTGCTGGTGGTGCCAGGGGTGTGTGTGCAGGTGGTGCCAGGGGGTGTGTTGCTGTCGGTGCCATCGGGATGTGCTGGGGTGCCAGGGGTGTGTATGCTATGGGGGTGCCAGTTGGGGATGTGCTGGTGGTGCCAGGGGGATGTGCTGGTGATGCCAACAAAATATACTTTTATTGTTTAATGGAATGTTAGGGAGGGCCCCAAATATCTGATTTGTGCCTTGGGCCCCATTTGGTCTTAATCCGGCTCTGCTAGTTGGGGATGTGCTGATGGTGCCAGTTGGGGATGTGCTGATGGTGCCAGTTGGGGATGTGCTGGTGGTGCCAGCGGTGATCTGCTGGTGGTGCCAGCAAAATATGTTTTTATCATTTAATGGAACGCTAGGGGGGCCCCAAAAATCTGACTTGTGCCTTGGGCCCCATTTGGTCGTAATCCGGCTCTGAATCTGACAGAATTTGCTAAATACTGTCAGTATCGGGACCTATTGGGAAAGACGTAATTTTCCATTACCAGCTCCCTTGTCTATGATTGTTCTGTATAAAGAATATACGGACCCATTTCTCCTGTGTATATTGAATATATATATAATATAAAGCAATGTTTCCAATCAGCTATACAACTACCTCCAGGATTTCCTTGCATCCCCTCTTCCTGCTCACTAAGCTCCATCACAGTGTAGTAGGTACAGTAAGTTCTGTATATAAACCCAGTCTCAGTAATCACCTCAGGCAGCTGCAGGGTTAATGTTGATACAGATCTCTATGCTGCTGTCAATCACAGGGCAGACTGGATACATTTTTGAAACAAATACAATGCTGCTTCTCACTCACAGCTCAATTAACAATGTAACAATCAATGTAACAGTCTATGTACACCAGGAGAAGAACAGCAGACTGCACTGAGCAGGCAGAAAGAGGGGATTCCAGGCACCAGTAATCCCCCCCCTCATCCAAACCCCCCACCTATGCAATCACAGGGGACCCAGAAGCCAGGGCCCCCCCATATTTTTACTTTTCCTGTTAGATATACAGCCTCCCTCCAGAAAACTTCAGTAGATGAGGCACTGAGGGAGGCCCCATCACTGATTTGCTTGGAGGTCCAGTGATTCCTAGTTAAGTCAATGACTGAACTTAAAGGGACACTATACTGAAAGAATGATTTTGCCTCATCTTAATCTATAATTGAATACATGTAAGTAGCACTTACTCTGATTTGTGTGGGTTGCTGCATGCAATCCAGCACACATTTTGTTTAGGAGCAGTATCCCCCTTCCTCTTTTAACCACTGCCACTTCCATTTGACCTGACTTTTTTTTCAAAAAACCAACTGTCAAGCCTGCACACAGCATTCCAACATCGGCCCAGGTGTAGGCACTTTATCGGCCAAAACGGTCGTTCGTTTGGGGATCTGCCAGGTCAGTCGGTCAACGATCCCCAACTGAAAGTCCACTTCAGCCGATAAAGTGCCTACACACGGGCCGATTATCGGCCGAAACGTTTGTTCCTACACATGGTGTGTCCCGACCTGCGATCACACGTGTGTATGAACCTTTAGATTGGATATCTAAAGGAATAGAGGGCAGATCAACAAAAAAAATTATACAGTGGTGGTTGGGAATAATTATAGTTTCCATAATTATAGTTTTATAACCTATTTTTCGGTGTAGATGCCCTTTAAAATAAGAATCCAAAACCTTATTTGCAAAAGCCATTAGCCATGTAACCAATATCAGTATTCAACAAATAGGCAAAGTTAAAGGACAATTATACTCACCTTCCCTCCGCTCCTCCTTTGTGTATTAGCTTTTACCCAGGGTGAGGACCTGAACCGCTAGGTCCTAACCCCTGGGTTTGCGTAACTTTCTGCAGAGTCTCAGAGCAACGCTGCTCTGGTAGGCTCCGTCCCCTCCTCCCCGCCGGCGACGAGGCCAATAGGAAGGCATGCTCTGCAACAAGCGTGCCTTCCTATTGGCCTTGTCGCCAACCCAGGGGTGAGGACCTAGCGGTTCAGGTCCTCACCCTGGGTAAAAGCTAATACACAAAGAAGAGGAGCGGAGGGAAGGTGAGTATAATTGTCCTTTAATTAAAGCTGCACTTAAAGGGGAAGTTCAGTGCAAATACATATGCTTTTCAGAAAAAAAAGCAGTATTTTTTCACCCCAATGACCCAATGACCCAATGACTGTGTATAAATAAATGCAATCGAAATACTGACTTCCTGTTTGCAGGACCTCTAGTAGAGACTGTTATGGTCTTGCCCTTGACCCAGCGCCTGGGTTGATTCAGTTGCTCAGTAGAGATCTGAGCATGTTTGACCCATCCAATAGTAGAAATGACTGTTAGGAATATACCAAGAAAGTGGTGCATCCTGGGAAGAAGAAGGACTGTTAGAACCTGAAATGTTAGCTCACTTATGTCAACAGCAGGGAACAGCAAAGGGAATGAAATCAACAGATTTTTCAAAATGGGAGAGAATATGTAGAATAACTAAGAAGGCATTACACAAACAAACAATTTAACAAATATTGATAATTTCCACTGAACTGTCCCTTTAAGCCTTGTACACACGTCAGATCATTTTCGTACAATGTGCCCGACGATGTTTGGAATATCACGTGATCTCGAAATGCTGCACATGTGTATTTCATTCAATCTTCCATTACACTCTACCGATAATCTGCAGACTATGTACAAACATACGACAATTGTCAGAACGAATCCGCCAAGTGGATCATCGGAAAAAGCAGAGAATAGTCGTGGATCATTGGTCTTAGAAGATCGTTAAAGCTTCATTTTCGCACAAATGTCGCACAATGGGTCGTTCATCGGCCAAATCGTGCAAAAATTATTTGACGTGTGTACGAGGCTTTACTTCATTCCAACAGTTAAAGATAACATAGCCACAATGCCTGCCTTGTTCAAGATTAGTTCCTGGCACTCCCTCCCCCCTCCATGTAAATGAATCATTTAATACTCAATCAGGGAGAACCACCCAGTGCAACACATACGAATCTCCAGGGAAACTTTACCAGAGGCTGTGTGACTCTGGGTGACTCTCACCCCTATGTAAATATTTAAAACCAGTTATCAGCTTGCGTTAAATATGTACACAAAATGAGCTGCGCAGCCTCTGCAACATAGGGATTAACTCACGGTTAGTGTAACTTTAACCTTTAATCCCTGTGGCTGGTCTGAATGTTTTTTTAAAAAAAAATAAGAACAGACCAATTATAAGCAGTATAGTGACATGATACAGCGGGGATGGGGGTGTCTGGTTCAGTGATGGATTGGTCACTAAGGTGCAGTGGCAATTTGAAATCTAAGTAATTAAAATCACCACATACCATGGCCGACCCTGCGCTAGCTCCTTACTGGTGTTAATTTCATTTAAATGAAACGTGTGTATGAGACTTTAGACATGAGAAAACATTTTCCAAGGGAAGGGTAGGAAGTTTTGTAGAGAATTCCTTTAACATCATTTTAAGAAACATAAACAGTGCTGGTGCTCAAAGAGGTAGGGTGTAAGCTTATGGTGGCTATACATATATTTGATTTTACTTACCTGACCGAGCGCTCCCGCGGCATTCGATTGATCCTGCCGGAACCGCCTCTCCCGTTCTTCTATGCGACCGACATGCGATCGCAAAATGAATGGGATTTTGCAATCACATGTGTCGCATAGAAGAACGGAAGAGGCGGTTTCGGCAGGAACGAACGAATGGCGCAGGAGTGCTTGGTTGGGTAAGTAAAATTGAACATATGTATGGCCACCTTTAAATTTAAACCTGATGAATGGGGGGGAACAGAATTCAGAGGTGGTGAGCAACAAGAGAGAAAGGTTTATGGTGGGAATGGGAGGAATCCGTGTGATTTGGGGGTCTGTACAGGAGATGATCCTGTGATGAGCGCAGGGTACATGCAGGAACTAGAGTAGCAATATAGGAAGGTACCAAAGACTGAAGTGATTGAAAGGTTAAGGCTGGGTACACATGGGGCGAGGTATGTCCCAACTGACTGATTTGTCCCAGTCAACCACTTGCTAGTTGCTAACACTGTCAGTGACAGCAAAAGTAGCCAACAGCTCGTCCCATAGGGAACCACACAATTGTCCGGCAAAAGTCTGGCAGGATATTGCAGATCCTGTCTGTCATTTTTCAAAGATCTGCAGACAAACAGGGAGTATGTTTACTGACTTTTCCAAAGTATACAACGTTATCAGGGCTTTATCGGTACTGTGTATACCTAGCTTTAGACCCTAGGCTCCCCGCCGTCATGGGGCTGCGGGAGATGTAGTAGTGCCACTGGACAAGGAGACAATCAAATGAGCTAATGATATTTTCATTTTTCAGGAAATAGTATACAGGAGGAAGAAAACAGACACCTGTGTTAACTACACAAAAAGAATTAGGTAAGAGGTGTTATTACCATAAGACACAGAGGAAATCTACATAACTCACTGCAAATTTCCCTCGGCTGTAACATTTGAGGGCCGACCATTGGCTTTGAGCATTTCCTCCAATCAAAAGAACATCTTCCTGTGAATAGCTAGCTTAACTTCAACATAAAGTTAGGAGACTCCTCCCACTGGATATCAGTGAGATTGCATGCTAGCTTTCATTCTCTTGAGTATCAGTGCTTAATTGAGCAATTCTCAAAAATGTGAAGCCTGATCAATCTGCTCAAGGTTTTATTCACCTTCAGGTAGTGAAGGTTTCATTTACTTTCCGACTATTGAGAAATGCATTGCACAGGGCTGTGCTAACATCAGGCTCACTTTATTATCCTCCCCTGCAAAATTGTACTATGAATAATTTTGCAACCAGTTGTCACTTTTCCCTTTTAGACACAAACACACATAAAATCTACATGCAGAAAGGCTGGTTGGCATTTATATAGAAGTATGATGCATGCTGAATTGATTTAATTGTAGCCATACATCATGTCATAATGAACTGCTACATAGCCTTGCAATATGTATATTTCACAAGTATTAAGTTTAGGCTCAATCTTTCACTAGCTCCACAAGATTATTTGTATTCTGCCACAATCTCATACATATTGCGTATTGGCCGAATCTCCTTAAATCTCCTTAAAATTTTTTTAAATCGCCAGTCTCTTACAGATTGCAATCCATCTGCAAACCATTCAGTATTAGCCTTTTAATAGTTACACCTATAGAAACAATATATTATAGAGATGCAGAGGGAGGCTAATGTGATCTGTGAACCTGATCCAGGGGTGTGTCTAGGGTTTTTGCCACCTGAGCCAAACTCTGAGTGCTGCCTATATGTGGCGCGCGTAGCGTGCCACCGGCAAAAGGAAGTGGGAGTGGCTTTGTGTGTGGGCGTGGCTTTGTGTGTGGGAGTGCGGCTAGCCATTTTGTCATACACATTTGCCTACAGTGTGTCTGGTACATACAAATTTACCCACAGTGTGACTGGAACATGCAAGTTTGCCTACAGTGACTGGTATGTATAATACTGCCCACAGTGTGAATGTTACATATAATACTTCACACAGTGTGACTGGTACATAAAATATTGTTCACAATGTGATGGTTACATAGAAGAAGATTGCTTACAGTGACTGGTATATAAATGTTTGCCAACAGTGAGTGTGACTGGTACATATAAATTTGCCTACAGTGACTGCTACATATAAGTTTGCCCACAGTATGGCTGTTACATATAATAGTACCAACAGTGTGCCTGGTACATTTAATAGGGCCACAGTATAACTAGTACATTAAATAGTGCCCACGGTGTGACTAGTACATTTAATGGTGCCCACAGTGTAACTGGTACATTTTATAGTGCCCATAGGGTGACTGGTACATTTTATAGTGCCCATAGAGTGACTGGTACATATAATGGTGCCCACAGTATAACTGGTACATTTAATGGAGCCCACAGTGTTACTGGTACATTAAATAGTGCCTACAGTGTAACTGGTACATTTAATAGTGTCCATGGTGTAAATGGTACATTTAATAGTGCCCATGGTGTAAATGGTACATTTAATGGTGCCCACAGTGTAACTGGTACATTTTATAGTGCCCATAGTGACTGGTACATTTAATGGTGCCCACAGTGTAACTGGTACATTAAATAGTACCCACAGTGTAATTGGTACATTAAATAGTGCCCACAGTGTAACTGGTATATTTAATAGTGCCCATGGTGTAACTGGTACATTTAATGGTGCCCACAGTGTATTGTACATTTAATGTGCCCACAGTGTAACTGGTCCATTTAATAGTGCCCACAGTGTAACTAGTACATTTTATAGTGCCCACAGTGTAACTGGTACATTTTATAGTGCCCACAGAGTGACTGGTACATTTAATGGTGCCCACAGTGTAACTGGTAAATTTAATAGTGCCCACAGTATGACTGGAACATTTTATAGTTCCCACAGTGTAGCTAGTACATTTTATAGTGCCAACAGTGTAACTGGTACATTTAATGGTGCCCACAATGTGACTGGTACATTTAATGGAGCCCACAATGTGACTGGTACATTTAATGGTACCCCCAGTGACTGGTACAATTAATGGAGCCCACAATGTGACTGGTACATTTAATGGTGCCTGCAGTGTGACTGGTATATTTAATGGTGCCCACAGTGTAACTAGTACATTTAATGGTGCCGGCAGTGTAACTGGTACGTTTAATATTGCCTGCATTGTAACTGGTGCATTTAATGGTGCCCACAGTGTGACTGGTACAAAAAGTTAAGTTTGAACTTACCCCCCTTCTTTCTCTCCCTCTCCCCCTCGCCATACCTTTACTGCTGGTGCTGGAGAACTTCTGTGCTGCGATCCCCACCTCCACCATTCACCTCTGTCTCTCCTTTGCTCGGTCCATAGCACTAATCATCTCCATACTCAGAGGGAGGCTCATCAGCCTCTCAGCTAATCACCAGTGAACCTGAGCCGAGCAGGAGATTCAAACTCCTGCACTCACTGTAAATCACTGCTTTGCACTTGTGATCGGTAGTGCAGAGCAGTGATTTACAGTGAGTGCAGGAGTTTGGATCTCCTGCTCGGCTCAGGCTCACTGGTGATTAGGCTGATGAGCCTCCCTCTGAGTATGGAGATGATTAGTGCTATGGACCGAGCAAGAGGCTGATGAGCCTCCCTCCGAGTTCGTTCTCGCTCTTCTTGGATCCTTTACCCCTGTGTGCCAGTATGCAGAGATTTTTTTTTTAAATGCTGCTTCTCTGGCTACTGGCAGAGGAGTGCCCTGAGATTTATTCTCAGGTTGCCTCATTAGAGGGACAGGCCTGACCTGATCTTAGCACAGCTTTGTGCAATGCATTTCTTAATACTGTACCTATCTGAAAGTAAATGAAACTGACTAATTGTAGGTAAAGAAAAACTGTGAGCAGATCTATCTGGCTCCACATTTTGTTAATTACTCAATTAAGCCCTAAGCCCTAACCGAAATCCAGTAGGAGGCTCCTTACTATGATATAAATATGATATAAATATGTATTTTTTACCTCCAGATGTATTAATAATTTTTTCATATATAGAAAAACTGAAAAAATCTCTGAAAAAAACCCAAACTTGTTTACAGTACAACTGCTTACTGATGGAACAGGTTTTATTGTTCAGACCCTTGTTTAAGCTTTACATGTGGAATATGTAGCCTCTTCCCTAACAATGTAGTTTTTAAGTTTTATAGCTTGTTCTTCTAGTCCTTTTAATTGATCTTCCTTTTCTTTGTTTGTTTTGTTTAGTTCATCAATCTTCTGTTCCAAACCTACAAAACACACAATATAAATGAAGTAGATCATATTATAGAAATAAATGTGAATTCATTTTAGCTAATCTAGGCAAATATCTGAATAGGCAATTAGAAGAATTAATGACTGCTTCTCTGCTATTCTCACGTTAAATCACTTGATTGGTAAAGTTAACCAATATTGTGGTGTATAGAATGGGTTTTAACCCCATTGGATATTTCCTGTTGAGTACATAAACCACTGACTGGAATTAGGACAGGCCATCAATGTACTACCATGATCAAGGAAAATCTGGGTTGTATGTAATTACGTTTTCTTTTTTTTGCTATCTTCAAATTTTTCCTCAATTTTTTTTTCTCATAAATCATCACAACCATATAACCATACAATAAATAAAGGTAAAAAAAATTGGCCCAAAAATAACACAGGATAATATTTACACAAGCATATATTGGAATTTTATTTACATTTCTACATTACATTTTTTCGCTAATATGATATAGATGGATAGCATTTTATTGCAGAATAATTTAAATTATCCTGTTTCACCAAGATACACAGGATACATCAAAAATCCTATGTTATCCTCAGTGGTGTTTCAAGGCGGAACAGCACCTAAAACAAAATGCCATTGTTCCTTATGGGTACGGGGGTGGAAGGGATAGTTAGTTTCCTGAGAAACTTCTTCAACCTCCCCTAGGCATCCTTTAATAAATATTCTTTGCAATTTTTTTAAGGTTCTTTTTGATTATTTAATTGCTATGTCCAAGAGAATCAAATTGCTTTACCTGATATCCTCCGAACCTTATTATCAATTTCTTTGTATAAAACTTCAGCTTCTCTTTTCACTTTCTGTAGTCTTTCTAATATCTCTGGTGGAATTTCTTTTTTCTTTAGTTTTTGTTTGAGGAACTCATATTTCTCCACAAGATCATTGAGACTCTGAAAAATCACGGAAAATTACTACCTTTAATGGGTATACCACACTTTTTTTTGTACCCTAAACATGCAAAAAATCCTGCAATGGATAACTTGATTTCAAAACATCCAGGATTGGGGCCTCTTGCTTCTTTAAGGCTGGGTACACACCAGCAGATATTTCCGTCAGACCAATCAGTCCACAGCACTATTGGCCGGCTGGAAATATCTGCTCGCATTCATCTGAATCTGACGAACGGGCGATCGGGTCTGTTGGTAAATCACGGCCGATTGTGCAGTTCCCTATGGGACCGCACGATCAGTCGCAAGCACTGACTCTCGCAGCAATAGTAGCCACTGCAGCAAACTAATATGTGAAAAAAATTCTGTTGGATCCAACCGATGCAGAAAACAACCAGCCGTGATGCTAAAGAACTACTGCCATGGGCATTGTAGTTGATAGAGCCAATGGAAAATGTTGGTCATTCCGTATCGGCTCCCTTTACTTTAAGTAGAGGAAGCTTATAGGATTGTCCCATTTATGGGTGCATGGCCGGTCGATCCCCATACTGTACATGGGGGTGGGGGAGGGTAGGTGGGAACATGTATGCGCTTACCACATATTGCCCACAGTGTTGGCACACATGTGACTGTATTTTAATGATGTATGTGCTGCAATCTTCTGTGGGTCTTTGCATTGGGTGTTTGTACCTCAGTGCTTCCTTTAACACTTGTCCCACTGCCACTTTTCTACTTTTCTGGTGTCACTAATAATCAGCTCTAGTTTCCCCTTCCATGCTATGTATTTAACAGTAGCAATAGAAACTCCATACTTTGTTCATTGATAAATCACTCACAGTCTGTGTATGCTATGTCTTCATTTACATCCATCCTCAGAATATATGCAGTGCATCATATGTAAATACTTTTTTGTGCACTGCTGTATAACTAATGGAATGGTGTCTGTTAATCTGGCTATATATATTATTGCTATATTAATGGTGGCCAAATTCCAGTTAAAAAGAAAACCCTAATTGTTAAGTTTATTGCTTTATACTATATACTATATATGCTGTAATAAAGAATACAAAGCCTCTTTAAGAGAACAAAAGAATATGGAGCAGTACCATAACTATTCCTATATAAGTGCCTTTACAGAATTCAAGATAACCTTTCCTAAACTCTCATCAACATTACACACTTACAGGGAGATTTAAGTTCTTAAGGCTCGTACACACGTGCGATTGTGGGTCATGACTCGCGATGCACGATGTGTACGAACGAACGTCTCGGGCCATAATCGGCCTGTGTGTTCGGTCAAGCAAAGATCCCCGACTGAACATCTGTTTCGGCCGATAAAGGGCCTACACACGGGCCGGTTATCGGGCTGAAACGTTCGTTCGTACACATCACATGTGTGTACAAACCTTTATTGTTAGAAATGGTACTAATTTTGCCTCAACCCTTATCTTAAAGATAAGAGTTACACAAATATAACACTTAAATGTCATTCAAGTTTACACAAAATCGACATACCTTTTCACTTTCTGTTGCTTCCATAATTGCAGATTTTGCCCTATTCTCTGCTTTTGCCGCATTGTTTCTGTTCTGTAACATCTTCTCTTGTAGTTCTGCAATCTTTAATTCTATTTGAGCATAGAGATTTTTAAGGTTCTTTATTTTATCGTCTGTCATATCTGCCTGGTTTTTAGCCTATGGAGACATTATGGATAGAATTAATGGAAACAACATAACCCAAAAAAGAATATTTATTTTACTTGTAACCTTGTGTACTAGTTATATTTTCTATGGATGAGCTACACTTTTTTTTTTCTCCTGATAGTTACCACTACAATGTATTGCATCATCTCATTGCCTGTAATGCACTGCAAAGAGTGTTAGAGACCTATTTGTAGAGCAGCAGTATAAGTATCTGTGTTTTGCAAACACATTGTAAAATACCAATTCAAATGCACCCATTCAATTTTACCACCTTTGACCTTTGTAAAGGTACGGTATGTTAATTTTGCTATACTGCACCTTTATAAATAAACTCCATAGTGTCTCTGCAACTTCGAAGTATGAAGTATACATAAAGTATGTTGCTGTTGGATTAACATGAAATGCTGTGCTCACACAAAAATTTCAAACATTGGAATATGCTGTGCAGTTTTGGAACCCTGTGTATAAAAAGGACATCATGAAAATGGAAAGGTATCAGAGAAGGGCAACTAAATTTAGGGAAAGGGGGGGGGTGAATATTAAGACAGATTGGAAATACACTGTCTGAGACATGTCAGAGTACACGAATACTGAAAGAAGGGAAGTTTAGTCTTCAAGTTCGGAAGGGGTTTTTCACTATGGGAACGGTAAAACTATGGAACTGTCTTCCATTGGACGCGGTGACAGAAGGTTCATTGGATAGTTTAAAAAAAACAATGAGCTTCATAAAAAGGTTGCATGTTACTGGTATCAATACATAAAGTTGGAGTTGATCCAGGGATATTTCTGACTGTCAATTCAATCAGAAAGGATTTTTCCCCCTTCATAATTCTGGTAGGGTTTCTTGTCTTTCTCTGGAACAACAGTTAGGCAGGAAATGTGGGTATTGCTGAGTAGCTTGGACCTTCTGGACTAAAAGCATGTTATCTATATTGAAGCATCTTGAAGGGAGACTATCAGTCTCCAGCTGCCTGACGCGTTTCAGGCATGCGCCCTTCCTTGTAGGCATGAATATTGGATACAGGTGCTCTTAAATAAACCCAGAGACACACCTCCATTATAGTGACTATGCAAAGCCATTTCATAATACACATAAAAACATTAACATACATACCTATATCTGTTGTATTCAATTAGATCAACTGGACTTGAAGTTTAGTTCTTGAAGACGTTTCGCTAGTCATCCGACTGGCTTTCTCAATTCAGAATGACTTGTACAAGAATCTTTGGCAATTATGTACCCTGGAAAATCCCAATTAGCATATCACAGCCAAGTGTTAAGGGCGTGATTGGATAGTGGCTAAGAGGTGTTATAGGAACGCTCAGAGTAAGGTGTCAATACAGCATTGTACATGGCAGACAGTTGGTGTCAAACCCCCCCACCTCTATTTAGGCTTGGTTTCTTTATTTTCACATAAATGGCCTCCTTAACACCTCTCTTGAACCAGTCATGTTCCTTTGCCAATATGTTAACATTACAATCTTCAAAGGTATGTCCTTTATCCTTAAGATGCAGGTACACGTCTGAGTCCTGACCCGAGGAATTGGCTCTTATGTGCTGGGCCATAAGTTGATGCAGTTGCTGTTTGGTCTCCCCCACATACAAATCAGAGCATTCTTCACTGCACTGCACTGGGTATATGATGTCTCTTTTCTTGTGTTTCGGTATTGGGTCTTTTGGATGTACCAATTGCTGCCTCAGTGTGTTGTTCGGTTTAAAGCAGACAGGGATACGGTGTTTTTTGAAAATTCTTCTTAATTTCTCGGAGACCCCTGCTACATATGGAATGACCATGTTCTTTCTCCTGTCTTGCTTTTCTCCTTCATTGTTGGTATTCGTGTTCTTTTCTTTCCTTCTACTTCTTTTGACAAAGGCCCAGTCTGGATATCCACAAGTTTTAAGGGCTCCTCTGAGATGTTTCATTTCTTTAGCCTTCGCCTCTGTGCTAGTGGGGATGTTCTCAGCTCTGTGTTGCAGGGTTCTGATGACACCCAGCTTGTGATCTAAAGGGTGGTGGGAGTCAAACATCAAATACTGATCTGTGTGTGTTGGTTTTCTGTAAACCTCTACTTCCAGTTTACCATTTTCCTTAACTTCTACCAAGCAGTCCAAGAAAGCCAGTTTGTTGTTTTGTACCTTTTCCCTTGTAAATTTGATGTTTTGGTCTACCGCATTGATGTGTTCTGTGAAAGCTTGTACCAACTGTCTGCCATGTACAATGCTGCATTGACACCTTACTCTGGGCGTTCCTATAACAGCTCTTAGCCACTATCCAATCACACCCTTAACACTTGGCTGTGATATGCTAATTGGGACTTTCCAGGGTACATAATTGCCAAAGATTCTTGTACAAGTCATTCTGAATTGAGAAAGCCAGTCGGATGAATAGCGAAACGTCTTCAAGAACTAAACTTCAAGTCCAGTTGATCTAATTGAATACAACAGATATACCATGACCTGGATGAATGAGAACCTTCACTAACATACATACCATATTTACATTCACCTCAAGAGGGGGGCATGTAACCCCTCAAAATGTTGTGTGAATTGATGCGTGATCACAAACAAATCATTGTGTTTTACTTGGAGTGCGACCCTCGATTTTGTTTGGTTTCCCAGTGAACTCATTGCATATTAGAAATGATATAATTGTGGATTTTGACAAAATTAAATGTATTTTCTTTTGTTACCTCTGAAAGTTTCTGTTTAATACCCTGAAGATCATTATTTACACTTCTGAGTATAGAGGAGGTTTCTTTCTGAGCTCTTTCAGCCATTTTCAATGTATTTAAGATTTCATCACTGTTGGGGAGGGATTCCGCTTGATTTCTTAAGCAAACAATAAGGCAACATTAAAAAAAACCCAAACCTTTATTGTAATAATTCATCACCACATTGTGCAGTCCTGTTCAATAAGCGGAATAAAAAAAACCTTTATCGTAACTTTTCATCGATATATTCCTGTATTGTAAAGGAATTAAAAATAAATGTACATTTAAAAAAAATAAATAAATAATCCACGTCCATCTACCAACAATTAAAATAATGCATTCATTAGTTTGCTATGTTTATGAATAAACAATAGCTAAACCTCTACAAGTATAAAACAAATTTTGATCCCTACAGCACAGCTTCCATTTTTAAACAATACACTAGAGATGCCAAAATCTGCAGGCAGGTCTGCAAAGTACTGTTGCATTTCAGTGTCTTAATTTTAACGTCGATATTTTGTTATCAAAACCCAAATTCACTTTGAAATCATGGTTTCAATGGCAAAATTCAATAGGTTTAGGAAGGTTGCCATTAATTCTGCAGTCAATCAGCAGAAAAGCTTAAAGGGGAAGTTCGGTGCAAATACATATACTTTTCAGAAAAAAGAGCAGTATTTTTTCATCCCAATTACCTTAATCTGCCAACTCAGCATTGTGTCTGTGTATAAATAAATGCAACTGAAATACTGACTTCCTGTTTGCAGGACCCCTAGTAGAGACCATTATGGTCTTGCCCTTGACCCAGCACCTGGGTTGATTCAGTTGCTCACTGCCCAGTAGAGATCTGAGCATCTTTGACCCAACCAACAGCCAATCAGTAGAAATTACTGTTAGGAACATTCCAAGGATGTGGTGCATCCTGGGAAGAAGAAGGACCATCAGAACCTGAAATGTCAGCTCACTAATGTCAACAGCAGGGAACAGCAAAGGGTAGGAAATCAACTGATTTTTTAAAATGGTAGAGAATACGTCGAATAATTAAGTATGCATTACACAAACTAACAATTTAACAAATATTGATAATTTCCACTGAACTGTCCCTTTAAAACCTGCAGGATAACAATAAGCACCCTTAGGAATACATCAGTGCTGACATAAGGTACCATCTGCACCCTGCCCTGTCCATTTGTACACATGCCCAAGAAATCCTATAGTTGACTGATAAAAAAAAAAAGGTAAATATTTATGCAACATTTTCTTGTGTTGGAATTTCGGGGAAGAGTATTTTATAAAAATTAAGACAGCCATCTATTGGCACAGTAATCAATCTAGATCACTAGAAAATTCAGTTTCCTGTACCTTTGAATGTAACCCATCCAGCTAAGTTGTAGGCTCTTTGGAGCAGGGACCTCTTTCATTACATTATGTTTGATGGCCAAGTAGCTACATTGTTAGTTCTATGTATTTATTAACGTATTTATACATTATTAATGTATTGTGTCTCCATTTTCTGTACTTATTATGCAAAGCGCTACATCCCCAGAGGATGTTATCAAATAGAATTATACATATATGTCAGAAGAAGCTGTAAGTAGGCTAAAACATAAGCAGGGAGATTTACACAGAACCCCAATCGCTCTGGTTAGATCTCCTAATGGAGATTTATTACCAGTTTTGTGAATCTGGGTAAATCCCAAAATTTCCAAGGTGGGAATTCCTAAAGGGTTTTGATAGACAGCTACGTAATCAGTGCACAACCAAAATGCAAGCCACATCCACTTTTAAAAGCCACCCCATGTTAAAGTATTTTTTGTAAAATTTTCTTGCCTTTCCTGCTAATAATCCAAAAGAATCTGGGACTATTGGGATTGATGCCCGTAGATTTTTTGCTGCCTTAGGTAAAGAGCAACGCGGTGACCCCCCTTCCCCAACATCACAAAGGTATCCCTCTTCTGTTACAGGTATAGGTGGCTGTATTCATTGCAATAATAATTTTAATGGTGAGCCCCCACGCAACATGTTTTGGCCTTACCCAACCTTTTTCAAACATAACTTCCAAACAATTCTTAAGGTTAAATAGTTAGGCAAGTCTTACCCACTCTCGTGAAAACCACCCTTCTGCCAAAATGAACCCTTGGGTCCAATGTACAACAGGTAAGTCCATTTCATAGTCTCTTAGAGGGAAAACAGTCTTTTCTTTCTGAACAAGGACTTCCCCATAGCAATGTTCCCTCTAAAGTGTGCGCTCGTGCACGCGCACACAACTCTGCAGGCCTGGTTAAAGTGGTGTGCACACAAAAATCTGCTGGAAAATAAGTGCTGCGGTATGTAGTGCACACAATTTCATTTTGTATGCGCACAGAAACTTTCTATCTGCGCACACATACAATTTCAATTAGAGGGAACATTGGCCCATAGTGGATATCTTGTGTTATCCAGTGCTAAGTAAAATTGCAGGGCTGTGCACATAAGGTGCCTACTCTGCTATACCATTTTTTATAATCTTGGCTGGAACATTTTGTTTTTTTAACTTAGTGGTTTACTTCAAGGCATTTCAAGACAGGGATACCACGCTAAGCAAGCTGTCAGCAGGCTAGAAACAAAGCAATGCAAGAAGATAGGATATCAATTTTCAATGTGCCAGAACAGCAGGTAACTATGTGTCCACAGAGGGATTCTGGGCACCTGTAATCCCCCAGTAAACACGCCTCTGGTTTATGGATATTACTCTTTTTATGATGTTCCTACCTTGCATTTTTTGCTCTTATGGCAAGATTTCTAACCTCTTGCAGTTGCTCTTTCAAAGATTCCTTATTATTCTTGAAGTCATCGCAATATTTCTTGATCTTGTTCAGCATTTCAATTAAATCATAAGGAGCAGCCGGCAGTTTAATGGCAAGTACTTGATTCACTATATTTTCTATTTCTTCAGGTGCTTGTGTAACATCTAAACAGAAGTGAACATAAATGGCACATCAAACAACATGAATGAACTTTTCTGTGCACGATACACTCCCTCTTCTCTTGCATTAGCAACAAATTTCACATAGACTTTAAACTATGTTATTACCATTTTTGAATATTAAATAACTCATTTTGCTTAACACAGAGAAGTCTATCAACACATTTAGGAATTATTAATTTTGTATATCCATGCATTTGTAAAAAAAGGCCTTACCTATTAGCTCTGGTTTACTTCCACCCTGTAGATTCTTTCTGGGACAAAGGTACACAGGTATGCTGTCTACAGGTAAATAGACAGTATAACAGCAAGAAAACCTTACAGTATCAAACAGAATGTAAAGCAATGTTTAGAGTGGCATTCTAAGAACAAACAGGGACTATCTGTATCTGTGTTTTACTTTCTTTCATTAAACAGTAATTCTACTTGAATTGTGCCCAATGATTAAGGAGTAACAGGTCAGAAACTGTAAAATGGGTTTGTTACACCAGGAGTATCAAATTGTTACCTACTCTAAAAGCTACACAGAAAAGATTGTAAAAGAAGACACTCACAACAAAAATGTGCTAGGCCTATGCCTGTATGATTAAAATAAGCAGTCAACTGAATAACTTAAAAATATATACTTTTGAAACTTCCTGGAAACCCATTGAAAAGAAACATGGGTGTAGCTTTGCCTACTAAAAGGTCAGCCATTTTCATTCCATGACCATTGACAACCATGGGTGACTAGCCAGTTGTTGTACCTTGTACATTAATCAGGTTAGCTTCCAGCAGTGGCTCACTGCTCCCCTAAAAAGTGTAATCTATGATGGCAATGTAAGTATATGTGCCTGCCTTGCCACAGCAAGCCAAGGGAAGAGGATCAGCTAAGATTTATTTTCATTCTCCTTTAGACTTCTAATTTTCTGTATATCAAGTGAATATGGTAAAAAAACTACTTTTAATGGAACTTACCTAAAAGAAAATCTTTAACATTTTTAATTAGTTCCTTTGAACGCTTTTTATCAGCTTCCAGAAGATTCATGGCTTTACTCAAAGACTGGTCTAGCTTTTTGGCTTTGTTTTTTGTATCTTCTGCTAAAAGTCTGATGTTATTGATCTATGACAAACACAAACGGTTTTATTGAAAAGTCCTTTTTATGTTCCTAAACTTCTTTTTAAAATAGAAAAGGAGCCAAACTGCTGTTCATGCCTTTACATGGTAGATGTAAAAATAGCATTAAACAAATGTTTTATTCATCTGAATATACATTTTATACAACAGCCATATAATATAATCCTTTCTATCATCATGAGCCCGTCTTTTCAGTGCTCTGCTGTGCCTAAAGGATGTTGAGAAACGTTGAGAAAAAATGTTCTCGCTACCCTATAACGCTACATTTCTTAAACATATAGCAGACTATATTAAAGACTTTGTCCACCTTAAAAACAAAAAACTGGTGACTTGTCAGTTATCTGCCCGTAATGCCAACTGCTATTTATACCAGTTTATTAAATGCATTTGTAACCAGATATTTATTGATATGTTCTGGCAAAGGTATCTACCTTCTCCCTCTGCTTAATGTTTTATAAGTTTGAGCATGTGCAGTGGAGGCAGCAGGAGAAACAGCAGTCAATCATTGGTTGTGATGTCAGCAGTCACAGCCTTGATTGACTGCATTGAGGGAGGGGCCAGCTTATTTTGCCAGAATGGAGGCAATAATTATCCTTAAGTATCTGGTTAATAATACATCTAATTATGTGCTGAATATATCATTTGGGGTAGGGGGCCGATAGCCGACCTTTGAGTAGTTTTTGTGTTTTAAGGGTGCCCCTTTAAAGGGCATCTATACTGAATGCGATCTGTTATGATTTTCTAACGTATGCAATCACCATTGTTGGCCCATTTCTGTCAAAATCGCACTTAATACATGTTTTTAAGTGGCATTTTAACAGGCATCTACACTGAAAAATAGGTAATTTTTTAAATTGACCATAACTGGAAACTATAATTCTTCCCAACCACCACTGTAACATTTTGTTGATCTGCCCCCTTTTTCTTTAGATATCCAATCTAAAACTTCTTATATTTCAGCTGTCAATCAAGTTCCTTGCTCTCAAAAACTATTCTTCTGTGAGTAGTTTTACTGTAGCTGGAATGGTGACAGAGTTTTGACAGTTGGAATGCTGTATGCTGTGTGCAGGATTGACAGTTGGTTGTGGGAAAAAAGTCAGGTCTGATGGAAGTGGATGGAAGACATGCAGCAACACACGCAAATCGGAGTAAGTGCTACTTACATGTATTCAATTATAGATTTTCAATATATAGATTTTTAGTATAGTGTCCCTTTAAGGCCTAATATTTACCTGTTTTTCATGTTTGAGGAAATTAATTGAAATGTTTTTTAGCTTTATGTTTGTTTCATTAGCAGATTTCAGAGCATCCTTGGCTAGGG
This sequence comes from Hymenochirus boettgeri, assembly GCA_019447015.1. Classification (NCBI taxonomy): domain Eukaryota; kingdom Metazoa; phylum Chordata; class Amphibia; order Anura; family Pipidae; genus Hymenochirus; species Hymenochirus boettgeri. Next base: position 140,344,837 of record CM033471.1, on the reverse strand, counting down.
GCAATGCTCCATTGCAATTAGGACCACCACATTTTCTGTTACCGGATTTGTCCCGACAAAGGGCTCCTCCACATGGAGCAATATCACAGGGAAAATCCCAAACTGTTCCACATACCTGCCAAACAGAAAAACACATTTGTATTACTGATATACGAAACAACACATTCTACTGCTACACACTCCGATATAATGGTGTGTATACCATGGGACAATGCTCTCTGTCAGAGAAAAGGAATTTGTATTCATTTTCATTTTAGGTAATGCTAGTTTATTGATTTTTTAAGACCATGAAATAGTAAAAGTATTACTAGCATTAAACATGCTAACTCAATAGTCTAATAGTTTTTATAGTCAGTTAATATATGAGAAAAATGTGTAAAGAAATGTTATATTGCAGTACGCGTATCTCTAATATATGATATAGAAATAACTCACAATATTGTAACAATATTTTTCAACCCAGAACATCTAAGAGAATCATTGTACAATCTATTACTTAATTGTAAAACGTAACAAATAAGATACTTAACAACTGTCCAGGTGATTTTATTAAATCTTACCATTTCATTCATTTTGCTTATATCCAGAGATTTCATTTTGTTTATTTTTTCTGAATTTAGTTTGTGTTTTGCTTCTTGGTTGTTTAATAAAGTTACAACCCTTTTTCTAACGTTAATAGCTGCCTGTATGAAGGGTGTAGAATTTTGTGATTTGTCCGTAGCTAAAGTCGATGTTGCATGGTATTCGCTGATCTTGTTAAAAAACACTGTAAAATCTGGAGCAACAATTAACATGAATAGCTTTTTATTACACATAGATAAACAGGTTAAGATAGTTCAAAGCCATTCTCATTTGAATAACGTTGATCAATAATAAATAAAATTTTCATGCACCTGTCAAAGGAAAATTGGCAGATACATGTAATTGCTGATTCCCCCTTCCCAACAACATGTAAAATATGTGCATTAAGAGGCCCATACATTATACATCACATTCCGATGTTACCGCAACCTTATTCCAAACATTTGCTCAACTTCCCAAGAAACGCCTAGCCCATTCTTCCTTGCAATCAACTTGCGATGGCAAAAAAAATGGGCCAGGCAGGAATGTCGGACAGCAAGAACCGCTTCCTGGAAAATGCGGTCTTAAGACATTAGATCGATTAGACTTTGTCCATGGACGAACAACTAATCTATCTAATGTCTAGCTTAAGTTTTTTTTAACATTGGGTGTAAGTGCAGGATCTGGAATAATGGGGTTAAACCCACGCTAAGCTGCTATATTCAGCATTCATTGGGAAGCGTGGGTTTAACTACATTTTACCCCAGAGTGTCGGTATTATATCACCCTCTAAATAACTTAAAATGGCTATCTAGCATATATATATATATATATTTACTGTAAGTGGTTAATCCTCCCTTATATATCATAACAGATTAAAATCTTTGCATTCACATAATACACAATGATATTAAAAGTCACCTTGGAATTCTGTCACCTGTAAAAAAGCTGCCATCCAATCATTTACCCTGATACTTGACAGAATATGGCGAATTCCCAATTATTATTCTACTAATTTTATTGTATTGTTGCTGTATGTAAAATAGAATGGGAATAAATCCTGTTGGAATTTTCTTTTTACTTATATAATGAAGTAAATATCATACCTTTCTTCTTGTTTGCATTTTCTTTCTCTTTAATTGCCTTGAGTATGTCAAGCTCAATAAATAAATTGGCAACTTCCTTTTCCACTATCCACATAGTGTTATTTATTTTAGAAATTTTGTTGAATTGTTTAAAATCCGTAAATATAAATTGATTCATTTTAAGCCTGTAAAACATGGCAGTTCCACTAATTTTAATATTATTTTGTCAACATAAATCTATCTGTGAGGTCAATATTCAACCACACGATGCACAGAATAATAAGTTATACATATTGTCTAACTATACATATACAGATATTGTGCTCACTTAAGCTGGCCACACCCTACAAACTTACCACCTGATGTTTCTGCGATGTTCTGATAACTGCCATAATATTGGTCGTAATTATGATCATAAACATGATCCACCAGGAAATATTGCAGGAACATCAGCAGGGAAACTGCTGTTTCACATGACATTACAATTGGTTCAACTCGACTGGTCAGCTGGGTCAAAATATTGTCAGTGCGGAGAAAATAGCCACTACCAATATTTTGGGCCTTATTTATAAAAGGTGTAATCGAAATTGTAAAATTATAATTTCAAACTTAATTTTATGATCATGGTCATATACCGGTAATTACAATTGGGATCCTTATTATACCCTGCCCTATACAATACCATTACCTCGCTATATCTCCTTTTCCTTTTTTTACAGAAGCCAAGGGAGAGAAATGCTAAAAGCTTCCAGATAACAATTTAAGATATGCATTATCTTTACGCAAGTCAGATCAATATGATTTCTTAAGCAAGTTTTAGGTGACTATCATTGCATGTATGATAACTTTATGACCAGTTCCAGATAAAATCGCCCAACTGGAAAAAGTCATTTTGTAGGCCGGGCTGAAAATATCTGGTAATTACTTAATTCTAATAGGGAGGGTGATAATGTAACTTTACCCTGCATTGATTATAGGCAAATTCTATTACAATAAACACTGAAAAGTTTACTGCAAACACTCACAAGAGTTCAGAATTAAAGAACCATTATACTGTAATTGTATCATTGTATATTCTGCCAATGCATACATTAAATACATTTATGGGAGGTATGAGCTGAAATGGATGCTTCTCTACATCCACAACCAAATCACAATTTTGACAGGTAAGAGCTTTCCAATTACAACACAAAGGGAGGTAGAATTAATCGCTCATACTTCACATCTATTTATTGAACACATGGATTGATTTATGGACACTGCAGTATTGCCAAGTATGCTACATTTTAAGTCTGAGAACCACTGCATTAAAGGCACACATATCCAGGCCAAAATAAAAATGTATTTTGCTTGGGTTAGTAATTAAGATTTACATTTCAGGAGCCTCTAGGCACAAAAGGCCGTTAATCCCCAAGCTCACACAGGCCACACCCCATACCACCCCGTTCTTACTTATAGGGGTAAAAACTTAGATTATTCTAAAATAATCTAAAAAAAATAAATAATTTAGATTATTCTGAAACGTGCTACAAAATAATTTACCATTTCCCACTAGGAAGAGGAAATACTGTGACCAAAGAAGATGGCCCCACATATTGGGGTTCAACATTCAATAAAAATATGCAAGCGCAATACATTAGAATCCCCAATTATATTAGTTTTGCTAAATTGCATTTATTCCACATTAATGTGGCAGTGACAATATAACAGTGATATTAAAATGAAAACACTGATCCATAACAAGTTTAAAGTTGTAAAGAATGAATGTATTACCGAATAGAGTCATAGTAATCTTTGACTTTCGTGTATTCAGGAGATGAAAGAATGGGACTCTTAAAGAACTTCTCTATAACCAAAAGTTTTTCTTGAAGTATGTTTATGTGTATATCACAGCCAATTTGTTTTTTGGGGCCTATATTTGCAGCAAGTCGAACAAAGCCATGAATGGTCCCAGAGAGAGATGTAACTTCAGCCTCCCATTCATCGAAGCACTGGTCACAACGAGGACATTCTGGAAATTGCTGTTTGAACTTAGGAGCACACTGGTCACAGTATTTTCCCGTGACACCAAATTTGCAGTTGCATAATCCAGTGACTTTATCACACATAGGTGTAATGGTGCCCTCCATGTTACACTTGCAAGCTTGATATAGAAAAATATAAATGTCATAGTTAGAGAAGCCACCTATGTTTAGTATGCAATATAAAACAATAAATAGGCTTTTAATAAGTTAACTATATCTCTGGCATACATGTTTCTAAAATCCCATGTTATCACCTTGGAAATAAATCTCACAGTCCTGCACAGTGTTTGCTTAGACTGGGTACACACGAGTGCATTGAAGTTTTGACCAAGCCTTCTGGGAAATTGTACTCCACCCAGAGTTAGGTCATGTGCTCGTTTGAGCAAAGTACTTTAAACTAGAGTCAGCTTCAAGCATCCAGGCCACAAACGAGAAGCTGTCAGCTCATGTAGCCAAAAAGGCAAGTACCAGTAGGTTAGGACCCAGTTAAAGAAAGCAACCTTGACGTGGTGATTGGGCTTAAAATAATTTGGCCAACTTATTGAACTAATTGCTTTTATTTATCCAGGGTTTAGCAGACTGTTTGTAGCAGCAACCTTATGGAGGTAGCCAATATGCAATTAGAATTGTTTGTGCACTAGAATTCTGTTTTTTGTATACACACGAGTGCACTATTTGTCCCGACCGAGCATTCGCTCGCTACGTCCACATGATCGGCCGTAATTTACAGACATGTCCGATTGTCCATTCGTCTGACCCGGATGAATGGAAGATCGACGTTGGTTGCAGCGATGGCCAAAAGTGGCACCGATACACTGAAGTATCTATCGATTGGGCCAAAAAATCTGCCCGTGCGTACCCACCCTAAAGTTAAAGTAACTGACAAGTAACCAGATTATTGTTTTCAGGGTGGAGATGCCCTTTAAAATAGTAATCCTTCCTATTTATCAATAATATTTAATATGTTTCCAAATAATGGTTAAGTATTGATCTAAATTTGTTGATAAAATGAAATAACATAACTCACGTATACATTTCGCATTGGGATTCCCATAGTAATTCTCTTCGCATTCATCACAGTTTTTTCCTGTGTAGTTCGGCTTGCATAAACACTGACCTGTGAACTGTTAGATGTAATACAATTATTATATTTTCTGTCACAAGCATAGTTCACTGTGCGTATTCATATTCATTTTATTTTTTACCACTTACATCCAATATATTTTTACTGGGATAAAAACACACATCTGTTATTTTCAGTTAGATCAACTGGACTTAAAGTTTAGTTCTTGAAGATGTTTTGCTAGTTGTCCGACTAGATCTCTCAATTCAGAATGACTTGTACAAGAATCTGTTGGCAATATAAGTACCCTGGAAAGTCCCAATTAGCATATCACAGCCAGGTGTTAGGGACCTTCTGATGCAAGGTGTGATTGCATTGAGGCTATGTGGTGTTATCGAAACTGCCAAAGGTAAGGTGTCAAAACTGCATTGCACATGGCAGACAGTTGGTATCAACCCCCCCCCCCCACCACCTCTATTCAGGCTTGGTTTCTTTATTTTCGCATAAATTACCTCCTTGGTTCCTTTGCCGAGATGTTGACATTACAATCTTCAAAGGTATTTTTTTTTTTGTTGAATTTTTTTTGGTTGAAAATGCGATTTTTGGAAGTATAGTTTAAGACAGACAGCAAAGATAGCGCAACGTTTCGAACCACACTGGTTCTTTGTCAAGCTTTGTCAAGCTTTGGCTTGACAAAGAACCAGTGTGGTTCGAAACGTTGCACTATCTTTGCTGTCTGTAAGAAAAACAGCCATGTGTTATGGCAGAAAATGCTTTTAAAGAATTGTGAATAAAATACTATGTTTTAAGGAAGCGCTGCTCTGGACTACTGGGGATGTTCTCTGCTCTGTGTTGCCAACAGATTCTTGTACAAGTCATTCTGAATTGAGAAAGCCAGTTGGATGACTAGCGAAATGTCTTCAAGACCTAAACTTTAAGTCTAGTTGATGTAACAGAATACAACAGATATACCATGACCTGGATGAATGAGAACCTTTCACAAGCATAAAAACACAAAATTATAGTCTCAAATAAGGAAGATTTACAAATAATAATACAACATTTTTACAGAATTAGGTTAAGGCTTTATTGGTTTCTACCTACATGGAACCTACCCAAAAAAGTTCAGGCAATGATAACTGTATGTAAGGTTGGTAAAAATGCTATTGTTAAAAGGATGCACATCAAAATCCCTCTACTGGTTGTTACCTGCCAACACACCCAGCCATTAGGATTTATGATTGATATGCTTGTTAAGTTGGTTGAAAAGTGGTCAGGCTGGGTGGTTGTCCAGATGTTGCAAGCACGTCTACTGGTAAGCTGTAAGTGTATTGGAACCTTAAGGAGTTTTTCTATTCTGCCTGTGCTTGTCCAGGATTCCTCTAAGTACTCTGGTTTTCATCTACAAAATACATCCAGGCAGGTTGTTAGTGTGCAGCACTTAAGGTGGCCATACACTAAGAAGATGTTTGATAGATTCGACAATCCGATGTCAAATCTATCATAAGAAGAGCAGAGACCAGCAATTTTATCTTTTGAAATTCCTGCAACGTTTTCCTTTCTCAAACATTTATTTGCGATCGAACCATGATTGTAAAAATTATCTGGTCAGACAGTTGTAAGGGGAATGGGTCTTATGTAGCAGGAATGTCAAAAGACAAGGGACATACACCCCTATTTACAAGCATCCACAGCTGCTCATGCTTGAAGTCACGCTAACCAATTTAGTGTGAATTTAATCCTTAGGTTGTGGTGGCTGTGTGGGTATCACACCAGAGGCGCACCTGGTATTTAACACCGGTTGAAAGCTGGTGAATCTCATTTGGGAGATTTACTGTGGCTCTGGGTGAATCTCCCCAATAGATATTGGGCCCCTTTAGATTGTAACCTGGGTCAGGACCTAATGAAACAAATGAATTGTAAGTCAGGGCTTGATGCTTGACAACCCAGGGTAGTGTGTAGTCTGAAGTTTACTTTCATTTATGCTTGTGAAGGTTCTCATTCATCCAGGTCATGGTATATCTGTTGTATTCAATTAGATCAACTGGACTTGAAGTTTAGTTCTTGAAGACGTTTCGCTAGTCATCCGACTGGCTTTCTCAATTCAGAATAACTTGTACAAGAATCTGTGGCAATTATGTACCCTGGAAAATCCCAATTAGCATATCACAGCCAAGTGTTAAGGGTGTGATTGGATAGTGGCTAAGAGGTGTTATAGGAACGCCCAGAGTAAGGTGTCAAAACAGCATTGTACATGGCAGACAGTTGGTGTCGAACCCCCCCACCTCTATTTAGGCTTGGTTTCTTTATTTTCACATAAATAGCCTCCTTAACACCTCTTTTGAACCAGTCACGTTCCTTTGCCAATATGTTAACATTACAATTTTCAAAGGTGTGTCCTTTATCCTTAAGATGCAGGTACACAGCTGAGTCCTGACCCGAGGAATTGGCTCTTCTGTGCTGGGCAATACGTTGATTGCTACATATGGGATGACCGTGTTCTTCCTCCTGTCTTGCTTTTCCCCTTCGCTGTTGGTATTCGTGTTCTTTTCTTTCCTTCTACTTCTTTTTACAAAGGTCCAGTCTGGATATCCACAAGTTTTAAGGGCTCCTCTGAGATGTTTTATTTCTTTAGCCTTCGCCTCTGTGCTAGTGGGGATGTTCTCAGCTCTGTGTTGCAGGGTTCTGATGACACCCAGCTTGTGATCTAAAGGGGGGTGGGAGTCAAACATCAAATACGGATTGGATTTCTGTAAACCTCTTCTTCCAGTTTTCCATTTTCCTTAACTTCTACCAAGCACTCCAAGAAAGCCAGTTTGTTGTTTTGTACCTCTTCCCTTGTAAATTTGATGTTTTGGTCTACCGCATTGATGTGTTCTGTGAAAGCTTGTACTTCCTCTGGCAGATTTTAACCCAGGTGTCATCCACATATCTGAACCAGTGGCTGGGTGCTATGCCCTTAAAGGTATTAAGCGCCTGTTTTTCTACATCCTCCATGTAAAGGTTGGCCACAATAGGTGAAACTGGAGATCCCATAGCACATCCGTGTTTTTGCTTATAGAACTTATTTGAAATAGGTGGTATTCAGGCACTGATTTGTATGTGGGGGAGACCAAACAGCAACTGCATCAACGTATGGCCCAGCACAGAAGAGCCAATTCCTCGGGTCAGGACTCAGCCGTGTACCTGCATCTTAAGGATAAAGGACACTCCTTTGAAGATTGTAATGTTAACATATTGGCAAAGGAACATGACTGGTTCAAGAGAGGTGTTAAGGAGGCTATTTATGTGAAAATAAAGAAACTAAGCCTAAATAGAGGTGGGGGGATTCGACACCAACTGTCTGCCATGTACAATGCTGTTTTGACACCTTACTCTGGGCGTTCCTATAACACCTCTTAGCCACTATCCAATCACGCCCTTAACACTTGGCTGTGATATGCTAATTGGGATTTTCCAGGGTACATAATTGCCACAGATTCTTGTACAAGTTATTCTGAATTGAGAAAGCCAGTTGGATGACTAGCGAAACGTCTTCAAGAACTAAACTTCAAGTCAGCTGATCTAATTGAATACAACAGATATACTTTCATTTATCTACCAAACACTATCTGAATTGGTTGGTACGGACTCTTTAGGTGCCTATACATACACCTCGCCAGACCGATCTGGCGACATTCAATCAATTTCTGAGAAAACGCCTTTCTAGATCTACTTTATGACTGACATACAATCACAAAATGAATAGTAAAAGTGGGACCTCACAATCGTATGTCGGCTGCAAAGAAGATCTGGAAAGGCGGTTTCTCGGAAATTGATTGAATGTCGCTGGATAGGTTTTAAGTTAAGCTGTTAGGCTGGGTACACACCAGAAGATATTTTCGGCCGACCGAATGATTCACGGCACTTTCAGTCAGTCGGCCGAAAATATCTCCTGGTGTGGGGCACATCGGACAAACGGACGATCGGATTTGTCGGAAAATCCCAATCGAGTCCCGCAAAGCTCGGTACTCGGCCCTCTTCTTTTCTCCACCTACACCCATGGCCTTGGACAACTCATTAGTTCATTTGGGTTCCAGTATCACCTGTATGTGGACGATACCCAAATTTACATCTCTGCCCCAGAACTCCCTATACTGACATCCCAGGTCCCCGACTGCCTTAGTGCCATCTCTGCCTTCATGTCCTCCCGCTTCCTCAAACTAAACATGGACAAGACTGAACTTGTCCTTTTCCCACCATCACAATCTGTTCCCCTCCCTAGCCTTACTATTAATATTAACAACACACCCATATCCCCATCTCCTCATGTCCGCTGCCTGAGAATAACACTAGATTCCGATCTTTCCTTCAAACCTCATGTCAATTTGCTTGCCAAATCCTGTCGGCTCCAACTCAAAAACATCTCCCGCATTCGACCCTTCCTCTCGAAGGAAGCTACAAAAATCCTAGTCCATGCCCTAATCATATCCCAGCTAGACTACTGCAACACACTCCTGTGTGGTTTACCAAACAACTGCCTAACACAGCTTCAATCCATTCTCAACTCTGCTGCCCGGCTCATTCATTTCTCTTCTCACTTCTCTAATAGCTCTCCTCTCTGCCAGTCCTTCCACTGGTTGCCCATCACGCAAAGGATCCAGTTCAAACTGCTTACCTTATCCTATAAAGCACTATCCAACATAGCCCCTCCATATATCTCAGAGCTGATCCAGCAATACCGTCCCAGGAGCAACCTCTGCTCTGCAAATGATACCCTCCTCTCATCTACTCTGGTCACCTCTTCCCATGCCCGCATTCAGGGCTTTATTTGTGCTGCCCCTCTGCTCTGGAACTCCCTTCCTCTGTCTGTCCGTCAGTCACCATCCCTTCAAACGTAACCTTAAAACCCACCTCTTTAGGCAAGCATATAACCTGGCCTAAACATTAATCCTCTTACTACCCAATATGATCCAAACCGCCTTTCACGCTCCACTGCCACTCTATTTAAAGCCTACCGATTCCAGTCCCCTTATGTCCCATCCCCATATCCTCTAGACTGTAAGCTCTTTGGGCAGGGTCCTCTCTCCTATTGTATCACGGTATTGCTGTAAGAAACTCCTCACTCTGTTTACTTATATTATGTATTACCTGAGTATGTAATATGTATGACTTTGTATAACATGTATTACCCTGTATTTAATGTATGACTATGTAATTGTAAAGCGCCACAGAAGATGTTGGCGCTATATAAATCAATAATAATAATCAATCGTGCGGTTCCCTATGGGATCGTTCGCAAGCGTGCTCGTAGCAAGCGCTCGCTCAGGACAAATAGTCCCTTCATGTGTACCAAGCCTTAGGTATGGGCACCTTAATACAAGAGACAAGAGATAGACATGTTATTACATATGGCATGTTACCTGATTGCACTGGGATCCAAATGAATTTTCTGTATTACAATTACAAGGCTCACATCCTTTTTTAACAGCCAATCCCCAGTACCCTGATGCACATCGGTCACAGTTAGTTCCAATTACATCAGGTAAGCAGGGGCACTGGCCTGTAGTTTTGTTACATACGCATTCTCCAATCTCCTCATACCCCGAACAGTCCTGTACATTGGTTCCCAAAGGGTTACATACACATTCTTAAAAAGAAAGAAAAAAGTATTTTTCTCTCTGATTTCACACAAATAATAATGATAATCTATACTATAAGAACAAAAAAATATGTGGAAATAACAATAAAATGTGAACAAGAATAATTTGGTGAAAAATAGTCATTTATTTTTTGATGCAGTATTTTTGCAAATAAAATGTTTTTGATTGAAGGGCAAATATGGCCAAAAAAGAACTTTCTGCCATCCTTAGTGCCTAACCCGGGGGGGTAAGAAAATCCTTCTCCCTCCTCCATGGATGGCTGAATTTCCGAGTGGTGAGCAGGGCCAGATTTATACTTTCTCTCCCCAAGGCCAGCTTGACTAGTTTCACACTGGTAACATTTTCTTAAAGGAACTGTAAACTCCCCTAAACCGCAACAAAGAACTCTGTGTCATCCGTTTCTATTATTCACAGGGAGGTGAGAACGCTTATTCTCACCTCCCTGTGAATAATAGGACGCTCGGGAGACCTGGAACTTACCTTACCCGCCACTCCGCTCGCAGCCGCTCCTTCACTAAACAGCTGTTCTCTCCCGATCGCGCGCCCAATCTTTTGTATTGGCGCGCATGCGCCTAAGATAGGGCGCATGGTCGGGACAGAGCGGCGTGTAAGGTAAGTTCCAGGTCTCCTGAGCGTCCTATTATTCACAGGGAGGTGAGAATAAGCATTCTCACCTCCCTGTGAATAATAGAAACGGATGGCACAGAGTTCTTTTTTGGGGTTTAGTGTTCCTTTAACGTTTACCAGGCGTTTTTTGAGGTGGTCACCATAGATGAAACGCTACACACAGCGTTTTACTGCCTCTAAATTTCTGGATCTGCTACAATACTATTTGTATGAAAATAGCTTAAAATATACAGAAAGGCTGTAAATCAGTCCAGCTGCACTTATTACAATTTATTAACAATGTCCTTTGATCCCTGGTCTGTTAAGCCTAGGCTGGGAGGGGCGTATCAATGGATTTATTAGGCTGCTCATTGGGACTGCCACTGGTCAGTGCTCTTTCTTTCTACTTCTGAGGGGGAATCACATAGGCCGATAGCAGTTCCTTCTGTCTGCATATCCAAGTGGTGCTTTATAAATAAAATTACACATACATAATGCAGGAGCCAGCAGAGATCCTGGTATCCTAGGCCATGGCCTCTGTGGCCATAACTTTTACAAGGCAAGCGAGATGAGGAATACGTCTTTTCATTAGACAGTACCAAACTCTTAGAGCAAACACAGTCAGTGCAAGGCATGGGAAAATTAATGCAAACCCTGGGGTTGAGGACCTAGGAGTTCAGGTGCTCAACCTGGGTTCTATTAGGGGTGGTGGTGGTTTGGACCAGTACAGTTGCACTTTAATTAAGAAGTATAGTACAAAATTAGATAAAAAAAGAACAAAACAGAAAAACTGTTTACAATTATATAACTCACCTGCTATATTCAAATGTTTTAGATCTAGAAAACACGGTGAACACGATTACTTACTCTTTCATTCCTCCTAACCCTTTGTATAGGTTTTGTCTTGCTCAGTACTTCAGCAAAGGGATCAGAGAAAAGAACTAGACCTAGTAGGAACTCACCATGCCTGGTTTAGGGATGCTGAGAAGTATTGCATACTCCATTTTATCGTTTAAAGGAAAGAGTTAAGAAGTATGCAAACCGGTGGAGAGCTGAGACATTGCTATGGTGGTGCATGCTCCTGGTATTGTTGTTGAAAGCAAAAGGAGAGTGGTTGAAGTTGCAGTAAGAAGTAGATCATGTACTGTAGTCTGTTTTTTACCTACAATCTGCCTTAGGCAAGCTAAATGTAAGGTTTGCTATGGGTGTAAGTTAATAATTTGCACTCAAATGTTTGCAAATTCCTTTGGTTGTAACTGGCACATTTGGAATCAGGTGAATACTGTAATATAAATTTGATCTACTTACTTTTACAGTTCTGGAGCAGGGGAGAGCCAAAGTAACCGGGTAAACAGGACTCACAGTTTGTTCCATATGTATTGTATAAACATTTCAAACACTCTCCAGTGTGTCTATCACATGGTTCTGGATCAGTAGTATCAATGTTTTTGTGACACTGACAAGGTAAACAGCGTCCTCCAGATTCATCAAGATTCCCATAATATCCCGGAGAACACTCGTCACAGTTAGCTCCTGGATAAGGCACAAACCAATGATTAGACCTAAATTTACAGACTCTGAAAGCAGATTAAGTAAATTGACAAAAAAATAGAGTAAAAATATAGACAAGTAAAAATGACAAGTAAAAATAAAGATAGGACAAAAAGTAACTGAACCTACAATTATTTTTTTAAGATTTTTTTTTTTAATTCCAGCTTATATTGGTACCATTCATGAGCAATTTATGCATGATAACATTTCCTATACAGAAAACATTTCCTGCATCTATCAACCTAATGTAAAATCTACACATGCTAATAAACTTGTATTCTTCCATACCTCCTTCTCCTCATTAGCTGCCAGTATGTTGTCTGTATAATGTATATATAGCTACTTACTGACATTAGCCATAGTATTTCAATGATAAGGATAAAGGAAGAAAAAGTCTTCTGACAAACTGTTGCCTAGACCTGGATAAATTTAGGAACTAGGGGGCTGATGAAATTAAAGGCTCAAAAGTTTACCCATTCTATTGACCTGCAGAAACCAATTAGATGTTATCTAACTGAAGTAACCAAGTAAAATGCTAACATCCCATTGGTTGCACCTTTTATTGCATCAGCCCCAAGTTTTTGTATTGAAGAGAGAAAAAGTATGAAACATTATTATTAAGTAGTATTATGATTTATTTTTGCTAGTATAAATTATATTACATACCCGTGTAACCATTTAGACAACTACACACCATGTCCAAAGTAGCAGGATCTTGGAGACAAGAATGTGCAAAAAAACGGTCACTTGTATAAGATTCTGGGCACATGCATGGACGACAAGGCTGGCCCAACACAGGGTTACCAAAGTAACTATCCAGACATCTGTATAATTAAGAAATAATGTAAGAAATACGTACAAGTTACATGTAGCTTTGATCATAGTCCATTGTAAACGTTTTGAATACAACCGCCTTTCCCGTTCTTCTTTGTGACCGACATGCTATTGAAAATCCCATTCATTTTGCAATCACATTTCGGTTGCAAAGAAGAACGGGAAAGGCGGTTCCAGCAGGATCTGTCTAATGTCGTGGGATTGCTTGTTTGGGTAAATAAAATCTTCCTAATGTATGGCCAACTTAAGGCCTTCATATACACAGAAAAATGTCTTCGATATTCTGATCAATTTGGAGAGTTTGATCAAATTGAAAATGCACAATCTGTACAAAACATTCTCATTGGGCCAGCCTAAAGGGGTATGAATGCTAGTGACATTCCTCCTTTAAAGGAGTATTAGCTCCCAGTCTTCATTTTAATTACCTTTCACAATTGTTTCCATTTGTAAACATCTTGCAGTCTAGACAAACTCCAGTGGTTGGGTCACATTTCTCAGAATTGCCATTACACTGACATGGCCGGCAGTTTGGAAATCCATAATAGCCAGGTAGGCAGCTGTCACATCTGCGACCATGTATTTCATTTCGACAAGCACACTGACCAGTTACTTGATCACATAAACGGCTTACTGAACCCTGAGTATCACAGTCGCACGCTAGACAAATAGCAAAGTATTAACATCTTTATTAGATAGATTTTGTGGTCTGTTAACCAACAGACCACAAAAAGTATTGGAAAGAGTAATGTACGTTATGAAGTAAAGAATCTTCAACATTAAATATATATCTGAGATAAATGTATATGTATACATAAAGGAGAAAATGAAGCAACATTTTCAAATATACTTTATTATACTGGTTTATTATTATTTTTTTATTATTAATGTCTGATAATAACCAGATTATTACTCAACCACATATATGACAGCATTGTTTTCTTGTGAATATTTATTCTGAACAGTTTATTATCATACCTTTGCATCCATCAGCACCAAACCCAAAGCTTCCCACAGCGCACCTGTCACAGCACCGGCCAAACACGTTCGGTTTGCAAAAACATCGACCACCAAATTTACTGCAACTGGTGCTAACAGAGCCCTCATTGTTACAGGTGCATTCTAAAATATTAAAGTCAAAATACATTATTACCGATAAAAAATGTAAAATATTGAAAAAAAACCGTACAATGTTAAAATTAAAAGTGGTGCTGGTGCGATTTACAAATAATGTGAATTGCACAGATTTAAAGGGACACTAAACTAATGTTTGTAAGTCAGTGTCTGAAGGACTAGATTCACAGGGAGGTAGCAGAGTTTATTCCTACTTCCCCGTGTGTAATATAATTAAAGGACTGAGGCTATATACTTACCCTCAGATGCTTTTGCTGGTTCCAACAGCTGATCTTAAGACTGGCATAACATCCCTCCCATCTTTTTCTTAGGCACACATGTGTAGAAGATGAAGAGATGACACGCCAGTCCATGGGTAACTATATAGCTTTAGTGATCTAATTATATTGCAAACAGGCAGGTAAAAACAAGTTCTCCTACCTCCCTATGAATTATAGTCTCCCCTGATACTGACTTACAAACAGCAGTTTAATGTCCCTTTAAAGGACACCTCTTTTGGAAACTGAAATGCAAGAACTTGGAGACATTTTGAGTGAAAACAAGTATATATACCGTGGTTTGCAATTGTTAGGTTCAATGTTAAATATAGGAGAACAGTGGTGCATGTATACAGTATTGTTCATGTGTAATTTTTGAAGTTTTAGTGATAAAAAACCTTTTTAGTGTGCAATTAGTTTCTGCACAGAGTTGTGACCAGATAAAGAGGTGAAAGTACAACAGACAGATTATGCCCTATACCAATGTCATCACAGTGATTAATCTCACATTATACAATGAAATTAGTATACTTGAAGCTTCATGATTGCTATAATTGGGGCATGATTTGGGAAGCACGGGGGCTCAGTGATTAGCACTGATGCCTTGCAGTAAAGACATCCTGATAGGTTGCTCTTTGAGGCAGGGCCTGATATGAATGTATACATATAAAATGATATGGAAGACGCTGGCGCTATATTAATCCACAATAATAATAATAAATCTATACAGCACTTTTACTTTTTTACCAGCTGGTCAGATCTATGTGCAGAGTTCATAGGCAACAATTAATGAACATTCATTTTTACATATACAGTAGTTTTCCTTTATGCATTTTCATTCTATTTCCAGGAGAAAAGATAGACAGAGCCTTTCCAGCTATTTTTCACGTGTTATTATGATTAGTTATTTCTAAAGGTTAATGATCTACACTGTACATATGTTGTAAATAAATAGCACCAATAGGACTGTAATCAAGATCTGTAAAATCTGAAAAGACAATAAAAGGTTTATAAAGAATACTTTGTGAACTCTACAGTTATACATGGAAACAGAATTGTATTAAATGAAATATACTTACTCGCTGCTCCATTGTGTATGCGTGCTGACATGCTTATTATAAGCTTCTCACATACATCTGGAAGGATTTCTGTTCCTATTTCAGCTGCCATTTCGATGCACTTGTAACTGTCATATTCCTCCAGATCTACCTTACTGCACAACTTGTTTACTGAAGCAATTTGGGGGATCAGTCCAAGCTTTGCAAGCAAAGATATATATAAATATAGTATTGTTACTTTTCATTAAAATGATGGGAATAGGTTTTCTGTATATAGGATCGTTTTGCATATGTAAGAAAACCATTCATTACATTGCCAAGAATTTAAATATATAATAGACATTGGGATTATTACTGATCCAAAGTCATTTTGAAAAATCAAGAGATGCACATCATGTTCCCATTTTATAAGCATTTGACAAATGATACCCATTTAGATAATCTGTAAACACCCTCCTTAAATATTATTAATGAGCCTCCAGCACAAAACCTAGAATGTAAGCACCATGCTAGACCTGATAATATATGTATGTGCACTTAGAAAATCCTCTTTAACATTAACAATAACAACAAACAACTCATCATCACTATGAACTGGCACTTACCGAATCAATTAGAATGAAAGAATTTTGATTAGAGTCAGGATTTGATAACTGATTTAAATAAACATCTATTACATATTCAGTATCTGGAGCCAGACATACAGAGGTGTTAAGCAAGGCTATCCTATGGGGAGAAAAAGATGAAAATCATGACAGTGTGATATTAATCCAAATGACAAAACAGAATTCTAAAAGAACATTACCATGTCCACCAAGAGGCATGAGACAGAGCCCTAAAAAGACTATTTGAATGCTATGGGAAAATAAACTCATTATTGGTCTTTTAAAAGTAAAACTACATTCCACATAAAAGTGCCAAGTTCAGCAATTTGAAATGCACCTTACATTATTTCCTTAACATAATTGCCTCCAATTTTATTATAAAGGGATGTTTCTAATATCTAAATATTACTAAATATTGAGAAAGGCACATTTTAGTGACTGCATCTTTTGGTGGCAGGAGTTGCTGAACTTAAAGCAAAACACAATTCCATCACTACAAAACACTTTCAAAGGTCATTTATAATTATATTGAGAAATAGTAGAGTATACAGCACTTGGGTACACCAGCACCACTGTAAATACTCTCAAATAGGAGCAAACCGTGAGTAGTCACAGTCACAGAATGATCTCTGATCTGGAGGTGGATATATTTCCCCTAATGATGTTGGAACATTGGATTAATAAACAAGATAGATATTTAGTTATGTGCAACACTTGTAACTCTGTCCACAATTGAAGGTAGTTGCAGCTAAACTTCTTCTAAACTAGAAGTAGACTTTTATAAGTTTATAATTATAGTACTTTTATTTATGTTGGTGGAAATGTCATCAATGTTACAACATTTTTATTGCTAAATATTTCCCTACCTTTCCGTAGCAGTCAGAAGAACTTTGCCATCAAAATTAATTCTGCTTCCACAGTGCTGATTTATGGTTTCGTGAGGAGCATTAATCACAATTCTTGCAGTCCAGTCGTCCAATGACTTTATTTAGGGCACAAAAAGAAACAAACTATTTGATGGATAGATACAAAGGATTACTAAATGGTTGTAAGTGAATATATAATGTGCCATGACCTCCAGGAACATGCCAAATGTGTATTTACATATTCAAAATGTAAAATTTTTGGCTTGTGGTCTGTTTTTGTTTTGTTTTGTTTAATAATAAATGTTATTGATTGCAAACCTTAAAAAACGTGCATAACCAAACAACAAGGAAATGGTTAAATGGGAAATCAGTTTACTGACATATATATTTCTCTTAGAAAGCTCCATTCAGTGGTGTAGCTAGAAACTGCAGGGCCCCATAGCAAATTTTAGATGGGGCTCCTCAACCCGCAAAAGAAAACAGTTCGGTGAAGTTCAACCTAACCTGGGCAGCTTTTTTAAAGGGCATGTCTACTCTGCTAAGAAGATTTTTTATGTCACATAGTTCAGCCCTTCATACCCCATTTTCATTTTAAGTTTACCTTTCGAAGATAGGTAAATATATACTACTTATAAAACCCAGATCCCTTGCTGGCGTGGACACCCCTTTTCTGATGCTGTTGCGAGCTGGTGGGTTACGAACATACACAGTAGCAGAGGAGTCTCGTTCTGTAACAGACGCCAGCCATTGGGCGTAATGTCCCTATCAAGAGAGGAGCCAGGGTTTTGTAAGTACAATATCTGAGCCTGGGAGCCTCTTTGAAAGGTTTAAGTAAAACGAAAAGGGGGGTTGTGAGACTGAACTACGTGAGGCAAAATTTTTCTTAGGAGGGTGGACATGTCTGTAGGACACCTGGTAGGGCCCCTTTGGTTCTGGGCCCCATAGCAATCACTATGGTTGCTATGGTGATCCCTACGCCCCTGGCTCCATTAGCTAAACATCAGAAGAAGGTGGGAAAACATGTGTTTCATATTACTGCAGTGAATATAGTAGCTGTGCATATGTAATGCACCGATTTGGTCCACTTTGTGATGTTGCAGGGCATGTCTTATATAGCATGTCATATTTATGGATAAATTAAAGGAGAACTAAACAACTAAACTTAATTTTTTAATCCTTATGTGAAAGCTTTTTTCTCCAGATATGCATTGTGAGATTTTTTTCCCCAGTAAGCATTTATGTACATGTATGTAGATTCTAGAACTAAGACAGTTTACATGTTGTTGCTATTGCAACCTCACAGCCCATGTAGTCTTCAAATAGCCTTTAAAGCATGTGAAACTATTGGAAACACCCCCTGGCCACACTATTCACTGTCTCTATGCACATATTTTCTATACTGATGTCTCCACACGTGCAAAAAACATGTGTGATTTGCTCCAATAAAAGAGCATCAATTTGCAATTACAATTGTGTTGTGTACTAAGACCTGTCTGCATGCTGCACTTTATTCTTATCTTGCAGGCTTATAGCGATAATTAATGTCTTTTTGGGGAAATTCCATATCATATGTACCTATGTGCGAGCTGGGCACAAGGGCATCATATATGTATCTGTGTGAGCTGGGCATGAGGGAAACTAGGTTAGGCTAGTTAGGTTAGACCCTGCTGAAATAATCTACCTTTATGTGGAGGCAGGCTCACAAATTACAGAATAAGATCACACTCTCATGCTGCTTGCTCTGCCCCAGCAATACTCAGTAAGATAAGAATAAAGTGCGGCATGCAGACAGGTCTTAGTACACAACACAATTGTAATTGCAAAATGATGCTCTTTTATTGGAGGGAATCACACATGTTTTTTGCTTTTTTTATTCAATCAAGCAAACCTTGATTGAATAAAACTTTCAAAGCCTGGAGTGCAGTGGGTAATGTATGTTTCTTTGGATAATAATATATGTGAGCAGCCCCATAGTGCCTTAGTGCCCAGCATCCTGTTTGTTATGGGTGTGCAGGAGTTAATTTATTTAGAATGCATTTACCTCAGGCTCATAGCGAATTGCAATTCTAAAGTCCATTGGGTAGGGAATGTTGGTTACAGAAAATCTAAGTCCTGCCCCATTTAGCACACGAGCAAAGCCAGGTCCGGTCCATGTCACAGGGTTTCCAGGACTAGGATGTCTCAGCACCACTTCCACTATTCCATTTGAAGCAAAAGGAAAAATTTCCTAAGAAAGAACAATTTAAACGATCATAATATTATAAACACACTGGGTGAATAGTTCATAATACCGTTAAGGTTCGTACACACGTGCGACCGTGGGTGCCGAACCGCGACGCACAATGCGTGTGAATCGTGCCATGTATTTTGATAAGTTACAATGTATGTGTTTTTTGCAAGGCACTAAGGTTTTCTTACTAATGGTAATTCTCAATTAAAGGACACAAACCCACACTAAAGAGAAAGAAACAATTCTCTTGTGTTTATTGCTGTTAATATTCATTTATATTAAATTGATTATGAAATGACAGGAAAAACAATCATATAAAAGTATTTTCCCCCCTACATAATAGGCTAAATTCACACAACAGTACTAAAATTAAAGCTGCACAGCTACACGGAAGTATTGGACGATTGGGACAAAAAATCTGCCTGGTTGTATCCAGCCTTATGGTTTGGGAGTGTCCGGAGGAAACCCACACAAGCACAGCGCCCAATACCCACACAGGCACAGAGCCCATCCACCTAATGATATGACCATAGAAAACTCCTCATTACATCTCCTCACTATATCATAATTCTAATCATAATCTATAGTGTATATTATATCATAATCTTAATCATAATCTATACTATATATTAAATATTAATCTGGTATACGAAGACAAAATCCCCCCCCCCAAAAGTCCAATTTCATTATCAATCAAGCAGAAAATAACAGCAATTGGCCAACTGTCCATTAATATCACTGGATGCATGAGCCCAGTCAGTGTAGGCTACCAAGATAGAGAGAAGCTATCCAGTAAGCGCAACCTCCAGTGATGAGTGGCATGGGATTGCACTAATTGTATGGAGACATATCTTAGAAGAGCAAGAAAAATATTTTATTCAAAGGTTTTTGGGGGAATGTCCTTAAAATGTGTTTTAGGCGATAGAAATAGTTTTAGTAACATTTTAGTAACTATGGAAGATAAATATATATTACCTGGATGGGTGCTCTTTCTCTTAAACTTTGTTTAGTCATGTTTGCGAGTATTATTTTGCCATTCTCATACCTAAATTCAATACCTTGTTTTAGAAAATAATCTTTGCACTTTGGGAGAGACGTTGGATAAACCTGAAAATTCAAAAATGTTAGTAACAATGATTTTTCTCAGAAAGTAAGCATTTAAATTTTTATTGTTTTAAATCTATTTAAATCTTGAATAAGATAATTTTTAAAAGAGGTGTAAGCAGATATACAGTTATATCTGCATACCTTTACAATGATCTTACTAGGTAGTAACAGTTACTCACAATATTTTCAGGTTTGGTAAGGATCTGAGCATTTTCTGCTTCATAGAAGTAATAATCCAGTGGTATAAAGTAGTAACCTGGTTTTGGCTGGTTACACTGACGACTGACAATATTTGAGAGGCAGTCACACTGACCGTTACTCTGAGAGCATCTGTAATAAAGGAGTACTTCAAAATGAAAAAGCGATAGCAACCCTAACAACAGTAGTTAATCTTTTTGTGTGAAACCTATCTGGATCTTACACAATGAACATCTGAATACCAAATACTTAAGGGCTGGTGTAGTACTAAAAAATGTACAACTTAACTGATTGGGATCCAGCAATGCTTTAAAGTCCCTCAATAGACTTACTGCACAGCGGGACCCCGATCAGGAAAGACGTAACTGTTTTTTTTACTACAATCAGCCCGATATGCCAAAATAGTAATGGCGTTAAGATTAGCGCAAAATTTTTGCTCTTATCATAACTTTCTACATAGTTCAAAACACACGTTAACCCAATATTACATTGGGCAGCGTGGGTTTTGCACCAATTTCCGCCAAAAATGGGCAATATTTAATCGGCTCCTTAGGATAGGTACACATGGGCTGGTAAGTACATTTCAGGGGACTTGTCAGTGCTATAAACCTCACGAGGTCAAGGTTTATAGCCATTTCCTACCAGATACCAAAATTTAGTTTGAGGGGGTGGACATACCCTTTATTTATAATTCATGATTTAAATGGTTTCTTTCGAATTGCACTACAGTAAAAAAGTAATTACTGAACTATTGCTACAGGTCTTTGGAGCTACTCATGGCATCATCCAGTAAATCAGGGATCCTCAAACTATGGCTCTCTAGATGTTTGAAAACTACAGTTCCCAGTTGAGAAGCGTTGGGAGTTGTAGTTTTGATCTGGAGAGCAATAGTAGTTTAAGGATCCCTGCAATAAATATTTCCTCACATACAAAAAGAGAAAAAGCCATACTTACAGGCCACTGCGTGCTCCGCCAATATCACAGTTGCATGGTTTACAGGAATGCACATTATTGCCAAGCCCCCAATAACCTGGCTGTGAAGTAACAATTAATAGTTATTAGATATGATGATGCCCATTCATGTATTAATAGATAGATAAAGAGACATGCAAATCATTTCCTTTTTAGTGAATACAAACTGCATTCACATTTTGCAAAACCGTCAATATTACAGAATTCATTTTAATGTATGTGGCCTGTAAGGATAAACACTGTACAAAAAGATGTGCCATTCTGTCCACAATACCACATGAACATGAGGAAGTCTTACATGGAAAAGCATGCAATAATACTATATCCTGCTAGAACTTACTAGAGGAGATTTAAGTGTTGGCAAAGTGTTATAGTAGCACTATCATTACAAACTGGTTGTACCATATTGTTTCATGGTATAGAGCCATGCTACACTTGTTATAGGGAATCATTTTATTGTTTATGTTTGTTTAAAGAAATACAGAAATATATATATATATATTGAAAGATTATGTATCTACCCAACATTTGCTAACAAAATATTTGTTGTCAACAAAAGTCAACATTCACACATCAGTCGCACATCATAATATTTTGATACTGTGTTGATAGTCATAGATGACAATTGATATTAATCTATAAATGACTCTCCTAAGCTATCAACCAGTGTATTTGCATAAAGCAGTTCCATGCTTTGATCAGGCAAACTGTATGGTCTACTGCATGGTTTCTGAACTGTATGGTCTACTGATGTGTGTAAACTAAATTCTACCAAATTCATAATGAAATGGCTCTCTCTATATATTCCTTAAAGGGGGGAGGTAAGTAAAAGTTTGGGGCACTTTCTAAACATAAAAATAAAGCGGTTGGGGCTGGGAGACCAGGGGGAATACTATATCAAAAAATAGTTTTAAGGGTGGATATACCCTTTAATATATAAAATAATCTCCTACATTATTATGACATTTAGGGGCAAGCCCAGGATTTCCAAGGGGGGATTCCTGAAAGGATTTTCAATGGCAGTAGTGCAATCAGCGCACCACTAAAATGCTAGCCATGTCTACACACACATAACAGCCAATGATAAAGGAGAGCACACACCCCTGACACAACAGAGTTTGTCCCCTCTCCTGCAATTATTGACAGTGATGCCCCTAGACTTTTTGCTGCCTGAGGTGAATTGCAAAACAGTGACTGTCTTCAAGTAAACCTGTCTAATCACTCTTCTTATAATCAATACATAGTAATTAATGTACCCGCTATTATAAATTGAAAGGATATTAAATGTCACAAAGAAGAAACATGGCCATATAAACAGGTTTGTTCCTAGGATTTTTGGCACCTAAAACACTACTTTTGAATGCCGCCGCTGTAAAGCAGGCGTTGCTTCGACATGGAGAGTGGGCATCATTTGTGGAGGTGGGTGTGGTGTGCTGGCTGGTGAACTGAAGTGCTGACTTGACGCCTTTCTAGTGGAATCCAGGGGCGCGCCGTGAGCAATTGTTTCACATTGCTTCATGGTATGAGCACCCCTGCATATAAAGTACAAGGTAAAGTTATGGATAACATATTGTTATTTAAACATTATACTGTGCTTGCAAACCTCACTATAATAGAAATGTTGTCCTATGTATTCTTCCTTGTCCTTTATGTCCCTGTATGAATGCATAAATGACATATCCCTGAAATTAACAGTTGAACAGATATTGCAAGTAAGCACCTACAATTTTTTCAGTAACAGACATGTGGAAAGTTTTTGGGCTTATGGAAAATAATGCACAGTTCACAAAGCCTATTAGATTGTATCTATAATTTTTAATGGAAATGGATGCGCAACCGCATGCGCATTGGAAATTTTTTTCGTTCACGTGATTTCCATTCTAACTGGAATCACATGCGAAATTGCGTGTGCAAACGTGTGAAAAAAAAAAAGTTAGTGTGGCCTAGCCCTAAGGGAAACTTTAAAACAGAGAATGAAAGGAAGGTATGGGAGTACAAATTAGGCTGAGGCCCCACTACTACGCAATAAAGCGCACACATAAGCACAATCGTTATCGTTCGCAATTGCATGTGCGATTCTGGTGAATTGGGGCACGTTGTTCCGTGTTTGTGCATGCAATTTTGTTATTTAACATTATGGAAATGCACGAGTTTGCATAAAAAAGGCGCATGCAAAACGGAAACAGATACGCAATCGCATGCGCATCGGAAATCGCAGGAATTTTGTGTTCCCACGATTTCCATTGTGTGCACAAAATGAGTGCACAAAAAACATGCTAGTTTGGCCTAGCCCTTGATTAAATATGGAATCTGGGTTCGACAAGAATGCGGATTAGACACAGAACCCCT
Organism: Hymenochirus boettgeri; assembly: GCA_019447015.1. Lineage (NCBI taxonomy): Eukaryota > Metazoa > Chordata > Amphibia > Anura > Pipidae > Hymenochirus > Hymenochirus boettgeri. Next base: position 140,320,698 of record CM033471.1, on the reverse strand, counting down.
CGGTTCCGAAATCCGAAAGATCCGTCCGAATCCGAATTTAGGGACTTAAATATAGGGACGGAATAAATTTCTAAGATTTTCGAATGTACGGAGCTATTTTCGATAATAAACGATAATATCTTCGAATGTTCCAAAATCTTCAAAAATACGATCGGAGACCACTTTCGAGTTTCCAATCGTATTTTTGAAGATCGAACGTTCAATGCTATTTTAGAGAATTTTCAAAAATAAACTTGAGCGTTCAAAAATCTTCGAAAATACAATTGGAAACTCAAAAGTTTTCCCCGAGATCCGGAAATCCGAAAACAGAACGAAACTATGTAGTTTTGGCCATCTCTACCCTTAATGAAAACTTTCAACTCTCTGGAGAAGGGACTGAACCTGGGCCTTGGATTTATGGCAAATTATATAGATTAAGAACTGCCTGCACCAAGCCAGAAATACAAACATCTATAGAGATACTAGGCTAGTTAATTACATGGAATTCCTTTTACTTCACGTCAGTAACTTAAGGTTTATACACATGTGTGATTGTGGGTCTCGACCCATGACGCACGATGTGTACAAACAAACGTTTCGGACGATAATCGGCCCGTGTGGGCACTTTATCGGCCGAAGCAGTTGTTCGTTCGGAGATCCGCCAGTTCGGTCGGATGATCCCCGACCGAACGCCCATTTCGGCCGATAAAGTGCCTACACACGGGCCGATTTTCGGCTGAAAGTTCATTCGTACACATTGTGCTTCACGGATCAGGACCCACGATAACATGTGTGTACGAACCTTAACCCTGATTTATATCAGCCACTTTGATCTACAGTATCTTGTACCTTATCTGTTTGTCCCTTGCAGGCCCGTTTTATGTGACTTTGTTAACACCTTCCACACTGATATTGGTTTTTTTGGTTATTTTATCTATGAGCTGAATGTTGTATATATCTGAGAACACCACAGCTTGAAGGAACTAGAATGTTCTGAAAGCTTGCTTTGATTATCTTAGTTAGCCAATAAAGGTATCACCTTTACACCACTTTTGTTATTCTTGTTACCCTGATAACATTTTGACTGGCTAACGTGGTATATCACTTTTTCCTGCATCATCAATGTCTGAAGGTGAGTTTCTAGTGTAAAGGGGTGCCATACACTATTACGATCGTAATTACGATCTTAAACCGACAGATACTTTGATGGACAGATGTACAATGTTAATTGTACCAAGATGTACAATAAATATTGTTCGACATTCAATTTGTTTTGTGATTAATGTCGAATGTCATCCATTGTGAGGTTACATTACATTCACATTTAATCAGAACTTTAGAAAACACTACCAATCGACTTAAAAAATGACTTTCCCGATCGTAATTACGATCGATTTTACGATCTAATGTCGTGTGATAAGAACGGGAAAATTTACAATTTTTCGGCCAATCGATGGAAATGTCGGATTGTATGTTGGATTGTACATAAAATCGGCCTAATGTATGGTCACCTTAAGGGCACATTAACTCAATTCTCCTGACATTAGGTTGGACAATAGGAATTTAGCTGGGAACACACAACATTTATTAACGTATATCTTTATTGAAACTCACAAGACATTCTTCACAATATCGTCCTGTTGCAAACTGCTGACACTGACATTCCCCAGTGACGGAATCGCAGGCTGAGAGTGGAAGGGTTCCAAATGGGTTGCAATTGCAGTCTGAAACAGTTATGGGAAAAATACAGCACATATATAGTTGTTACTGCTTGTTACGAAAAGGAGAAGCATGATATAAAAAACAGGATAATTTCTGTATAAAACAGGTTTACTTTAGATTTGGCTGCTAGAGAAATGTAGCCACATTACTTACATTGACAACCCAATGGATCAGTTGCACTGAGTCCAAAGTAGCCAGATTTACACCTATCACAGCGAATTCCTTCTACATTTTTCTTGCATAAACACGCACCAGCCTGGATTCCAGTTTTCTCACATAACCCATTACTTTGGCTTCCCTTTAAATCACAGTCACAGGCTACATGAAACAAACACAGTGCCAAATAAGGTATTTTACATTAGTGTTGTGCTACTTTAGAAATCAAGCAAAATTATACTAGAATTAAACAAGAAATAATCACATCAACAACATAAAGATGAACAAAACACGCAAACATGAATAAATTAAAATAGACAACTAAATCAATGCCTTCTTCTGCATGGTCCAAATTTTTGATGTGTTGGTGCAAATCCAATTTTTAGTTTGTACTAGTACACAATCTGTGATACCTCTAAAGATGGGGGATTGATGTCTGCTGAATTGTAAAAGAACAAATTCAACTCAGCCCAGTAAGAGCTGAAAACAGCCAGTACCATAGCCTACCAGTGAGATGTCATTTCTTGTACAAATGCTCACAACTTATTAGAATGAGAAAAAACGTGCTTACGCGTGCAAGCATAGGCGTCAGATATATCTCTGAGAGGATGTTGATAAAAGTATGGTTTACACAGTTCACATTGATTTCCCATGGTATTATGCTGGCAGTCATCACATATTCCTCCGCTGATTCCATTACTGTCGAGATATACAGCCATATCAAAATGACATTTTTCAGAATGTCCATTGCAGTTGCATTCTGGGGGGAAAAACATAAAATAGGCACAATGCAGGTGAATAGATGCACATTTATTTTGCTTAAGTGCTGCCATTTTATGCAATGGTAACCCACTGTATTTCTGCATACAGTGCATATTTTAATGCTCTGCATTACAGTGCTCAAGTGTGAACACTAAACAGCATTCCTATGGGCAATTGGTTGGGTGTAATTTCATAATAAAAGTGTGACTAAATTCTAAAGGTTTGTAAAAACGTGCAATCGCGGGTGCCAACCCGTGACACACGATGTGCATGAACGGCCGTTTTGACCGATAATCGGCCCGTGTATGGTGCAGTTTGTTGACCGAAACAGATGCTCGTTTGGGGATCGTTGCTTGATCCACCGGGCAGACCTCCGAACGAACAACCGTTCATATACATTGTGCATCACAGGTCGGCCCCCGCGATCGCATGTGTGTACAAACCTTAAGATGTGGAATGCTTTAACTTTAGCATATTAGTTTTTTTAAATAAAAGCTAACATGCTATAGTCTATCAGGAAGATTCAATAAAAGTTATTTTCCTTTAAAATGGTGCTAATTTTGTCCCAACCAATCAGATATTATATAACATTTAAAAGCTAACATCTGATTGGTTAGGGCAAAATTAGCACCATTTTTAACGATAAGAACTTTTATTGAATAACCCTGTATGTGTTCTACTCTTGTCACCCCCTTCTCCCCATTCTTAAAAAAAATCTAGAGACCCCATTCATTTAAATAATGATTACACCATGTGTATTGTTTAGTACTGGAAATACACATTTTACTGTCACCCCTACTAAAGCAGTCTAACAATGTTATAGTCTGCCATTCTTCTGTACTTACAGACTGTGTTCACCATGGCAGTTAACTGCAGATAAAGCTGATGCATATATTGGGACCCTGTACTAGAAAGGAAAGTAGCATGGCTGCACATTACTACACTGCTTTCAACACCCTTCTGAGAGCTAGGCCCCACTCATGCATTTCGGTTTCCGATTTGCATTCCAAATGTGCTGGTGGAGGAGCAGTGCATGTAGAACCCTATGGGACCAGCCCTACTACATGCGCTGCGCTTTCAATCACTATTGCAGCGATCACCATTTTTTGTGAGAATCACATACGCTTCGATTGGGCTTACTATTAGAAGCGCATCGCATGTGTCACTTCGAATGCGCGTTCCCCTGTGCGCTCAAGTGGGGCCACAGCCTAAAATAATAAGAGCTTCTTGCAGTGAAAGGTTTTCCTTGTTTAAACAGTGCTGATTTGGTAACATAGGATTTAGAAGGACAACTTTTATTTTTATTTTTTCTGAGCTGCAGATTCTGGGGTTTTAGACAAATATCTACTTACATTTTCTATTAAATCTTTTTTTGGGATCATAAATATATACTGAATAAACAGAAAAGATATTAATCACCAAAGCCGAGGTAACACATCCAATAAAACATGTATACTTACTTCTGCAGGCATTATCGTCATAGGCAACAGCTGGCCGCCATGGAGAATCATTGTAAAATTCTTTGCATTTTTCACAGTTTACACCATCTGTATTGTGTTGACAGACACATTTTCCATGAACCTATAATTAAATGTCATTATTCTTTAAGAAATGTTCAGCTCGATAGTATAACATATATTTTTTTAAATAAACATTGTTTCTACATTCTGAAAGTTAGCATTTTACCAAATGGTTAACAAACATGAATTTACCTATAAAGAGGTCCATCCACAAAGCAATATCATGAGATAATTGGTCGAAACATTCTGATCATTTTTCTCCAACCAAATATTTTTAGCATTTCAGATTTTCACAGTCCAATCTCTTTGTTTAGCACCACACACAAAATGTTTACAATATGATACCTAGTATCATATGGGTAATTGTACATACTGTATAGTTACATAATAATGTCACATAGCCATCTTTGTACTGTTTTATTTTCAAGTGAAGCATTTAAATTAGCAGAATTTTAAAATGTTTAGAATTTCTGAAAGTGATGAAAGTGAATTCTTTCCATTCACTGGCTTGATATTAGGTCGGTTTGATGTTCGATTATGACACTGAAATTTGTGATTGACATTGAGCAATGCTGGAAATCAAACTTCCCTTCTAATTTCCATTTAACTTTACCACTAACTCAAAATATTAAAGGGTCACTATACTCAATCAGACATCTTTGTATAATCTGAAAGTACAATGTTTGAGTAGTAAAATGATGTTACTTTCATGTGTGTCTGTGTCTGTTTTATTAGTGAATTTTCAATGTTTAATAACTGCTCCTAACTGTACCCCCTCCCTTAGTCACTGCCCACTTGTAGGTCCAGCCAACACTTATACATTCTGCAGAGCCTTCACCACCTGACAATATTAATCTAATTACCATATCTTCCTGACACTGCCAATCATGGGTGAGGGAGGGGGGCTGCTGTTGCTGCTGTGTCAGACACTTCGTCCTTTCTTCTGACAAGCAAGCTTGGGGGGGGACCTCCTGTGACACACTCCTGCAGAAGACCTGGCTTGTACCCTGGGTCACCATATTCTGCCCACCTCAGAAGTCACAGTTATATCATGGTAGGAGGAGCGAAGGCGTAACTGGGGGCGTAGACGCGGTTGATGGAGTTGGGGGCATAACTTGGCAGGGAGTGGGTGTAACAGGGCAGGACTTCCAGGTGTGAGATTTGGACCTGTAGGGACAATCCCGTCCAAATAGGGATGCCTGGCAACCCTGTTTGTACCTCTCCCTCTCTGACTGGTGTCCATGCATTTATACTACAAAACACCTTGGAACACCATGATATATAGAGAGACATGGAGAGATCGATCGATCGATAGATAGACAGAGATAGACAGACAGGCAGACAGTTAGTATGATTAATTAGCTCATTATATTTGCCATTGTATTAATAAAAGTTTTGACAAGCTTTATTATTGATTAAATCAGATTCATTAAAAAATGTAGCACAGCACAAGCAGTTATTTTATTACCTTTGCTGTCTGTGCAAACCTCTCACCTATAGCACAGTGAGCTGACAGACAGCCAATGATCATTTGCATACTTGGAGAGAGATCCTAGTAAGGGGTCAGTGGAGTAACACAAATTTGTTTTTGAGACAATTCTTTCCCTGTACGTGTGCTGTTATTTAAAATTAAGAGTATCTACAGCTCAGATTTCAAATTTAAAAAAAAAGTTGGAGTTTGGACCTTTATTTTTAAAAATTCGATTTTGGGAAGTATAGATACCCTTTAAGTAGCCCATATTTTTAGTCTTTAAAATAGTTAGGTAGCAATATGAGTGAAGTCTGGTGGCAGAGATGGATTAAGATCCTTCAGTTAGGGATGATCCTTAACTATATATTTATTGCATGGACTATATTTATATAGTATTGTTACTGCTTCTAAAGCTGGGCCCCTGAAGTTTCCTGGGCCCTAGGCAGGTGAGAAATGGTACAATCTGTAATATTAATGGCATTTTCAGCAACAAAAAAAAAGTGAATAATACTTTAGCTGTCAGTCAAGTACTAATTTAAAGACAACCAATATTACTGTTGGCCACTATATACAGTAAAACCTGAGCCTACCCTACATGGTTTATATTTTTCTCAATCAGTTTTTGTTGATATCTTGCATCTAGGGCAGAATGTGCCATTTAGACCCTTAAATAAACAATTAGAATCTGTGGTAATAAGTGGAGTATGCAAAGAGCTTGCATGCTTGATAAAGGATCCATGAAGATCTGAAACATGTTGCAGTAAAGATTGATACACACATTTTCATAAAAAGGACCAATCCCATTGTCCACGATGAGGCCAGTCCTTTTTCGGTACTGTGTGTACCTGCCATCTCCCTATGCTTTATATAGAGGGAAGGCTTGTGACTGTATGTAGCCACATCTTTGAAAATGACTGACAGAATCTTACAGATTCTGTGTCATCTTTTCAAAAATATACCCAGCTAAAAGGTTCATACACACAAGTGATTGCAAGTGCCTGACTGCTGGTCCCCGGGCAGACAGGCGTAGAGAACCAATAAATCAAGACACAGGTTTGTGGCATTTTTGAAATTAGTTGGAGTATGCAAAGAGCTGTAGAAAAGGAAATAATAAAACAATAACTCTGTCTCGTGTTATCTCCATCTAGTAAATTAGAACAATGGGAAACAAAATGGTTTACATCATCTGTAAACTTAAAAGAAAATCAGTCCTTACCATTTCAGGATGAGAAAATAAATCTCCCTGTGTTGTCTTCATAGGAACACAGTGACTTGCATGACCATTGCAGAAACAGCTCCCTTTAACAATCATCTCATATATTGCATAGTAATACTTTTCTTTATATTCCATTTGTCTCTGATTAATCATTGTATCTCCAAGTGTGTGGAGCTTGGTGAAATTTATTCTAAGGTTTGTCACAGTAATAAGGTCTAAACAAAAAAAAGTTATTTTAATCCTTAAATACAATTATATTAGTAAAAACAAATCTTATCCTTTCAATTCTGCAGTCATTGCCAATTAGACTACCGCAATACGATTGCTATGCACAGCAAAAGGAGAACGTTCGGGACTGTGTGTTTCCCTTGGCAGACTCCACTATAAGAGGTCTACCGCGGCTGAGGGTAATCTTCCCTCTTTCCCAAACGAGTGATCGCCTAACCTGAACATTCCGTGGCCGCACGCTCGTTCGGGAAAGCTAGGTACACACAATACTGATAAAGCCCCAATACCGTTGGATCCAACTTCTGGCACACATGCAGTTTGCTAACATCGGTACCTGGTAGGTAGGCAGTGGTAATCATTGACATAACTCACTATTCAACAATATAGGAAGTGCCTGTGAACTGCCTCATGGAACAGCTACATTGTTGTGGAATTCTTTCTGAATTCCCTGTGATCTGTAGTGCTGTGAATGTCCCATGGGGCAGTTCACAGGTGCTTGTCATCTTGGTGAATAGTGAATTAATTTGCTGTTCACCAGAGCCTACAGCAAGTAAGTAAATTTACTTAACTATTTATTTTCTATTCTTAGTGTTCATAATAAAGATGATCATTTGTAAATACAGCAATCAGCCATTATATGTTGTATGCAATTTAGCAAGAAATTTGCGCAAATTTTTACCTTGGATATATGGGTCATAAGGATCTTTAATATGAAATCTTGGATCCAATGCCTTTAAAACCACCTATTAGATAAAATATATTAGAAGCCATTCATTCAATATACATACAGATTTGTTCCTGTAATTCCTGTGTTATGTTATATATGGACTCAGTAACACATTGGTATCTGTTGGCACATATGCTGTGGGAACAGCACACACGGAACCAACAGATCACACACGGAACCAACAGATCGGTCGGCCGTGCGGCCACACACCACACGATCGAATTGGCCCCTCTACTTAAAGTAAAGGGAGCAGATACCAACCAACTGAAATTTTGTGTAATTCCTGATCAATCAGAGTGCCGACTACGATCGTTCGTCGGCACTCCCATCAATCGGGAACAGCCCCTTCACACTGTTGATAATAAGTAAATTCCGTTGTTCCCAGACGGGATTTGCCCATTATCGTTGGTGTACGGCCACCTTAAGTTCTTACTAGAGAGCAGTTTTGGTCTGATTTTGTGTAGAAAAATTGCTCTTAACTGCATTGCCTGTTTAATGTTCACACTTGGGCATTACACTGTAGTGCATTGACAACAAAGCACTACATACAGCAGTTAGGTATGGTAACACACTGCAATGTGACAATGCAGGAGAACGTTACACAACATTTCCCCTGCGTTGTCCGTTCACTGGTTGGATTGAAGCTGAATGATAACAAAAAGAAAAGGCTGTTTTGTTAGAAAAACACTATTAACTCTTACAGTACATATAGCCTTAAATAACAAGAATCTGGAAGTATAATTGTAAAGTAAACAACTGAAAGTCAGAAGTTCTGGAACATATTTTTATTGCAAGTAAATAAGGGCAGTATGAAATTATTCAATTTGACAGCAAAATATTTATATAATATATAAGTGTGATATTTTATCATATAGTATGCACATAGAAGACAGAGTCTGTTGGGACCTGTCACAGGACGTGCTAGGGGAGCGAGCTAGCAGGTAAGTTCCTTACCTTCTCTCCTGGCTCTTGATCGTTTTATCGAAGAACGGGAGGTAAGACAAAGCTCCCGTTCGTCAATAAAACTGAATTCCCAAAATCTGTTAATATGAGTGGAGATACCCTTTAACTTCACTGCTGCTTCCTGTTACTTCAAAACCGATGTCTCTCTCCTCCTCCACTAAGATTTGTTTAACCGGATAGCTGCTGGGCTGGGATTTTCCTTTCTAGTGGCTTTAATAGCTTGGGGGTTTTACATTTAGGTGAGAATAGGTGAAAGGCTAGAATTTAAAATGCAATTACGGTGGAGGGAATCAGAAATGTATTATAGGAAATAATGCACCGCTTCTCATTATAATAAATGGATATTTCCACACCTCGGGGTTCCTTACCCTGTATAAAAGCACTCAGCCTGCAGCCTCGTGCTTCTATATGGTCAGGGAAATACTCAGTGGCGTAATATCTTTATAGTACACTGAAAGAGATGCATTATCCCTTATATAATATAAATATATTTATATCTCCACAGGAGATTGCATTGAGTTTTTAGGAGCTACCAATGAGGTGGGGGGTATAGGATATTACATATAAGAAAGGTGTATATGTATGTGTGACAATGTAGAAAATTCCAAACGCACACTAGAATACGAGGGTCGCACTCCAAGCAAATAGTTTAATCGTGAACCACACACATAAAAGTATCACAAAGTTTTGGGGACCTTGCCCCTTCCTGAGGAAGTGTAATCCAAAAAAGTTTCTGTCTGCTACACAGGATGTGATGTGTATTGTAATGGACATATACACCACCTCCAGCCTGCAGGTGGTACCAGTGAGTAATAAAAGACAAGACACCCTGCTCTCTACGGCTAGGAGGAGAGAAAGTGAACGTAGATTGTGGTGTGTGCTTTGGAGTGATATTGACTGCAACACAAGATCCTGTGTATAAGATCCTGTTACCACCTGTTGGAAGGACAGATTATCAAACAGACAAGTTACCTTATTGTATACAAACTCTGAGGCAACAGATAAGTGTACACCAACTTACAAGGACACACAATATACAGGCCTGGTCAATATTCAAAGTGGTGCACCATAGACAGGGACACCCCTGATTACTGCACTTGTAGTGTGGGAACTTGTTTATGTGCACTGTCTGCTTTGTGCCAGACCACCAGATTAACCCACTGTGTGCCATGCTACCCATAATCCTTCCATAAAGCAGTGATCTGGTACAAATTGGTGGCAGCGGTGCTGGTAATACTATTTATTCTTTCTGTTTTCTCTGTAAATTTGCTCTCTGTATTAAATTATCGAGGCTGCTACTGATAGTATTGATTTAAATCCTCCTGTCCTTGGACCTGCAGATGAAATTCCCCAATTAGACTCCGTAAGCTTTACCAGGCCCAATTGCCAAACCTATTGTTAAAGCTGATCCATTTGATAGGGTAACTAGGGAGTGGACTGATTGGCTAGAACAATTTGAATTGGCAGCCGCTATTAATGGTTGGGATGAAGGTGCTCGCTTGCAAGTCCTTAGCCTTTTGCTTAGTGGTAAAGCCAGGCAGGTATACCAAGGATTTACTGTAACACTGAAATAAAAAGCAGTTATTAAAAATTGCTCTGAAACATTTTTTTTTAATTAGATCTGTATAAAAGAGTATATAAAGGATAAATCCATTTCTTTAGGTAAACTGGGAATGAGAAATGTTTGTTTATACGTTATATTATTAGGGCAATGCTATTATAATAACATGACGCTGTGAGGTACCTTCTGTTATAGTATATGAGGTACCCTCACCCCTTGCCGTGGTGAATACTAATAAGTATTAACCTAGCATCTTTAGTTTCAACCACAGTGTGGCAGGATTGCCTGGGTCTACTCTCAGACCTGCAGGATTATCCTATTTGGTTCCTCTGGAAGCTGGTGACTGTCTGAGTAACAGTTTAAAATATAGCCGTGTAAAGATTCTATATCCACGCATAGCAAAACATACACACGCATAATTTCCATTGTGCACCAACGGGCACACTTTTGCTAGTATATTATATTTATAGACTTTTTATGTTGAGTTTTGATAGAATCCTATTATTCAACATTTTTAATGTACATCAAAATTTAATAACAGCAATCTATTACAACTTATTCTATCAGAGTCATGTCTACGGTAGTTAGCATAAAGTATACTTGATCGTTTGCTAATTTATTAGGTATTATCATACATTTGCCTTGTAGGCACAAAGACTACTTAATCAAATGCAGTTATATTAGGAAATATCAGAGGTTTACCTTGTAGGCACAAAGACTAAATAATCAAATGCTGATATATTGGCTTGTACAGTCTATTAGATATGTTTTTTTAAAATATATTTCTATTTTTTTTTACATCTGCATTTAATAATCAACTTAGCTTATAGTTACAGTCAGCGTTAGAGGGAAAACTGGTTGTAGTAATAGTCTCTACCCTGCTTTGGAAGGAATGCTATACAAGCTTGAAGTGTTTCTGTTATTATTATTAATAACGGTGGCTTTATTAAACAAATCTGCTTGTTTGTTTGTTGGTTTTATGAGTTCTAAATAATTTTCTGCAATGTGATCTCATACTAGTCAGTAGCACTGGGAACCAATCACAGCTTTTATATTTGGTGCTAACACCTTGGCTATAAAATTGATGTTCCCATAGCAGCCATTGGTCAATGTGTTAGGGAGAGCTGACAGCTGGAGTAGGGAGAGATGGACAGTGTTGCATTGCTCTTGTGTATAAATTTCAAAAACAAGCCTTCCAGCTATTCCACCTGTCAGTCAGGTTCTTTCTCTATAGGTATTTGTATTTATACATAAGGGTCCCTCCATTCTATTTATATGAGACAATAATTATAAATCATTTTTAAACTGTTTTTTGGCCATTGGTTCATGATTCCTGTGCTATTTCCCAGCTTTTATGATGGTTATCATCTCTTAAGATAAAGCACAGTAGCTGCAAAATTTAAACTCCATGAACTTTTAATACATTATTGCACAATAAAGTTTCCAAAACTGCTAATGGAACAAACACAAGCGTATTGGCATATGATTTTACTAGATATATTTGTGGGTTAAAAAAATAAAAGAAACAGAATTCTTGCCAAAAGTTATTTCTCCCTTATGGATTAAAGACAATTTTTTTAAATTTTTGTCTAGTCAAAGATAAGATTCTGGGGAATTTTCTAGGGAGTTTGTCATAACATTTTGTCATCTAGACAGTGTTATTAATGATAGTTAAAGATGTGTCCTGGTTTCAAAACTGACTTGGTTTCCTTTCACAACAGCTGGTTTTGAAAATCTGACAGAATTACGAGAAAATATGAAAGTTTTTTTCGAAAATAGAAAATCGTACAGAAAAATTAAAAAGTCGTGATCGAAAGTCGAAGAACACGGGTGAAAATTTCGGTCAAAAAGTAGAGAATTGGGGTTAAAAAAAACCAAAATTCCATTTCACTTGGGTTTCAATCCGATTTTTAGAATCTCAATAAGTTCCGCAGAACCGCTGGCAGAACTAAACCCAGTTTGGGTTATTTCTAAACATTATGCATGTTAAGTATTTGTGTCATTTTCTTTGCAACTATAATTTTATAGCCGGTTTCTATATTTGTTTATGCAGTTTGTATATTCATTCAAAATATAAGATACCTCAGATCTGAAAATAAAGAGATAATTTAGAAACTATTGTAACCCTTTAATTTCACTGTGTAGTGAGTAGCCTAAGGGGTGGCGCTACCTGTCTCTACAGGGTCCTGAGCCTCCGCTTTAAGGGAATGTCCACCCCTCCACACAAAAATCGTTACCTGCTTCAAAACCCCCGAAAAGCAGGACTTCGTTATGTTGAAAATGTCCAGTTCCGCTCCCAGAGAGAGTTATTATACTCACAAGCTCCTCGCTCCGATCATCACAGAACCAGCTCCTATACAGACCCCCTATTTGTACTGCTTCTTCCTGCCTTAAACCTTTCTCTCTTGTGGCTCCCATTCTCTGGAATTCTATTCCCCTCTCTCTACGTCAAGAAACCTCAATTAGCAGGTTTAAATCTAGCCTTACATCCTACCTATCTGGTAACCAGCACAGTATTTGATTGTTTTATTTGCACTGCATATGTCTCACTCCACCACTTATACCCATTCCATTGTATCTGTATGTTACCGACCTAACTAGAATGTAAGCTCTACGGGGCAGGGACCTCCTTTCCTCTTGTTGCAAAGTTCTAGCACTTCTATTTATATAATTTATATATTTATTTTTTACATGTTTTTCTTGTCATGGTTATTAGCATATGATTTAGTTAAGCTTTTTATTTTATATTATTATTTTTTTTAAATCCTATTGTTTAAAGTATTTGCAAACTTCATTACAAATGGTACTGCCTATATGAAAGTCATTCTAAAAACATCACTGCTGTAAATACATTATAAAAATTATTTAAATTATTGAAGAAGTGTCCAGTTTACGTGTTGCTGATATAATCCAATCTCTGTCTAGAGAATGATCTTCGTTGGCATTTCTTTTTCTAGCACTGTGTTTCATATACATATTTTTTTTAGCAATACCTGCCCCCTTCTGAAAAATGTGCAGTATAGCAACACAAGCAGGTGACCTAGACAATTTTCTTCCTTTGGCTAAAGCACTTCTTCTAGATTACTTATGTTGCAGCATCAACAGTCTTAAATAAAAGTTCTATACTAAATAATTGTAATTTTAAAATAATTTCACATTTTACGCAGTGTAAAGCATAGATAAACAAACAAATATAAAGATTTATCATTTTCATTTAATATAGATCATCTTGTTAATCAACCATTCACTCAAACAATAGAACAATAGAAAAGAGAAAAATATGCCCTTCAGTTTATTACTTTCTAAGTTATGGATTAAGAAATCTATTTTCATATATTTAAATGCTTCTGGATATATAGAAATCAATAGATATATCATATCAACGCAGAATAGCTGATGAACATTCATATTGCAGTTTAACACTTATCCTGCCTTTATTAACTACCCTTCTTTTTGTTTATAATTCTACCACATTGTTCATTCTTCCGCTGCCTTCTGTAGACTCCCAGTCTCCCAGTCTTGTTGCTATTAAACACAGTTCCACGTTTGGATTGTTACAGTTCTTCTGGGTTACATCTCTTTTTTTTCAATTGCATACCCTTCTTTTTGTACAAAATGATTGCAATAGCTACAAACTTGACAGAGTTGTGAACTGAGCGCTCTCTGCACTGAGTGCACTCTATCATAGGTGGAGCAGGTAGGGCCACACTGACCCAGGAAAGGGGGCAGGATGGGGTTGAAACTTGAAAGAGTTCCTCAATGTGCTAAATTCTCAAGGCTGAGGACTCCAGGGGGAGATGCAATATATTGGGCTATCATCTAAATTTGTGTTTTGTGTCCTTTCCCTGGAAACAGCATATAGGGGGGTTAAATTAACTCTTTCGCTTCCCTTTAATTAAACATTTTAGAAAATATACTAAAAAATTCCTACCTCTCCTTCAGTTGATGGCTCAACATCGGAGTATCTTGAATCACAAATCACATCTCCGACTTCATCAGCATCACCTTGAGGTACAGCAGGAAAAGCAGTTTCACAGTTATGGGCAAAATATCGAAATACTTTCCACGTTTTCCCAAAATCTCTGGATCTTTCAACCAACATTGCAGATGGCCTGAAAGTCTAGAAAAAAAGTAAAGAACTCAGTCCAGTCTTGTAAAATGTATTTCTAATGGGTCCTTCCATTCCAGCACAAACTGACTCAATGACCATAAACTAGTAAAATAGAGTTGGAAATTTGTTTGTTGCTTTCCTTTGTTATCTAGTCAAGGGAGAATAATCTATTCTTCAAAATACTGCAACTGGTCCAGATCAGAAAGAAAGGAGGAAAATGGAATATTTGATATTTGTATTAGTGCCATTGGATGAAAGAAAAAATTGGAAATTCAAATTGAATTAATGATTCAAACCCCTACTTATTATTGATCCCTTTTTGTTCTCAGTGTTACTGTTTGTTGTTACTAGATCTCCTCATGTTCTGTTCAGCTCACTCCTAGTTAGTATGCAAGTCTCCTCTATGTATCCACCCCCTCCCAAAACTGAGGCACAAATGGAGTGTGGAGCATGTGCAGTGAAGATGATCTGTGCCTCAATACTGCCAATAGCATTCACCCAGTTTCTGTTAATAGTGAAAGTGAAAGTAAAACTGCTTTGCTATGGGAAGGTAAGCAGCACTGGGAGCTGTAATCACTGCTTGAATCAAGTAAGATTTTCTTTTAGCTGTAGGAGTTTAAATGTGTGTGTGTGTGGGGGGGGACTTTGTAATTGGTTTCTTTAGGTACAGTGCTACATTGGGACTTAACTAACACAGAGAGCACATTGGGTTTATCTGCACAAAAAGAGCACAGAACAACAGATAATGCTTATTCCTTTTCCTGATCTTAATGCTAAATCAATTAGCCATGCAGTGACAGAGAAATAAGCTTTACTTTTATAGAATGGATAGTTTCTACATGTAGTGTGCCAGGGGGAGGGGCTGGGTGATTGACAGTTCTTTACTGACTATCTGTGCCCCGCCCTATTTAAAAATTAAAACTCCCAGAGCTAAAAAAACAAGGGATAGGAAGGTCAGAGAAGAAAAATAAAAAGCAGATTTAAGATTGGTGGTAATTAATCCTAATTACTGTGTGATTGATTAAAAAATTATTTGCCTCAGTTTACATGTCCTTTAAAATGGGAGCTTTTTAGGCACTGAGGCCTCTATGTCAAGAAATTTAAAATTAAAAGTGCATGTCCACCCCCAAAACTAAAATTTACCCTAATGCTGGCCACACAGTGTGGGGCCAGTAATGTACTTATAGAGCTTTGTTCCCCGGCATTCTGCACTGCCAACAGCCACGGCTGTGATTGGCTGACTCTCAGCCAATCATGGACGCAGGTGCCAGACCCCCCCCTGCTTGCAATTTCCTGCAAGCAGAGAGATGGATCAAAACACGGGGGGAACTAAGCCCTGTAAGAAACTTTCTGATTATTTTTTTGCAAATAAATATGGCGGTTGGGTGTGGGATAGGGTCCTCTACACTACAGAAAAAGTGTATATGAAAGGTGGAGATACCCTTTAAGTAAAAAGACAAAATTCTGTCTGTCATTTTTCAAAGATGGGGCTACACACAATCTGGAGTGCTATCCCTATATCTACTATATAAAGTTCAAAACTTGAATGTATATATGTGCTTACCTCACAGCCACAAGCTCTGAATGCACCCACATGACCAACACATCCCCATGACCATAATTTGAACAACAAAAAGCCTGAATATCACTTGCAGAGTGTGATGCCCCACTTCAGCAACTCAGACGAAGAGCCCACACATCACATGCTTCAGAGACACAAGAACAGTATGGCGCCCATCAGTCACTCAAGTGCTGTGGTATTTAGTTGCAATCAACATGTTTTTTCAACAGCAAATTACACGTAGCATGTTCACGAGTAGGTTCACCACAACATTTGTATATTTACGGTCAGTTCAGGACTTAACATAATTGCCAGATGAAAACATTGCCTTTCTTATTACACAAGCCCATATAACATAGCACTGAACCAGTTTTAAAATATCTAAATCTAAACTGATGCTCTACATTTTACCTGTGTTTTTGACAAAGAGATTAGTGCATTAAAGTTAGTATAAGCCATGTAAAGATACAAGTACCTTAAATGTCAAAACCAGGTGGCTGAACTGAAACAGAGTCTCCAGGTCCAGTCTAATACTAATACTGTCAACTCCTAGAGGGCAAAGGAGAAGAAAAGCATTTTTTATTAACATAAGATATGGGAAAACTGTTTATTGAACGTTGGCAAAACATATTAAAAATACGAATACATATGAATAAATATATATATATAGAGAGAGAGAGAGAGAGAGAGAGAGAGAGAGAGAAAGAGAGAGAGAGAGAGAGTGAGTGAGAGAGAGTGAGTCAATTTTGGCTAGTGAACTACCAAAATTAGGCTAGTGGACTGTCTGGCAGGCTGGCTATTGGAATTAACTTACAAGATAGCTATTTTCATTTAAAGAGCAATATACTGTAAAGCGCTGTCTATCTTTCCCCACTACACCTATAGGGACACCTATTAAACCACATGCAGCAAAGCTGAATAAGGTTTAATTTTATTAAAAGATCAAAACAAATCTAATCTAACATAAAAACAGTACTGTCTGTATATATACTAAATGAAGATTATTGACATGCCAGTTTAAATCTCTAATTTGAAGTTATAAACATTATAAACAGACAATGCCAGATAATACAATCTTGAGAAAAATGTAAGAGGATACACTATACTTAGTATTCCAGTATTAAATCGGATGCATGGAAGTTTCATTGACATTGTCGAGAGTTAAGCCCCCCATACAGGGCATCGATATTTTCAACAATTCAGCAAATATGATGGAATCACTTAAAGGGTATCTCCACTGATAAAAGTCACCTGGGTTGTAAGGATAGATATGTGTAAGGTGGATATGTACCTGCAGTATCCTGTGTCTTTCAGCAGTAGTTTAGAAGAAATCCAATGAGTTTCCCCCAGAACACTGTGGATGGTGCAGGTCCGCCCACTTTCAGTGACTGCCTGTCTGGGAAATGTCCGACGCGCGGTTTCCTTTAGTGCATGCGCAGAACGTGAGAGGATCCGTCGGGACTGCTGTCTGTTTGATCTGACTGGTTGGTCGATTCCACACACACGCACGCATGAGCACACACACACACACACTTCAAGCTACTGAGTTCACTGCTTAATGGAGGAATAATCACATGACCATCACAGCAGCTTGCTGACCTCACTAATTAATGGAGGAGTAATCAGGTACTACCTTTTTCTCTCTCCCACTCCCTCCCATACCAGATTGCCTCATATTCCCAGCATTCCCTATGAAATCAATAATTTATCAGAGTTAGACACAATAAATCTTTATTAAAAACAACGCAAGTCCCCCTGCCTTTGTTACAGTAGTGTGGTAAGAGGGTTTTAACTTTTCCTCCCCTGTCTCTCTCTGCATGATTAGCTGTAAAAATGAACTTAGAGAGTCAGGGAGGAAAGGATTTCTTACTGCAGCCAAGTGGGTGTGTCTGCTACCATGATGATGCACATTGAGTGACAGCACTCTCAGCACAGGGGAAGACACACCCCCAGGAACCTGCACAACCTTCCCATGCTGCTGCAATCAAACAAAAGGGAATTCTGGGGGAAAAAAGGTAGGGGGAGGGTTGGGGGATGGTGTACTTTAAAATAAACCAAAAAAAAAAAAAATGCTTTTTCCTCAGTGGAGATACCCTTTAAAACATCAATAGTGGTTTTCTGTTTTTATGATTGACCGCTCAACAATATGAGTAGTTTATCGAATAAACAAAGATCGAGTCAGACGGAAAATTTTCCATCGACCCTGTCTTTCTAGTCCACAGATTTAAAGGTAAAATCAGTGGAAGAATGGCGGTGCAACTGCAAGGTGGGGAACTTTGTTTGTTTCTTCTGATCTGAGTTCCAAATGTTTTAGCTGATCAGAAAAACATCTGTCTGTTTATGGGCAGCTTTAAAAAATCTAATCTTACCATTCTCTGATTGCCACCATTTCTTTTTCCAGTCAGGTTCAAATGTTGTTATAACATTTTCAATGAGATGACTATTAGGGTGAGTATAAGGATCATAAGGGTACCTTGAATCACAGTTGAAACATTTTTGATCACCCTAAAGAGAAAAACAATAATAACAAGCCAGATGATTGTGTAGTTATTATATATGTGTATATTGTGTGTGTGTGTATATATATATATATATATATATATATATATATATATAACATATATTTATATTATATGAAATGAAAGTTTTTCATTTTTATTTTAGTGCACTAGTATAATTGTTTTAGGAGGTACATATTTGTCCTTTTCTGTAAAATCCCGAATACACGGGATCGACATTTTGAGAGTTCCGATTATCGGAAAAACGAAGATCAGGGCAGGCATAACATTTTTCTTTACTTTTTGAGCAGCTCTGCCCGTGTATGGCTATTTTAAGTGTCTTCAATAACATTACATAATTTGCTAAACTGGAATATTGGAATAATGGGGCATATTTATAAAAGATTGATAACACAAACTACCAATAATGTTCCTTTATTGTGGGGTATTTTTTCAACTGTGTCAAAATGTTCATTGTAGCCCAAAGTTACCAATACAGAACGATATTTCATTGATGGCCACAGACGTTATTTTACAATGTGGTCATAAAATGACAATAATGATCAATTATTTTATGACTGTATCATAAGTTAACACTGCAGGTGGTAAAAGAATTGATAGCGGTAATTACCAAGATAAATTATAAATATTTTTCATTAAAAAAATGCCAATTTTTTTATATAAGTGTATATTATACATGCAGCACTCCTCTTTCCTTCCTGGTTCCCGCAATACATTAATGATTAAGGAAGGTGAGGTGCGCCAGATTCATAATAACACAAAACTTAATGGAAAGTTTTTTTCATTGGGTGCCCGGTGCCGTTTCCAGGGCCTGCTAGTTAAATGCAAAACCCACAATACCCAGATATCAAATATTTACTGAAAAGAGGAATAATATGGCGATAAATTATAGAGAAGGTACTGTACAGATAACGACAATATTTAAACTAAATACCTAAGAAAAGGATCTGCAGCA
This sequence comes from Hymenochirus boettgeri, assembly GCA_019447015.1. Taxonomy (NCBI): domain Eukaryota; kingdom Metazoa; phylum Chordata; class Amphibia; order Anura; family Pipidae; genus Hymenochirus; species Hymenochirus boettgeri. The sequence continues at coordinate 140,301,247 of CM033471.1, read as the reverse complement.
CAGTGTATATAAAAGTAAAAATCCCTTTATTTAATGCTACAGTACATGTCGGGATGATTTGAAGTGAATAGTTAAAAAGAAATGGTCTGCTGTTTCTAGGTCTTTCTTTACAGTCTCAATTCAAAGCTGTGTTATGCCAAATGGCCTGCCTTCATGGGTTACGCTAATGATGCTGAGTGTTTTGCCATATATGACCTTTCACTCCCACCTCTCCTTACAAGATCGTTCTCTCCATTACGTTCTGACAAGTCGTAATTAAATTCATGTGAATACAGCTTTTTATTTGCCGTTTTATACCTACTTAATAAATACATGCCCATGTTCAGAAATATTGTCACTGTTCGCTGGTTATGCTCAGACACAGCATCATCGCGTCCAAGCACACTGCAAAGGTTCAAGTTTATTAATAACACTTGCCTCAAGATAGCTAATAATGCAGTATTTCTGAGGGGTGTTTAGTCCACAAGTGGAAGAAGCGGAGAGCTGCGCACTGCGTCCCACTAAGAGATCGCCAATCACAGGGTGACAGGAACCGTTTTCACAATTTTCTTGGAGTTTCGCTGGAGTCAGCACTTTTTAAAAAAAAGTTATTTTTTAAAAAAAAAACACAAAACAGTATTGCTATATATTTATATTTTACTGTAAATGTTGAGAAAAGCAGACTAGAAGAGGAATATTTACTGTCATGCAAAAATCTTTAAAACATTTACAACAAAACTTTACAAAGCTGCTTGATTGCATTAGGATTCCATTAGGGGCTACACATTGTGCAGACAGAACATGTAGGTAGAGGGGTATTACAGAGATAATGTCATCCTGCAGTGTGTCTAAATGGTTTAGTCAGGTCTAAACCACAAAATTCTTGTTTCCAAAAGTCACTTTCCCAGCAATAAGTCTGGAACAGGAGAGAGCCATGAGCATAGAAGACAAACGTCTGTTGTTCGAATGCTTTTCTTCTAATAGATATACGTTACACACTTCTTTATAAAAACCATCTGTAGCACAGCAAGGTTAAAATGCTAAACACTTAAGGGGAGTACACACCATGACAATCTTTAAAAGTAAAATTCTGCACACAGTCCCGAGGGTTATCACTATATGAAGTATACGGAGAATGTCCAGGACTGACACATTCCCAAGGGAAAATGTATTTAAGTTGCGAGTGTTCCAGAGGCCGACAATGAATGCTTGTGTTGGCCTCGAGAAAGTTTATTTCTTCTCTACTTAGTTAAAGGATAAAAGGGCATTGTCCCGTTATCAATAAAGTGTGTACCCAGCTTTAACCGCCATTCTTCCCTATTAAAACCATCACAACTAAATCATGCAATTACATACTCTAAAGCAACAAATTCTGTAATAGGATGAGAATCTAAATGCTAGGAAGGTTACATTAAATCACACATAATGGATTGTTCGCTGGTCTACTCCTGCCTCATCCCTCCCTTAGTCTGGGACGTCACATATAGGTAGATATCCTTGTTCAGATTGTATTTTCCCATAGGTTGGTCCTAAAGTGTACTGGGGAGCTCTACTTTGTGTAAAGGCTCATACACACGTGATCGCGCGCGGGTGGGCGACCTGTGGCAAACGTTGTGTATGAGTGCCCGTTTTGGCCGACAATCATGCCGTGTATGGGCACTTTGTTGGCTGAAAGGGAAGTTTGCTCAGGGCTCATTGCTGATCCTCCCGGCCACTCTGGAAGTGAGCCCGGTCCAAATGACCCCGCGATCATGTGTATGAGCCTTTAGTATTGTGAGTGATCTAATGTACCACCAGGGGTAAGTTCATAACTTTTATATCAATACTGTTGAAGGGATATGGGGTGGGTTAAAGGATACCTTTAATCCACATTTAAAAAATGGAAAGTATCTGGGCCAGGGAGGTGCTACAGCACTAATAGTTTTTATTTGCCAGGTTAGTCCTGGACTAATCCTCTATTAAATATAGTGCTGAAGCCAGGAGGAAGACTGGCAGAATCAGTTTTGTGTGGGCTGGTGCTCCTCCCAGAAACAATATTGGGAGGTAGGAATTACCAGTCCTACATCCCGGTCCCAAGTAATATTCATTTTAACTGTATTTTTTTTTAAAAAGTTAATTTACACTAAAGTTCTCCTTTAAGGGTTCCAGTAATGACATCACAATGTCACTGCTTAGTGATAAAGGTTAGAGGGGAAATACATTGAAATGATATATAGATTGATACTTTACTATTCTTTTGAATATTTCAGAATATTTCCCCTGAAAAATGTCAGCCTTTCTGTATTTATTTCTCTGTTAAACATGGGAAACAATTCCATCAATTAGTAAACTTCACTACAATAAAAGAATTTCTGAGGTATTTTGTGGAAAGGCAGAAGTACAAGAATCCCCTTTGCACCTGCAGCCACATATTTTCAGATTTAGAATTTGCCCACAGGAATTAGCATCATGAAAACAGGTTCTAACTTGGTGTTTCACCATAAAATGCAGAATTACAGTCTTTACAAGCCTTCTGAGATTTTACATGGTAGAACTTGCCCTAGTGATCCACAGAGCTCTAATAATCTAACAATACATTTCCCATTTTGAGTTTATTTAAGGTGCTAATTTACATAATAGGAACACATATATACAAAAAATCAACCCTAACAATCTAAGAAATACACCAAAATTCAGGTTGTTAGTCCTACTCCTTATCCTCCTGGGTAATGAAGGCAGCGAATTCTGCATCCAGTCTGCCCAGAGGTGTCTTCTGGGTCCTGACAACACATACATGAGCATAGCATTGCACATACATTAGGTGTAAAGGAAGTCAAACATCTAAATACTGTATAACATTTGGGTGAAATCTGGATATCCTAATAACATGCCAATCATGTATGGTAACTGATGATTATTTTATTCTTATCTGACATGCCAGGAACTTTTTGTGGGGCCAAAAATGATCATACCGAGATTGCATGATCATTATCTTTTTGGGTATGTCCTTCCTGAGTCAACTGTCAGGGACAGAAACTGGTAGACTGACAGGGAAGCTTTAAATTTTAAAGATTTTTCAATAAATGGTCTTGCGGGAGGCTACCAGCCGAGCCCGATGTGTATGAACGTTAATTTCAACTGACGATCGGGTCATGTATGACACTTGATTGGCCAAAATGTCCATGCGGTCGGGCTTGTGAATGATCTGCTGGGCGGTGCGGGTTGGCATGACTGTCAGCCAAAACTGACATTCATACACATCATGTGTCATGGGTCGGCCCCAGCAATCGCACGTGTGTATGAGACTTTAGAAGTAATCCTGTGCTGACTTTTTTTCATTGTAATCAAATAAATTTATGCAAACAACAAAACATTTCTAGCAAATTCAGTAACAATTTTGACAGATCAGTTCTGTATATAGTATACATAAATTCTACTTACCTGCCATGAATGGAATTAACAGCAGAAAGTACATTATTTTATCTAAAATACAAACATTTTATACATCAGGTACGGTCTCTTTTTTTTTGACATAATAAAAGTGAACCCACAATAAATATTAAAACATAAAAACTACAAAATTCACACCAATCTTTGTTTACTAGTGACTAAAGTATTTAAAAAAAAAAAAACTATTTGCATACAGGAAAGTATTTTTAAAAAAAAATGGTTTCTAAGTAGTTATGTAAAAAAATAATGCGCATATACTATGATTATTATATATATTGATAATCATGTTAGTAAATTTGGATTCCAACTGCCAGTTTCGAAGTCCTGTGAAATTTCTCCAGAACCCTTAGGCTGGGTACACATGGAGGGACAATTTGTCCCAAGCGAGCGCTCGGCCGGGACAAATGTCCGTTGCTCGCGGCAAATTCGGTTACGGCCGAATTTGTGTACGATTGACTGTGCGGTTCCATAGGTACCGTGCGATCGATCGTGATTTTCCGACATGTCCGATTGGGACGGACAGACGATTGAGGTCGGTCGCGGCCGCCCACCCCACACCAGCCAATATTTTCGTCCGATCGACCAAAAGTGCAGTGAATAGGACGATCGGCTGAAAATATTGGCTGGTGTGTACCCAACCTTAATATTTGATACTGGTTATCGAATATATATTCAATATCGAATATCCCGCTCCCATTGACTTACATTGGGTTCATTTTTGAGGATTCAAAAAACGATTTTGAAATGAAACTCACCGGTGTTCTTATAAAACATAGGAATCAGAATACTGATTGCTCAATTCATAAGACTAATTGTTTGTGTGACTAAAAAGATGAAGATATTTAGCTTTAAGTAAATATAAATTAGAAAACAAGTACTGGCCTTTAATTGAATAAGTAAGTTATATTATATAAAAATAGATAAAAAATCTCCCCTTTAATAAAGAACGTACTCATCAAAATGAAATGTAAGAGGGGTTTTAAAATGTAGCTGTGCCTTTAGGATATTCTGTTGCATCTGAGGAGTAACACAAAAGCCCTGACGAAGCCCACCATTGGGATGCTGAGGATACTGACCAGGAAGTGGAGGAAACAGATCAGTGACAACTGGAGGACTTACTTGGAGGACGGTGATTGGTCAAGAACAAGGTAAAGAGACATCCCTGAGGAGTGTGAGAGCAGGAGATTGGGAAATACCATGAGTATGTGGTTGTAAGTCCCAGTTGAACTATATTGCCATAAATATATATTTGTAGGGGTAGTCCGGTTTTAAAGGACTAAATGTGTCCCTACACTGTGCTGATTTTACAATCAATCCGATAGACGAGTTGACATTCTCATTGATTGCCCAAAAATTGTATGTCTTACCTATCTTATTATACCAATATTAGATCGTTATCATGATCCGGAAAGCCGTTTTTTAAGCCGACTGGTTAAATGATCATAGTATAGTAAATTTTTGAATAAATGAAAATGTAATGTAACCTCACAATAGACGACATTAATCACCAAACAAATTGAATGTCGAACAATATGTATGGTACATTTAAGTACAATTAACATTGTACATCTGTCTATCAAGGTATCAACCAGTTTACGATCACAATTATGATCGCAATAACCTTTTGTAGGGTATAGCCACCTTAAGCTGCCCATACACTATGCAGATATTAAATAGATTAGATGTTTATGTGCAGCGGTTGTTGAGATAATCTAATCTGGCCTGTTTATTTTGTGATCTCAGGTTGGCCTAAAAGAATGGGCTTGGTGGTTCTTAGATAGATTAGACATTTATCTTAATTCCTAAAGGTGGACACACACGTGCCAATCCTTCACCCTGTCCAACTGGCTGGCCAGGATGAAGGACTGGTGGTCCGTTAGTTTGCTGCAACCAAGCCTCTATAGACCGCATGATTGTTTGTGGTTTTCCAACGATTCGGACGAACGATTGGTCCAATATTTCAGCTCGATCAACCGACACACTGAAATGTCAGTCAGACAAATTATTGGATATTGTGTACCCAGTTTAAGTGGTGTATGGGCAGAAAGGTGCATACACACAATATCAATCTTTTAAAGATGACTAACAGAATCTTACAGGTTCTGTTTGTCATCTTTGAAAGATGTGGCTACAGACACATAAAGAGGGAGATGGCTCCTGACTGCCATGCACCTAACAATTGCGGCTGTGTCCATATACTTTAGTACAAGGGGGACAGCGGTCAAGGGAAATTTTCTGTTTGTAACGGACTTAAAGGTAACTGTGGTACAAAACTTACTTTAGGTAAATTGACAGGGATTGCTTTCCTGAAAATTTTTGCAATTTACTTTCATTATTTTTTTTTACATAGTTTTGAAGATATTTTTATGTGTAATATGGTAGCAGCATCACCAGATCCCCTGCAACTCCTGCTTCCTGCTCTGAAACCATGTGACGGTTCCTCCCTGTGTGGGAGGCATTAAAAACAAACAAACATTTACACACTTTACAACACTCTCTGCTGTGGGCTGTGCATTAAATGGATACTTTTCTGCAGGAGACATCCCAGTTTGGACAGTGTCAGCCTCAGATATAAAATAAAGGTTTGGGAATGCCTGAACATTGTGGAAATAAAAGCTTTTTAATTGGGCCTTTTTATTTGGGATACATTATTACTGATACTTTTGATAGATGTGTTTTAGGTTGTGAACCATGCTTTATCTGTATTAGTAAATACTTAGTGATATATAAAGTAAAAGTTGTTATTCATGTGAGATCTAAAGGGAAAACTATTGGACCTGTTTTGATTGGGTTAAAATCAGAATGAGCTGTGACCAATATTTCTTATTTTAGGTGCTATTTATACGGATGGTTACTTTTTAAATTGAGCCAGGGCTCTCTTTCCCTTTATATTTTCAGATTGTATAGTTTAGAAAACTTACCACCCCTTAATTGTCCACTCAAGCTATGTCTTACCTCCCGATCTTCAGTAAAACTTGTAGGAGACAGATAGCACCTTTAACTCCTTGTTCTTCAGTTATATTGAAAACATTATAGTTTAAAAATAGAGTGGAAATACCCTTTAAGCTGGGTACACACTGTTACAAGCAGTCTCCCTATAAAAAGTATAAACATTTTCAAGGAAATCATCTCCCTTTTCTTCAGTACTGGGACTGAGGGAAATTTTCCATCAGATCGGAGTGTTCCAGAGGCTGATGGTGAACATTCACCAGCCGACTGGAAATGCTTGTTACTGTATTACATATGTTAACAATAAAGGGATGATTCCGTCGGATCTGATGAAATTTTCCCTTTTAACTTTAAAGTGTGTACCCAGCTTAAGTTGACTTGTGAAAAATTCTTGAATGATAAGCAGCAAGCCTAATACCATAGAAACAGCCAATCACAGACGCAGCTGCCGGCTGTGAAGATAGGCATGGGAGCGAAGGGCTGTAAGTAACTATCGGAAAGTGGGTTTTTTTTGTATTAACATGGCGGTTGGGAAAACCTAATTAACATAATATTAAATGGGTTTCACGCTAGGAGGAAGGGCAGCCAGATGGGATCCGGAGGGAGGGAGGGTGGGAAAGGGCTCCACTGCGCATGTTAGCATCCCTCCCGAAGGCAAGACAGGAAGACAGTCACTACTCTTCAGTTTCCTGGACTTTGGACATGAACTGCAGGAAAAGAATACGTAGCAGGAATCTAAGGTAAGGATTTTTTAAAACTATACAGAGGGGCCAGCCCTGGGGCAAATTTTAGATTTGGGGGTGGAAAATGATCACTGTTTCTACATGTATAGGACTTGTAAATATACAAGAACAACAGAAGGGAGATATAGGCTCAAAAATATCATTATTTAATAATCCTATCTATATATCATTTAGGTGAACAGAATAAAAGGTTATATGTACATATGGAGGGGTGAGAAAAGTGCTTGGAGAGGGGGGCTCTACCGGCACTTCTCTTGCTCCTCCATACACCAGCCAGAAGACAGATACTCTGCTTGTTCCGTGCACAGAAGTTTGACTGGCCTGATAAGCATTGTAGGACTGTATTAGTATGGGGTAGTACTGTGTGGTTAAATGGTGTTCTGGTCATGTCATTCTGGGGTGGGGGGTCAAATAGAGTTATGGTTCCCACTATACCTTTTTTAGTTATAGAGATAAATTCTACAAGCAAAAACATGGATGTGCTATGGGATCTCCCATCATAGCAAACCTTTACATGGAGGAAGTGGAAACACAGGCGCTTAATACCTTTAAGTGCATAGCACCCAGCCACTGGTTCAGATACGTGGATGACACCTGGGTTAAAATCCACTAGAAGGAAGTACAAGCTTTAGACCAGAACATCAAATTTTCAAGGGAAGAGGTACAAAACAACATACTGGCTTTCTTGGATTGCTTGGTAGAAGTCAGGGAGAATGGTAAACTGGAAGTAAAGGTTTACAGAAAACCAACCCATGCAGACCAGTATTTTAGATAACAAGTTGACTACCCTTTAGATTACAAGTTGGGTGTCATCAGAAGCCTGCAACACAGGGCAGAGAACATCCCCACTAGCACAGAGGCGAAGGCTAAAGAAATGAAACATCTCAGAGGAGCCCTTAAAACTTGTGGATATCCAGACTGGGCCTTTGTCAAAAGAAGTAGAAGGAAAGAAAAGAACACAAATAGCAACAGTGAAGGGGAAAAGCAAGACAGGAGGAAGAACATGGTCATCCCATATGTAGCAGGGGTCTCAGAGAAATTTAGAAGAATTTTCAAAAAAACTGTATCCCGGTCTGCTATAAACCAAACAACACACTGAGGCAGCAATTGGTACATCCGAAAGACTCTGTACCAAAACACAAGAAAAGCGACATCATATACGCAGTGCAGTGCAGTGAAGAATGCTCTGATTGTTATGTGAGGGAGACCAAACAGCAGCTGCACCAATGTATGGCTCAGCACAGAAGAGCCAATTCCTTGGGTCAGGACTCAGCTGTGTACCTGCATCTTAAAGAAAAAGGAAATACCTTTAAAGGTTATAATGTCAACATCTTGGCAAAAAAATGACTGGTTCAAGAGGCGTCAAGAAGGACATTTATGTGAAAATAAAGAAACTAAGCCTGAATAGAGGTGGGGGATTCGACACCAACTGTCTGCCATGTATAATTCTGTTTTGAAACTGTACTCTGAACCGTTTCGATAACACCTCTTAGCCTCAATGCATCCACAACTTGCATTAAGAAGCTCCCTAACACCTCGCTGTCATATGCTAATTGGGACTTTCCAGGGTACTTATATTGCCAACAGATTCTTGACATTCTGAGTTGAGAAAGCCAGTTGAATGACAAGCGAAAAGTTTAGGCTAGATTCATTTTTCATTCAAGAACTAAACTATAAGTCCAATTGATCTAACGGTATACAACAGTAATACCATGACCTGAATGAATGAGAACCTAGCACAATCCTAGTCAACCTGTGTGTACCAGGGCTAATATTCATGGATTAAATCTGTTATTATTAAAGGGAAAGTTCAGTGGAAAAATATCAATATTTTAAAAATTCTTGGATTGTATTATGCATACCTAGCTATTCTACATATTCTCTCCCATTTTAGTTGATTTCATACCCTTTGCTGTTCTCTGCTGTTGACATTAGTGAGCTGCCATTTCAGGTTCCAACGGTCCTTCTTCTTCCCAGGACGCACCACCTACTTGGAATGTTCCTTACAGTAATTTCTACTGATTGGCTGTTGGATGGGTCAAATATGCTCAGATCTCTACTGAGCAACTGAATCAACTCAGGCTCTGGGTGAAGGGCAAGACCATAATGGTCTCTATTAGGGGTCCTGCAAACAGGAAGTCAGTATTTCAGTTGCGTTTATTTTTACACACACAAAATGTTGAATGGGCAGGTCAACATCATTGGGATTGAAAATGGCTGCTCTTTTTTCTTAAAAAGCACATGTATTTGCACTGAACTTCCCCTTTAACACCTTACCCCTTCTTGTTTTCCTACACAGTCTAATCTACAATTTCTATCCTGTGACAGTTTTCCATTCCCCTATAATGTAGTTGAAAAATGAATCTAGCCTTTTCCCAACACAATTTCCTATCATTAGGTTGTTTACAATTCTTACTAAAGTGCCTGTAGTTGACTAAAATATTGGTCTTATATTCTTGATATAGAGCTGGAATATATATAACATAGGGAATTAATACAGCCCCAAATGGCAAAAATTGTAAGCAACTAATTAGCACATACACACTGACATTAGGTGCTTCATTGATCGTTGTTTGTCTTTTAACTTTAAACTTATAAGGTTTGTAATGAAAGTGTCCTTTTTATTTAAACAGTTTGGTGCTTTTTTTATTTTTGTCAAGGTTGAAGGTTAAAATGGTCTATATGGTATTACATACATTATTTGTATAAGGTTTAATACATAAATAGATTTTATAATAGAATAGTTTTCGCGTGATTTATTATGCCAGCAAATGACTAGAGATGTTCAAAACTCAGAAGTTTTGTTCCATTTTCGGGTTTACGGGAAATTTGGATCTGAAAATATTTTTGTGAAACCCTCGAAAATAGCCTTGAACGTTCGATAACCATCGAAAATACGATCGGAAACTACATTCTAGTTTCGAGCTTATATTCATGGGTTATCTAACATACAAGGTTATTTTTAAGGATTACTGAAAATAACCTTGTACATTCAGTAACCCTCAAAATATGCTCTGAAGTTCCGAAATCCGAACAATCCACTCGGTTCCAACAGATTTCGGAACCAGGTGGTTCTGTGTCGGATCCAAGTCAGACCCGGATCCCATTTCTACAAATGACCTGGCCCTTTAGGCTGTGTACACACATGTTCATATTTTGACCCGATTCACTGCCGCAACAGAAATTTCAGAACAATATCTTATTTTCTTAAAAATAGGCAAATATTTTCAATGGACCACGCAATGATCAATCAGCAGTAATGCTTTTACAGCTTAACACACTGAATATTAAGCTAAAAGATAAAATGTGGAGCTATTGTTTTGCTTGATCCTGCAATTATATTAGTTAAAATATTTATTCATCAGGTGTAAATTTCTCATTACCCTGACATCTTTTATGGCTCTTAATTTAAAGCTATAACCACACACAAAAGAGACACTAAATATATATGCCAAGCTGCTATGCATAAGCGACCTTCCATCATAAACCTGTAAGAAAAAATTAGGACTGTAAAGACAGAAATCTCTATTGTCACTGTCTAGGCCAGTCTTATTAGTGAAAGTACTCTGTGGAAAATGGAATGAGTGATGGGTGCTGTAGTTCATTTGTGGCATTTCAGTGCATATGGCAATTTGCTACACTGTATGTCATGGGGGTTCAACAAGTGGGGGGAAGGGAAAAATACTGGGGGCATATTTATAAAATCACAATATTTAACAATGTTTTACAATGTTTCAGTAGACCCCCCTCCCTTTGTAAAACCGAAAAGAAAAAAAAACATAAAACAAAATATATAAACAAACCATATTAAAAATTTGTATCATCCCTTTTTAATACTGTTAGTTATATCTCTCTTAATTGTCTGATAGCAGTTCCCGACATTTCCCTAAGGATTTGGATTCTAAATCTAAATAAAATAAAAAAATAGAAATAACACACAGCTCATCTTGTTCATATTGTACTTGTATTTTTAATTAATTTGGCTTGAAAAAGCCAAATTACTGTTCTTTCTATTTCTTCTTCTTCCGTTTTATTCTTCCGCTTTTTGGGACCATATCTCCTCCCATAGTTTTTGAGCTAGAGACATGAAATTCGGTACAGACGTGCGGGGCATATAGGAGAAGTGTGCTACCTTCTAGCTAAGGAATCCGCGGAAGTGTTACGGCGTTATCGGTGTGTGTACCGACATGGGTACACACACCTACTGATCCACTTATCCATTACTATGGCAGCCATACGTAAAGGGTAACTAAAGTGAAAAAAACTCATTTTGACCAATCAACAAAAAAGTTAGTATTTTATCCCCCAACCTGATATGAATACACACACACCAACTGACCTACCTTTAATGCATGTGACATATTTAAAGGGTAAGTAAAAAACAACAATTTCCTTTTCATTGACATTATTGAGTTTTAAAATCTGCAGCACAAACACAAATTCCCTTCCAAAATGCAGTCTTTCAAGCCAAAGTCAAAGTTTATACTTAAACTTTCCCTTCCTAGTTCTTACAGTTTTGATTTAAACATTTGTTGTTTTTTTATAACTTCAATAAAATGACCACAACTTTATAATTCCCGTGTATCTAGTTTTTTCCAGAATTTTATCTAATTCAGTTTGTTTTTACAAGCACTATTTAAATGTTTCCTTTTATTTCCAAACATCCACCTTTCTGCCTGTCTCTCATTATATATTATTTCTACATAAATACAGTTTTAACATATAAAGAGAAGAAAGTAGACCTCACCTGTTCATGAAGTTAGCTGACCGAAATGTAGAGGGCAAGTAAAAACAAAGCTGTGCAGCCTTCCATTTAAAGGAAAGTGTTTAGCCTTAGGCACATACTGAAGTCTTAGAAATACACAAGGGCATGTTTAAATGTGAAAAAATAAATATAAATATTGATGGTGATACCTATAATTTTAACACAGAACAAAAAAGATTTTATGGGCATTTAACAGAAACAAAATAATTGTGATTTTTTTTAAATATAAGCATACACACATTTTTATTTCATAGTTTAGTATAATAAAAACATCATTGTAGGTTAACCCTATCTTCAGTCTAATCACCGAAGAGCTAGCCATACTAAAGTAACAATTTCTTATAGATTGTAAGCTGTACTGTTCTTTCCTTTTGTCTTATTATTATTATTTTGGATTTATATAGCACCAACATGTACTGTAGCACTTAACAATTACATTGAAACATTCACACCAAGCCCTGCCCTGAAGAGCTTACAATCAAAGCATATTTTATTTGACACATACAACCTATCGGTATGTCTTTTGGATTGGGGGGAGGAGGAAGTCCTAGGGCGGGGCCAGTGTCCTAAGGGTGGAGGGAGACCGGGTTAGAGGTGTTCCCAGAGGCATGGTTTGTAAAATGGGCGTGACTGAGGAGACTAGAGTCTCCTCTCAGTCACGGGTGTCTGGGGTGGTCTCGCAGGAGTGTGGGAGACCACCTCAGAATGAGGGAGATTCCCGGACAATCCGGGAGAGGTGGGATACCTACATAGGGCAAACATACAAATTTTTAGCAGATGTGTACAAGGGTGGGTTCGAACTCAAGCATTGAAAGGAATGCGTGTCAATGTATTCTTATGCATTCTAGTACAATTTTTATAGCTATAAATGTATTTATGTATTTTATCCTATCCTTGCCCTGGCAGTATCATCAAGCTGTGCACCCATGTGCATCAATAAATAATTCCTCCAATTAATTCTTAAAGTCTCCACACATGGATGTTGTACAATGCATTTATTGAATATTAACAGTGTTCAGTGGTCCTAACCTAGCCCATAATGCTCACCATTACCAGTCCTATTCTAACATAAGCTGGGTACACACAGTAACGATAAAGCCCCGATACCGTCAGATACAACGGAATTGGGGCTTTATCGTTATGTGTGTACCTTCATTTCCCGAACAAGCGCACGGCCGCCAAATGCTCGTTCAGGAAAGACCGAAAATTTCCATCGGCCGCGCTAGACTCCCTATAGAGGTGTCTAGCGCGGCCGATGGAAACACACAGCCCCGAGCGTTCTCCCTATGATGTTCATAGGGAGAAAGCTCGGGACTGTGTATATGCAAATCTTTGAAAGATGGCAGACAGGATCTTTCAGAAATCTGTACTGTGTGTACCTAGCTTTACAGATATTTTTTCATTAAATTCATATGAAACTGACCTGATCAAACCAAGGCCTGCATTGGATCAATGGATTCTTAAGAGAAGGTTTTAGCTAAACATTGTGAATGTGTAGAATATGCATTTCTTAATTTCAGAATAAAAAAATCAAAAGAAAAAATGTAACTCCAATATTAGCATTTTTTCCCTTATACTTCTGGAAACATAAGCCTCCGAAATACATTCCTGGATGATAACATTGTTTAAATTCTTGCAAATGCTTGAATGAATATAACCTGAAGGCAATGCCTGGTAACACACACAGCAACGCATGTGTCAGCTGATACAGGATAATCTTTAAAGGGCAAGTCCAGCCCCAAAATGAAAACTTACATACAGGAAAATCACCCCTCAAAACCCTAACCTGAAATCCTGCACAATGTCCCGTTTCCCGTTTCTGCTTCCTGGTTCTTCCAGTTAGCAACTGCCAGTTGACATCACAGCCAATGACTGAATGTTAATCTCCTGTTTGCCTCTTCTGAGCATGCCCAGGCTCAGTACAGGTTTCTAAATTGCTCAGTTTCCATGATGCATCCAGAAGCATAGCAGGCATACAGTAATGAATTCATAGGACAAACTATGATATATCAACATATTTTAAAAAGGCCATTCTTTCTAAAATATGTTCTTATGAGGGTGGAGTTGTCCTCCTTTAAGCTAAAATTTGGGGGTCATTGTTTTACAGCGTGCAGGCTGGTGTCTTAAGTTCACAGCTCTAAAACCTGTACAAATTCTCTATAATCCCTGACATAATCAGGGGCCAATGAATGGGCATAAATAAATCATAAACAGGAAACTGCATAATGCACAGGCAGTCACAAAATATAATCCACAGAGCCATCAATCTTTGCACAACTGGGGCCTGATTTCTGCTTTTTTATGTATTCTTATGGTTCATACACATGTACGATGTGTGCACCGAGCCACAATCCCTGACCATGTCGATTCGTGCAATGAACGGCCATTTAGGACGAGTGTTTGCGTTTGGTCAGGGGGGCCCCTGGCGGATCGGCGAACAACCTCCGACCAAATGCATATACACATTCAATTCTTGGCCAAAACGGACATTCGGTGCATAAATGTGTTGTGACTCGGTTCCAAATCGCATGTGTTTACGAACCTTTCGTTTCAGAGGTTTCCATAGAAACTTGGCGATTAGAACTAAAAAGTACTAATTACACCTCTGAATAGATAATTTTACTTTATATCAAAAGGGCCCTGCATCATTAGACCTGAAACAAAACAAAATCTTTTTTCCCAGTGACACTAGTGAAGCAAAGAGAGATGGTCCTCGTGACAATTTGCAAGAGCTGAGCCTCAACTAGAGATGGAGATAACATTTACAGTTACTAATCAGAAATGGCCACAGCATCTAAAAGAGACTCAGTGAATGTATCAGTCTTCCAGTTGGACATCTCACTCTCTAAATCTCCCCACAAAATGTCAAGACACAGGTAGACAACGCCACCCTATTTTGCACAAAGACTGTGGATTACAAACAGCATATTTTCTCTGCAAATACATTTATAATTATTTTACATTTTGTGAAGCTCTTTTGAAGCGCATGTTAATGAGGCATATTTTTGTGCTTGTTGGGTCAGTCTTTACAGTTTATATACTTAAAATACCCCCATTAACTGAGCTCTTAAGGTAAGAGAAAACTTACACTTGTGGCCATTTTAAACCAATCCAGACCTTTTACAATCTATATACATAAATACGGATCTCAATAGTATACAAAAAGATCAACTTTATTATAAACCCATACCTAATAAAATTAGGGCGTCCCCAATATAATTTCATATCTAGATATCAGAAGTATAAATATAAAGGGGTCAGTCCCCAGGTGGCTCCAAGTAACTCTAAACATGTGTCTCTTGTTTAAGTTCGTAAAAATAACCAATAACAATATACCATTCTGATGTATACTTGGTGGAGCTCAGTTCGACTGAATACACAGTGCAAGTTCAAATACACTGGGTTTTTTGCTAAATGTATCATATGCTCGTAGGCCCAGGGAAATATCCGTACTCATGGTCAGATGTCCAAAGCAGTGTTGTACCTGGTAAGGTCCTTGCGTTGATATATCCCAGCTGAAATGCTCTGGCTAGTGAGATACTCACCCAGCTAGAGGTATAACAGGAACTGCCATTACACAACATCAAAGGGCCACCCCAAACCTTGATGCTGTGTTCTTTACCTCTGCATCTAAAATAATCGATTCCAAATTGCCCCCCCAACTAAGCCACCCTTCCCCCTCCCATTCCCCAAACTCCTACTGCTTCATAAAAATCTTACCATTTAATTTAAGCATTAAGCCGACTGGCTATGGGGAAGGAAGCTGTGTTCTTTCACTATAGCACACTACCACAGGGCGACATGACTCATCTCCACTGCACATGCTCCCCCACTCCAGCTGTGTCACAGATTCTGGAAGGGGCTGTGCATACTAACTAGGAGTGGCTAAACTAGAAACAGGGAAATATGGTGAAAGGGACAATTGGGACCACAAAAAGTATCAAGTTTCAGGCAGATCTAAAAATTCAGAACAGAATAAAATTCAGTATTTTTCACTTAAGTTGTTTAAGTTGTTTGTTATTTTAGCTTTTCCAGGCAGTTTTGAATGATATAATATCACTGTGTAACAGCTAATCTCTCTGGAGCAAAGAATAAGTGAATGAATTTTGAATGAAGCAGGCAACTGGATGATGGTACAATAGTAACATAATCAGAAAAGATTTTCTGTCATTGAAGATTAATACAATCATTACATGTATAAAAGGAAATGTATTTCTAATTGTGTGGTAAATATCTACTAGACAAAAATATGATAAAGGGCATGTCCACCCCCAAAACTATAATTTTACCCACTACTGGCCCCACTATGTAGTTTTGAAAAAATCCTTACCTTACATCTCTGCTCCTTATGGTTCTCCTGCAGTGCTTGTCCAAAGTTCAAGAAACTAAAGACAAGAAGCTATCATTCTGTCCAAATGTCTCTGGATCCTGTCTTGCCTCCAAAAAGTAGTGTAACATGCAAAGGGGAGCCCTTTTTCCCCCTCCCTTCCACCATCCAAATCCCTCTCTGCCTGCCCTTCATGTAGCGTAAATTGTTGGGCCATAATGTTCCTCTTTCCTGCCCACCCCCAACCGCTGTATTCTGTAATAAAAGTTTCCCCATCATACTTACATCCCTTTGATCCCACAGCTGTCTTCGTAGCCGGCAGCCGCATCTGTGATTGACTGTCTGGCAGCCAATCACAGGCGCGGCTGCTGGTCCAGCCCCTCTCTGCAGCTTCTGGTTTGCATAGAGGAGCAGAAGACAGAGAAGGGACTGTAAGTATGATTGGGAAACTTATTTTTCAGATCTAACACGGTGTTTGGTGGTGGGCAGTGGAGAGGAACATTGTGGCAAAAATTTTAATTTAGGGTGGACTTGCCCTTTAAATTAGATTTATATTAGATTAATAATAGGACTTAATTTTGATCCCTATCGTTTAAAGCATACGTTAGGCAGATACAATTCTATCTTCATTATAAGAAAGTATAACAGTTAAGTATGTGTAGCAAATAGAGATACTTGGGCAAGAAGTATCTTGCCTTAGAGGTTAGTATTGATTTAAAAAACAGCTCTTCTAGAATGTTAATGTATCAGCTGAAATGTTATGAATTTAATGCATTTAAAATGTTTATGATTTTATAAATGATTTTTACATTTACAGGAGAACTATCGTGTGTATTAACAGGGTTATTTAATAAAAGTTCTTATCGTTAAAAATGGTGGTAATTTTGCCCCAACCAATCAGATATTAGCTTTCAAATGGTAAATAATATCTGATTGGTTGGGGCAAAATTAGCACAATTTTTAACGCTAAGAACTTTTATTCAGTGCCGGCCTTTGATATGGTCGACCTGTGCGACCGCACGGGTTGCATTACCAGGGTAGGGCGACAGCTGGGAGTCTTAGGTCACGGAGCTGTAGCTCAAAGTTGTGCATCAGTGCCCCAGCCCCTCTAGTTACGGTCCTCCAGATCAAATATATGTATCAGAACCTCACCACATACTAAGCCCCAACACATAAGCTTTACTTAAGATGTCTGTATGCTGTGCTGTTCTGTCTGTGCATTTAGTATGTTACTTGTTACATAATGATGTACGCACCATATATACAAGCACTGTGTGGGGTGGGTTTTTTTTGGGGGGGGGGTGCTAGGCGTCAGTAACAAATCTTGCACAGGGTGCTATGTATCCTAAGGCCGGCCCTGCTTTTATTACATTTTTTTTAAAAATACAGTTAAAATGAAAAGTAGTTGGGACAGGGATATAGGACTGGTAATTCCTACTTCCCAATATTGTTTCTGTGAGGAGCACCAGCCCAAAGAAAACTGATTCTGCCAGTCTTCCTCTTGGCTTCAGTACTATCTTTAACACAGGAATAGTCCAGGACTAACCTGGCAGATGTACATGCTGTACGTCCACAACGAAACAATATTGTGAGGTAGGAATAAATCAATCCTACCTCCATGCCCCAGGTACTTTCCATTTATAAAATGTTATTTTTTTAGAGTATAATTACCCTTTAATCCATTAAGACTGCAAATTTTGCTTTTTAGAAAACTAGAAAAAATAGAGCAAAGAAACCAGGCAGATTTATCCCAAAAGCATATGTAATGTATTACTTAAAATGGCCATGTAGCATTGGATATTTAGGCCAAACCTGCTGAAAAGGACATTGTTATGACATTAAGAATTACAATGTAAACACCAGATATGTATGACACTTCAGTAGCAAGACACTTCTCTATATATAAGCATAATGTAATGCAACTTAAATGGCATATTTTGTAATTAGTAAAAAAATCTGCAAAGCCTCATACACATGTATGATTTCGGCACAAACCACGACCGGTGTGTATGCATTCAGATGGGGGCCGTTCATTAATCGGCCATGGTCTAGCTTTGCTTTACATAGGGGGAATGCTCAGGACTGCTTGTAGTGTGATCTTAAGAAAATGAGACCTCTCATTAGTTCTCTCAAGTGTGTACCCAGCTTTGTATAAGGATCAGTATCGATAAGGTAAACTGGTCTCCCTGACTCAGGGATAAGCAGTACTAAATTATTATTATATAATAACTATTTTGAATTCAGGGTGGATACAATAATGCATAGCTCCATGTTTCTTCACAGTATATTGACATTTTGTTCAATTTCCTTTACAGGTTCTAAATGTATCACCACCCTTGGACACATCTGCAAGGAGTTTGTATGTTCTCCCCGTGCTTGCGTGGATTTCCTCCGGGCACTCATTCATAAAGACATACTGATAGGTTGTATGTGTAAATAAAAGTGCTTAGATTGTAAGCTCTTCGGGGAAGGGCCTGATGTGTAGTAATAATAATAATAATGGAAAAAGTAATTAGAAACAAATAATGGTTACGGAAATGGTACACTAAACATTTAGTTGCTATTGCTATATATAATAGGATCTACTACAACATATATATATATATATAATAAATAATATCATATATATAAGATATACATATATATATATATCTAATATTTGTAATTACAGGTTACTGTCATATCTGCTGCTAAGAATTAGCCTTCATTTTCAAGAACTGATGATTATCATCTGTACACTTGAGAAATATGACTTTGGATGGACACTTATAGGGTATCTACATCCCAAAATATAAAATTTCCTGTAGTGTAGAGGACTCCCCTCCAAACCTAAATGCCAGGGTTTTTAAAAAAATAGACTTACCCACCTTCTAAAATCCACAGGCAGATGGGGAGAAATGAAAACATGCACAGGCTATGCTGTAATTACTGTGTTTACTTCACACACAACATTTTTCGGTTGTCATACACTTGATGAAGGTTGCATTCACAACGAAACGTGTGTGATTTTTTTTTCAAAGAAAGTACATTTCAATGAGTCCTTGCCTTCCAACTGCCCCATTCCCTGCACTGTCCAAATGCAAACAAATATTTAAAAAAGGAAAGGTACACATGCAGTACTTGGCTGCAAAAAGTACTGTTTATTGCAACATGCTTTGGTCTTCAACCAGTCCTTGATTGCTTGATAAATAGCACTTTTTTAAGTACTATGTGGTGTCCCCTTCCTTTTTTTACTATATGATTGTACTTTTAAAGTGTCAGACTACTGATCAATAAACAGATTGGTAGCCTTTCAGTTGGAAGAAAAATTGCTGCAGCCACCATTTTATTGCGACCAGTTGTGCGGCCCATCCAATTTTTGATGAAGGTTTGAATGATATTTTTCCGGAATGGTGGAATTTCCCATCCCAATATTTGACCCAATCGACTGAAATATCGCGGGGAAGGTCAGACTGAGATAGAAAACTAAAAATAACCAATACAGGAGGAGACCAATCAAGTATGTGTAATAATTTGAAAAAGTTATTAACTACTTTAATTTGTTATATGACTTTATAAAAATATAGAAATATACATACCATAAATCATTGTGAAGTATTTTATATATATATAAATCTGACGGGCTGGGGGGAAGGGAAAGGGAAGGCTTTTCATTCATGTGATCACAGTAATGTATACTAAAACCTCTTTGTTTATAAAGTATGCCAGTGTACAGATAATATGATATTGTATGGGGCCTAGGAATGTGCATTGTTCATCTTTTCTATGTTTGTATAAATGTTTGACCAGATCAGTAGCATTCCGCTACATGTAGTTGTAATTTAGCCTAATTGGAGCGCTTCCACAGTCCTTCTATTTTATATTTATGTAGTGGCTTTGCTTTTGGATGAATGAATGGTTTGCATCAAATCAAGCCTTAATGCAGATGCTGCTATTTGGCATACATACAGTCAGTCGTTGATTGTGGATTTTATAAGGTAAATGGCACTTCCGACCTGCATAGCAATGGCAGGTAAAATATTCCAAAAAATAATTTAGATCATCAGATGTGGGATAACCCTTTACAAAGTAGTTTCCATTCTTCTGTTCAATTGCTACACTTTCAGGATTTAAATGAAGATAGGTGTTAGAGTCCCACTGCTTACGTTTACACAATCCGTTGTTGTGGCAGAGCACAGAACTACAAAATTTTGATGCAAGTGTTACATTGATGACATATGGATTCAGAGTGTTCGCCAGATAGCTTTTCAGACTACTGCATGCCTTCTGGAAAACAAAAACAGGCATTTTACATTTAGCAGTTTCACTTCTAAGTTCGTGATGCCGAAAAATACTACAATGCAAGTAGATATCGTGTGAAATTCTGCTCACAGTATCCCAATACTCCTGTAAAGTTCACCTATTTAAACAAATGAGTGCTTTTTAAAAATGTTTAATTACTACTAGAGTAAAAAATTAAATGTAATTTTAGATTTAAATCATTCTAGCAATAACAAACATCCAATATCAGACTCTCCAGTTTTGATGTCTCAGGTTTATTCCACTTTTCTATTTCTATTAATGATCTTAAAAATAAATCTAGGAAACATTGGTGCTGGAAAGGGAAGAGCAAAACACGTTTGGCCCCGCCCCCTCGCAAGTGCTCCCTATTGTGCTTGGGAGTGCTATGACATTAAAATACTTTAATTATGTCAATAATAATATGTCAGCAACCTGAGCAGATTTTTTTAACCTGTCACCTGGGCATGGTGCTCCTGCTTGGAAAATTACAAAATATGCTGAAACACTTTGGACTGGTACAAACTGGCCAAATTTGAACTTCCCAAACAACAGACGATTTAACAATAAACCGATGGTTATTCTGCCAGTTGGTACTGCCACACAACTGGAAAAAATTTACTAACATAACATTGGATCAGACAGTACTGGGGCTTTATCGGCACTGTGTGTGGTGGCTTTCCCGAACGAGGAAAGGCCGTATATTTACCTCGGGGGAGTTGGCCATGGCCAAGGAGTACACAAAGTCCCGAGCATTCTCCCTTTGCTGTGCATAGGGAGAACGCTCAGGACTGTGTGTAGCCTGATCTTTAAAAAATTACAGACCTTACAGATCCTGTTTTTTTTCAAAAGTCTGTCCTTTGTGTACCCACCTTAATTCTGAGGTAAAATTGGACAAAAAATGTTGGTCTTGACAAAAGTTTTTGCCAATATGATAACCTACTGAAATATAGTAGTCGGTCAGTTAGGTCAAAATATCACCTTAAGGTGGGTACACACAGTACCAATCTGTCAAAGATAAGAGACAGCATCTGCAAGATTCTGTCTGTCATCTTTGACAGATGGTAGTACACACAGTCATGATCGTTCAGTATTCAAACATATGCATTAGAACATAGGCATATGGAAAAATTCTGAAGGTAATTTTAGTATGAATGGATAAATAGGTAGAAACGATCTTGATTAAACTCTGGGCAGGCTTTGATGTAACATGCTGAAACTTTAAATACACAACAAAAACTTAACCTCCTCTAATGGTTCGTTCACACTAAATCAGTTTCTGTCCGCTTCTGGATAAAAACGCGTGTTGCAGTCCATTTTTTTAACGGATTGGATTGACCCAGTCCATTTTAAAAAAGTACTGCTGTATGCATTTCTGTCCAGAGCTGGACACGTTTTAATAAAAAATACAGCAAAAAACAAAGCACTAAAAACGGACCAAAATGGACGAAAAACATGGACTGTCCATTATGGTCTGTTTTGTTCCATTTCTAGTGTGAATGTAGCCTAAACAGAAATATATATGAAATCTAGGATTAGAATTGAAAAAATATTTTTTAAATGTAAGTATCAAAGAAATGAGCAAAGTGCTGTGAACATACCATGCTTAAAGTTATATTAAAATCTCCCCACATTACAAATCCATCAACCCCAAGTGCAATGCTTTCTCCAATAGTATTTCTCAGATCAACCTTTGAGAAAAATAAAAAATCTGTTAAACACATTTTGTAAACAGTACATTAAGTATAATTTTTAAATATATGTTAGGAGTTTCCAAAGTGTAATGAAGGTTGTGGTAAAAGCAATCACCATTAAAAACATTGTTGAGTTTGGTTCTCATAGTGTTACTGACACACCAAGCAGCTTGTAACATGTTAGAGGGAAATTAGTAGTTTCCCAAGGAAGGTAGGGAAGCCTACTCCTACCTCCCTGAGTGGTCACTGGTCACTAACAGGACTGGTGAGCTGTCAAGATTCCACTGATGCTTTGGCTGACAGCAAAACTCATTCTTCTGTACATAAATCATTACTATCTCCTCTGTTGGTTATTTATACACCTTAAATACCCTTAAATAGACAGATGAGAAAAAAACCACCAACCTCTGACAGAAATTCCTCAGCTCGATCTGTAAATACTGGACGAATGTACGCATATATTGGCAGAGAATACTTTGACAATGAAGACAATCTGAAAGCTTCCTGGATCCGGTGCCTTGAAAACATTGCAGCGTTGTCTGAAGATTTCAATGCTGTCTCCAGGTATATATTTGGATATAATGCTGTGCTTTCTTTCCAAAGCCAGGCAAGTTTATCATTTCTCAGTTTTTCTATTTCTGGGCAATGCCCTGTATATTTCATTGGTTTTGATTTGTAGTGATAATTGTAGCAGTTTGGGAATAAATAAAATCCCCATAAATAATTTGGTCTCAGCGATTTACCCAATCGTAAAGTTCTTAACAGAAAACTTTGTGCTGCAGATTCAAACTGATCTTTAGCAATTTTTGCAGCTTTTTCTTTAGTGATAGTTAATGAATTCTGTAGTACAAACTCAATAGAATGTGTCCTGTATACTACCTTGGAAGCCCAGTTTCTAATCCATGTTGGTCTCCAATCCTCCCAGTCGATCACAGCCAATCCAGACTGTTTAGTCGATGGGATATAATGCAAAATATCTTCCTTGGCTTTCTTTAAATGTAAATCAATATCAACCATTTGAGGAATGCCACCATTGGATATGGTGCCATTTACTTCATTTATTGATGGGTAATAACCTAACCGGTCAGTATAAAATATTGTAATATTCTGAGCTTTACTGGTCTTTACTGGATTACCAACAATATGGAAAAGACTGACGTCTACTTTAATTTGAAAATTGTCCATGCATAGTTCAGTTGGGGAATTCCATACAGCCATAAAAGAGGGTAGACCATGTGGTGGAGATTTGTAGTGGACTTCTGCCTGACATGAAAGGATGAGTCCCATTAAGATGTACATCAATTTTATATATATGGAACACTTAAATGCAATGCTCTCCATATTTGTCATTATCCTGCTAAAAGAAAGGCATGTAAATCAATGATCTCTAATGGAGATAAAATCCATGTTACAGAATCTTCGGCTATGTAATCCCTGCTTAACAGAACAGTATTTTAATAAGATGCATGACAGAAATAATAATTATTTCAATAAAATTCTGTTGGGTTGTAAAAGCACTTACGTTTAATTGTGTTTGCTTGTGTGAAGAATATTGCATAAAAAAACCCCAGTGCAATCAGTTTTTGCCATTATACACACACACAAATTATGGGGAAAGTCAGATTGAAGAATAAGGTTCCCAAAAATAATCTTTCACTGTTGTGGAAGGTGGTCATACATGCAGAGGCGTAACTACCATGAAAGTAGCCCCTGCAACTTCAGGAACTTATTTTTTTAAAGATACAGCCCCCTCCCAAAATAATCACTGTAGATGCATACACGGTTCATTCAATTTGGACGCCCCATAGCAAATCGGGCAATGAGCCCCGACCAAATGATCGTTTCAGCCAACAAATTGTCCATACACGGCACTCTTATCGGGCGTGTATGGACAACTGCCATGCATACACATTGCGCATTGTGGGTTGGCACCCACAATCACACGTGTGTAAGAAGCTTCATATGTAATAATGAACAATTAAAGTGGACTATCAGACAAATTGGGGGGTCCTTGAAGTAATTATTATTACGCCTTTGGGGGGGACATGCGCTTTAAGTTAACTCTAATTTTCATTGTTTTACATACTGCTATACCTCTGGCTGCTGTTAGTTACAGTAGAGAAATTCAAGTACAATCCTCTAGGATAATGGGGTCAGATGTTCTAGCAATGGGGGAACACACTGTTATTGCAAAGTGACAGCAGCCAACATATATAATAGTATCCATAAAGAATACAGAAAATACAATTTACAAGACAAAAACAGAAATTGCTTGTGAAGGTTCTCATTTATCCAGGTCATGGTGTTGTATTCAGTTAGATCAAGTGGACTTAAAGTTTAGTCTTAAAGGGCATATCCACCCCCAAAACTATAATTTAACTGACTACTGGCCCCACTGTGTAGTGTTTATAAATCCTTACCTTACACCCAAATGGCTGCCCTGCAATGTCTGGAGCCTGGTTGTGTCCCAAAAGGTTTCTGCCTTTCACATCTCCTCTGGGGGGTTTCTGGCATGCTCATGCTTAGTGAAGCCCTCCTCCCCTACCTCTAGATCCTGCTTAACCCCTTTGCAGTAATGTAGTCATCCCTATCCCACCCCAACCGCTTTGTTTATTTAAAAAAAAGAAAACGATCCAAACATTATTACTTTACTTCATTCCCCCTGCCTCTCACCCAATCACGAATGCGGCGGCAGGTCCAGCCCCCTGCTTAAAGTTTCAGCAAGCAGAGGGCCAAGATTACAGCGCCGGGGGAATAAAGGATTGTTTTTTTTGTCAAATTAACATAGCGGTTGGAGGTGGGATAGGGACCAATACAACATATAAAAAAAATATTTTGAGGGTGGACATGCCCTTTAAAGAGCATCTTCAAGAACTAAACTTTAAGTCCAGTTGATCTAACTGAATACAACAGATATTAACCAAAATTCAAAGGTTCTATATTAGTAAGAAAGAGAAGTACCTTTGCTTTGCATATACCAAAGAAAACAGGATGAAATAAACAGATAGACTATGTTAAATTTGCTCAGACTGTAAAAACATCAATGAAAAATTTATCTGAAAATTTAGTTAATAAATTATTTAGAGATTCAGTATGAGTCAAATTTTAGTAGTGGAAAAGATACAGGAGGAGAAGCAGTAATGTCATTCAGGGAGATGTAATAAAAGTTCTTATTGTTAAAAATGGTACTAATTTTGCCCCAACCAATCAGATGTTATTTACAATTTGAAAGCTAACATCTGATTGGTTGGGGTAATATTAGCACCATTTTTAACAATAAGAACTTTTATTACATCTCCCTGATTGAGTCCCACAAAACCCAAGCTACCCAATGTAATAACAGGACTGAGTAGGTTTAATTCTTATTCTCTATGGCCTGCACAAACTCCAGCGCACCCGTTGCAGTACATAACAACACAAAACTCAAAGCCTACTAAATAAGCCAAAACAAAATAATACAATTTAAAAATGGGTAATTTTAGTGAATTTATTTACAAAATGCTGTAGCCTCTGTACAATCCTGTTACTTTATAGAGTGCCAAAATAAACATTTACCACCATAATCATGTCAAATGGGTAACACAGAAAACACACTGAAAATATTAACAAATTAGAAAGATTTTACCATGCAGTTGGATGACAGCACCAAAACACTTACCTTTCTCAGTTAAACTGGATGCCTCTCCAATGCTTATCACAAGGAACAGAAACACATTCACATAACCCTTCATTGATGCCGTCTGTATTTATACGGTTTCTTCTAGGAACTTTGTGTAATCTTAACAGCAGTAGATGATTGGACTTATCAGTTAATCTGATGCTCACATTTCAATACAATGTAATCAAATTAAGGACTTCTGTGCTAGTAGTCACAACATACAAGATCAGATAGCGACAAAATGCTAGTTAACGTAATCAATTTACAACACAAATTGTAAGCCATGTGCTTTTTTCATATATTGCCTGTGTAGGCTTGATAAATTAATAAAGGCTAATAAAACGACATTGGCATAAAAAACAACAAAATTAAACAGGACAAATAGTTTAAGGCTGGGTACACGCAAGCAAATTTTTTTGTAAACTCAAAAAAAGATAGATCGTAAACGTCCGATCTTCCAAACATCGATGGTCACAAATAACCATCCACACATATACGATATATGGGTTGTTTTGTACGACTCGTCGGATTATAGTATTGGTCATAGACGATAATGTGTTTTTTTCTCTAAACGACCGACCGTAAGAGCTATAGACGTAACCATGCAAAAAGACACAAACATATTCTCGCGGTTTCACGAACGAACGTGAATATAGTTTCACTTCCGGTTACTGTTGTGGCTTTGTGCACAATGTTTTGGTGAAGGTACTTGCAGCCAATTTTTCTCAAGATGCCTTTACGTGAAGGAGAAAGAAAAGCAATGAACACTACTGAATTGTGCAAATAAAGGTAATGATTTTATTATATAGTAACAGACATGTTTTCTGTTTTTCTGATGTAATGTGGGTATATACATATTAAAAAGTGTCCTACCATTACTACTCTCTGTCACTAGAGGCTAGGTTCACAGGATTAATATTTCAAGCCAATGTACCACTACCTTATTTCAGTAAGTTGGGACAGAATATAAACTGTAATCAATGAAATATTTTGGAAAAATTTCCCCCGCAACCATCTGTACAGAGGGTACAAAACTTTTGTTTTTTGTATTCATGCAGACACCACAATTTTCACCAAATGCTAAACCCTCACATTAGTGCCCATCAAACAAATGATCCAGTTCAAGCTGCCACCTACCCTATCCTATAAAGCACTATCCAATACAGCCCCTCCCTACATCTGAGCTGATCTACAGATACCATCAGGTATAAACTCTGCTCTGTAAATGATCCTCCTCCACCCTTGTCTTCCCACGTCTGCATTCAGGACTTTGCTCATGCTGCCCTTAGCTTTGGAACTCCCTTTCTCCCCCCGTCCGTTATGCACTTAATATCTTTTTTTAAATGAAACCTCAAAATCCACAACTTCAGGCAAGCATATTACCTGGCCTAGACATTACCCCTCTCACTCACATCACTTTTAGGGATGGCCGGTTCGCGGATCCGAACCCGGATCTGCCGCGGATTTATCCCGTTCGCGAACGGCGGATTTTTCCGGATTTTCCGCCTTCCGAACTTCCATACCGCGGATTTCTCGTATTTTCGAAATTTTTAGAAATTAGGAGGATTACTCGTATTTTCGAAAATACATATTTTCGAAATTTTTCGAAATTATGCATTTTCACGTATTTTCGAAAATTTTCTAAAACACGAGAAATCTCGTAATTTTGCAGATATTTTTCATTTTAATGGGTCCGCTCGCGGATTTTCGAATTTTTCGAATTTTCCCGAAAATTCGCCGATCCGCGAGCGGACCGGATTTTGCGAAGTTCGGACATCTCTAATCACTTTGTGTACTTAAATGTCTACAGTATCCTGTCAGGATTTGCTACAAATATTGCATGTGTTTTGCGCAGTTTCTGCTATTAAAAAAGCTACAAGTCAGAATTAATGTATCCTTTGAAGTATAAGAACATATGGTAGTTGTAGGTTGCATTCTTTGTTTAATGTACTGTGTTTTTGTCTATATATTACCTGTTTTTACACGCAATGATAATATGATGCCAATAGTCCTATCATCATTGTAGAGGGTCATGCTGATATTTAAAGAACCCAGAATACTAGGTTTCTTCTGATTAAAACATCAAAAGGTCTTAATTTAGTGTCTGTAACAAGGACATCAAAAAGCTTTACTATAACTCAGCTAAATATCTTATTTCTAAAGCCTCGTACACACGTCAGATCATTTTCACACGATTTGCCTGACGAATGACCTATCATGCAACATTCGTGCGAAAATGAAGCTTTAACGATCTTCTATGACCAACGATTATATTCTTGGGTTTTTCCGACGATCAGCCAGGCGGATTCGTTCTGCCGATTGTCGTTTGTTTGTAAATAGTCCGTAGATTATCGGTAGAGTGTAATAGAGGATTGAATGAAATACACATGTGCAACATTTCAAAATCACGCGATATTCCGAACATCACATAACACCTTTACCAACGAACATCATCTATTCATTATCGTTGATGTATGTACAGGCCTTCTTTGTAGAAAATTAGTCATGAGGATACGTATCTGCTATACTGATTTTTAGTACTGATTTTTATTATTGTTGTTTATATATATATTATATACATGTCACTTTCAAAATATTAAATTTTTTAAAATATTCACTTTTTATAATATTCACATTTTAGAAGGGTAGCACTTTTATACATTTTATAGTGCCCATAGTATCTCTATATGCACTTATGCACTTTATAGAATAGCACTTTTATATGTAATGCACTTTATATGAATAGTGGCTTTGTTTTATAGGATATGCGAGGGAGTGAATAGGGAGTGAAGACTAGAAGAAAGGCTCCCTCGACGTTTTGTGAGGAATGGGAACACTGAGTTCACAGATTCAGGAATTAGGAGGTGTTATATTGGAAGCTACCACTGGTGGGAGCTATATTTACAGATAATGAGTATAATGGGTATGTTACCACTAGATGTCACTGTGTACATTGGGTACATAAGCGTGGGTTTCACTGAACTGTAACACTTGACAAAGGCCTGTGTGCCGAAACGTTGTGTGTGTTTTTGCTGTGTCTGCACCAATAAATGGGAACACCCCAGATTGCATCCTAAAGGACTGGACGACCCTCATTTCATTGTATTACTGTATGTACAGGCCTCGTTGGCAGGACTAGTGTATAACGAGATGGTTGATGAACATTCGTCGGGCACATTGTACAAAAATGATCTGATGTGTGTACGAGGCTTAACTCCGCATATTTGCAGTTGCACACATTTTCATCGGTGCGATGCAAATGTTTAAATGAAAACAAGTTAACACACTTATAACCTCAATTTAAAGGATAACAGTGGTCTGAAAATGACAAGGTAAATTGAGAGGAATTGCTTTCCTAAGTATTTTTGCAATTTACTTTATTTTTTTTGACAATATAGTTAATATATTATAGTTAGTCAATATAGTTGTGAATGTATTTACAATTTTATGTGTGATATGGTAGCAGCATCACCAGATCCCCTACACTTCCTGCTCTGAAACCATGTGACAGTCCCTGTGACATTAAAGTTACATTTACAGACTTTACACAATCCCTGCTGCGGGCTCTACTGTTCTCTCCCTCCTCCTCCTCTTAAGTCCTTCTTCAGTTACTGTAAATTGATTTCTCCCTAGTTTCTTCTGCTTTCTCCTGCACTGAGCATGTGCAAACCACAGATCAGGAGAAACTATTTGTGACCGCAGATTCAGAACCTCCCATCCCCTAGCTTTCTGATCAGGGATTTCTCCATATTTTATGCTGTGCAGCATATAGGAAGGTATTTGATTGCTCATTTTAAAGGTAGGAACCTGGTCTTTCAGTTAAAATCAACTTATTTGAAAACCACAGTTTCCCTTTAAGGAGGCCTTGATATCACTATTTTCTCTCCCCTGGGGGCAATTTTACTTGCAATGTAATATATTGGTATTGGCTTTCAGTGATCCGATGTTAAGCTTTTGCAGTAATTCAATATCGTTAAAAAAACAGCTAAAGCAGTGTGGGTGTCTTTTGGGAGACCCTTGTTTGTTAAGGTCTGACCCGGGACACCCAGGTGTAGGACAAACAGTTTTTTCGTGTGACTATTATTAAATATATACAGTAGGTGCTTGGTTGGATGAAACGGACGTTCGGTAAGGCATAGTTAATGATCCGAAATGGCTGTTCATCCTACAGTTCTGCGTCACTATCACACGCCTGTAGGGATGTTTACAGTTTTACATTAGTAAATTGTTAGCATGAAGTTAGCATGACAAATAAATTTACACATTGGAATACATAAATTTTTTTTATTTGGATAGCACAGATTTGGATAGCACTTTTTAAAAAAAAAATTTATGTATTCCAATGTGTAAATTTATTTAAATGGCACATAACAATAACGATACCAAAAATGTAATGAATATTCTTTTTCACATTACCAAATACAAATCAAATATGTCCATAAAGTAAAACCATATATTAGAAATTGATCAAGAGTATATAGATTGGATATGTTTGAAGGAATATCTTATTGGCAGATTCAAAGTGGATCTGCCAAAAGATTTGTGTATGGCCAGCTTTAGAATTCTAAACTTTCTAAAATTCTGCCAAATCAAAAAAACACTAGGCTTATTGCTCAAATTGACATCAGTTGTGGGGGTTTAAAGGACAATTATACTCACCTCCCCCTTGTTCCTTTCCCCCCCATCGTGCAAAGTACCCAGGGTGAGGAACTAAAACGCTAAAGCTAGGTACACACAGCACAGATTTCTGAAAGATGACAGACAGGATCTGCAAGATCCTGTCTGCCATCTTTCAAGATCTGCATACACACAGTCCCGAGCGTTTTCCCTATGAACTTCATAAGGAGAACTCTGGGACTGTGTGTTCATCGGCCGCGCTAGACTCCTCTATAGGGAGTCTAGCGCGGCCGATGAAAATTTTGGCTTTCCCGAACGGCGTACGGCCGACCCGATCGTTCGGAGGCCGTGCGTCGTTCGGGAAACGAGCGCACACACATAACGATAAAGCCCCGATACCGTCGGATCTGACGGTATCGGGGCTTTATCGTTAGGTGTGTACCCAGCTTAAGTCCTCACCTCTGGGTACTTTACAAAAGTCCTGAAGTACTTATTTGTAATCTCCTCGTCGCTCCGGTCCGATACTCCCCATCGGCACTTTGAGTGACATGTCGCGAGCAGCCAATGGGAAGACACGCCTCCTTGCAGAGCGTGTCTTCCCATTGGCTGCCTCCCGGACTGTCACTGACAGTGCCAGTGGGGAGGATCTGACCGGAGCGACGAGGGAGATTACAAGTAAGTACTTCAGGACTTTTGTAAAGTACCCAGAGGTGAGGACTTAGTGTTTTAGGTCCTCACCCTGGGTACTTTGCAGGAGTGGATCGGGGAAATGGTAAGTATAATTGTCCTTTAAGTTTACCAGCTATCTCACTTCTAGTAGTATGTTTTGGATAGTGCTTTCAAGAGCTTTTATGCCAAAGGCTTTAGGGCTTGTTCACACTACATCAGTTTGTATCCGTTTTATCAAACGCAGGTGCGTTTAAAAAAATGATCAGACAGTAAAACCCCACAGGATTTCATAATATCGTTCACACCTGCTGCGTTACATTCTGTTCCATTCCAGTCCGTTTAAAAAACGCACAGCATGCAGCATTTCTGTGAAAACCACACTGAAAATATTAACAAATTAGAAAGATTTTACCATGCAGTTGGATGACAGCACCAAACACTTACCTTTCTCAGTTAAAATGGATGCCTCTCCAATGCTTATCACAAGGAACAGAAACACATTCCACATAACCCTTCATTGATGCCGTCTGTATTTATACGTTTCTTCTAGGAACTTTGTGTAATCTTACAGCAGTAGATGATTGGATTATCAGTTAATTGATGCTCACATTTCAATACAATGTAATCAAATTAAGGACTTCTGTGCTAGTAGTCACAACATACAAGATCAGATAGCGACAAAATGCTAGTTAACGTAATCAATTTACAACACAAATTGTAAACCATGTGTTTTTCATATATTGCCGTGTAGGCTTGATAAATTAATAAAGGCTAATAAAACGACATTGGCATAAAAAACAACAAAATTAAACGGACAAATAGTTTAAGGCTGGGTACACGCAAGCAAATTTTTTTGTAAACTCAAAAAAAGATAGATCGTAAAACGTCCGATCTTCCAAACATCGATGGTCACAAATAACCATCCACACATATACGATATATGGGTTGTTTTGTACGACTCGTCGGATTATAGTATTGGTCATAGACGATAATGTGTTTTTTTCTCTAAAACGACCGACCGTAAGAGCTATAGACGTAACCATGCAAAAAGACACAAACATATTCTGCGGGTTTCACGAACGAACGTGAATATAGTTTCACTTCCGGTTACTGTTGTGGCTTTGTGCACAATGTTTTGGTAAGGTACTTGCAGCCAATTTTTCTCAAGATGCTTTACGTGAAGGAGAAAGAAAAGCAATGAACACTACTGAATTGTGCAAATAAAGGTAATGATTTATATATGTAACGACATGTTTTCTGTTTTTCTGATGTAAGTGGGTATATACTATAAAAAAGTGTCCTACCATTACTACTCTCTGTCACTAGAGGCTAGGTTCACAGGATTAATATTTCAAGCCAATGTACCACTACCTTATTTCAGTAAGTTGGGACAGAATATAAACTGTAATCAATGAAATATTTTGGAAAAATTTTCCCCGCAAACATCTGTACAGAGGGTACAAAAATTTTGTTTTTTGTATTCATGCAGACACCACAATTTTCACCAAATGCTAAACCCTCCATTAGTGCCCATCAAACAAATGATCCAGTTCAAGCTGCCACCTACCCTATCCTATAAAGCACTATCCAATCAGCCCCTCCCTACATCTGAGCTGATCTACAGATACCATCAGGTATAAACTCTGCTCAAATGATCCTCCTCCACTTGTCTTCCAGTCTGCATTCAGGACTTTGCTCATGCTGCCCTTAGCTTTGGAACTCCCTTTCTCCCCGTCCGTTATGCACTTAATATCTTTTTTAAATGAAACCTCAAAATCCACAACTCAGGCAAGCATATTACCTGGCCTAGACATTACCCCTCTCACTCACATCACTTTTAGGGATGGCCGGTTCGCGGATCCGAACCGGACTGCCGCGGATTTATCCCGTTCGCGAACGGCGGTTTTCGGATTTTCCGCCTTCCGAACTTCCGATACCGCGGATTTCTCGTATTTTCGAAATTTTTAGAAATTAGGAGGATTACTCGTATTTTCGAAAATACATATTTTCGAAATTTTTCGAAATTATGCGTTTTCACGTATTTTCTAAAACACGAGAAACTCGTAATTTTCAGATATTTTTCATTAATGGGTCCGCTCGCGGATTTTCGAATTTTTCGAATTTTCCCGAAAATCGCCGATCCGCGAGCGGACCGGATTTTGCGAAGTTCGGACATCTCTAATCACTTTGTGTACTTAAATGTCTACAGTATCCTGTCAGGATTTGCTAAAAATATTGCATGTGTTTTGCGCAGTTTCTGCTATTAAAAAAGCTACAAGTCAGAATTAATGTATCCTTTGAAGTATAAGAACATATGGTAGTTGTAGGTTGCATTCTTTGTTAATGTACTGTGTTTTTGTCTATATATTACCTGTTTTTACACGCAATGATAATAGATGCCAATAGTCCTATCATCATTGTAGAGGGTCATGTGATATTTAAAGAACCCGAATACTAGGTTTCTTCTGATAAAAAACAAAAGGTCTCTTATAGTAAATATTAGTGTCTGTAACAAGGATACAAAAAAGCTTTACTATAACTCAGCTAAATATCTTATTTCTAAGCTCGTACACACGCAGATCATTTTCACCGATTTGCCTGACGAATGACCTATCATGCAACATTCGTGCGAAAATGAAGCTTTAACGATCTTTTATGCCAACGATTATATTCTTGGGTTTTTCCGCGATCAGCAGGCGGATTCGTTCTGCCGATTGTCGTTTGTTTGTAAATAGTCCGTAGATTATCGGTAGAGTGTAATGAGGAGGAAGTGAATACACATGTGCAACATTTCAAAATCACGCGATATTCCGAACATCACATAACACCTTTACCAACGAAACATCATCTATTCATATCGTTGATGTATGTACAGGCCTTCTTTGTAGAAAATTAGTCATGAGGATACGTATCTGCTATACTGATTTTTAGTACTGATTTTGTATGATTTATTATGTTGTTATATAATATTATATACATGTCACTTTCAAAATATTCAATTTTTTAAAATATTCACTTTTATAATATTCACATTTTAGAAGGGTAGCACTTTTATTACATTTTTAGTGCCCATGTATCTCTATATGCACTTGCACTTTATAGAATAGCACTTTTTAGTAATGCACTTTATATGAATATGGCTTTGTTTTATAGGATATGCGAGGGAGTGAATAGGAGTGAAGACTAGAAGAAAGCTTGCCCATAGTATCTTATATGACTTATGCACTATAGAATAGCACTTTATATGTAATGCACTTATATAATAGGGCTTGTTTTAAGGATATCGAGGGAGTGAATAGGGGTGAGACTAGAGAAAGGCTCCCTCGACGTTTTGTGTAGGAATGGGAACACTGAGTTCACAGATTCAGGAATTAGGAGGTGTTATTGGAAGCTACCACTGGTGGGAGCTATATTTATAGAGTATAATATAATGGGTATGTTACCACTAGATGTCACTGTGTACATTGGGTACATAAAGCAGTGGGTTTCACTGAACTGTAACACTTGACAAAGGCCTGTGTGCCAAACGTGTGTGTGTTTTTGCTGTGTCTGCACAATAATGGGAACACCCCAGATTGATCCTAAAGGACTGGACGACCCTCATTTCATTGTATTACTGTATGTACAGGCCTCGTGGCAGGACTAGTAGTTATAACGAGATGGTTGATGAACATTCGTCGGGCACATGTTACAAAATGATCTGATGTGTGTACGAGGCTTAACTCCGCATATTTGCAGTTGCACACATTTTCATCGGTGCGATGCAAATGTTTAAATGAAAACAAGTTAACACAATATAACCTCAATTTAAAGGATAACAGTGGTCTGAAAATGCAAGGTAAATTGAGAGGAATTGCTTTCCTAAGTATTTTGCAATTTACTTTATTTTTTTTGACAATATAGTTAATATATTATAGTTAGTCAATATAGTGTGATTGTGAATGTATTTACATTTTATGTGTGATATGGTAGCAGCATACCAGATCCCCTACACTCCTGCTTTGAAACCATGTGACAGTCCCTGTGACATTAAAGTTACATTTACAGACTTTACACCATCCCTGCTGCGGGCTCTTGTTCTCTCCCTCCTCCTCCTCTTAAGTCCTTCTTCAGTTACTGTAAATTGATTATTTCTCCCTAGTTTCTTCTGCTTTCTCCTGCACTGAGCATGTGCAAACCCAGATCAGGAGAAACTATTTGTGACCGCAGATTCAGAACTCCCATCCCCTAGCTTTCTGATCAGGGATTTCTCCATATTTTATGCTGTGTGCAGCATATAGGAAGGTATTTGATTGCTCATTTTAAAGGTGGAACCTGGTCTTTCAGTTAAAATAACTTATTTGAAAACCACAGTTTCCCTTTAAGGAGGCCTTGATATCACTATTTCTCTCCCGGGGGCAATTTTACTTGCAATGTAATATATTGGTATTGGCTTTCAGTGATCCGATGTTAAGCTTTTGCAGTAATTCAATATCGTTAAAAAAAACAGCTAAAGCAGTGTGGGTGTCTTTTGGGAGACCCTTGTTTGTTAAGGTCTGACCCGGACACCCAGGTTAGGACAACAGTTTTTTTCGTGTGACTATTATTAAATATATACAGTAGGTGCTTGGTTGGATGAAACGGACGTTCGGTAAGGCATAGTTAATGATCCGAAATGGCTGTTCATCCTACAGTTCTGCGTCACTATCAAACGCCTGTAGGGATGTTACAGTTTTACTAGTAAATTGTTAGCATGAGTTAGCAGACATTAACGCAGATTGGATAGCACTTTTTTTTTAAATTTTTTTATGTATTCCAATGTGTAAATTTTTTAAATGGCACATAACAAATAACGATACCAAAAATGTAATGAATATTCTTTTCAACATTACCAAATACAAATCAAATATGTCCATAAAGTAAAACCATAATTAGAAATTGATCAAGAGTATATATATTGGATATGTTTGAAGGAATATCTATTGGCGATTCAAAGTGGATCTGCCAAAGATTTGTGTATGGCCAGCTTTAGACATTCTAAACTCTAAAATTCTGCCAAATCAAAAAAACACTAGGCTTATTGCTCAAATTGACATCAGTTGTGGGGGTTTAAAGGACAATTATACTCACCTCCCCCTTGTTCCTTTCCCCCCCACTCCTGCAAAGTACCCAGGGTGAGGACCTAAAACGCTAAAGCTAGGTACACACAGCACAGATTTCTGAAAGATGACAGACAGGATCTGCAAGACCTGTCTGCCATCTTTCAAAGATCTGCAACACACAGTCCGACGCGTTTCCCTATGAACTTCATAAGGAGAACTCTGGGACTGTGTGTTCCATCGCCGCGCTAGACTCCTCTATAGGGAGTCTAGCGCGGCCGATGAAATTTTCGGCCTTTCCCGAAACGAGCGTACGCCGACCCGATGTTCGGAGGCCGTGCGCTCGTTCGGGAAACGAGCGCACACACATAACGATAAAGCCCCCATACCGTCGGATTGACGGTATCGGGGCTTTATCGTTAGTGTGTGTACCCAGCTTAAGTCCTCACCTCTGGGACTTTACAAAAGTCCTGAAGTACTTATTTGAATCTCCCTCGTCGCCCGGTCCGATCCTCCCATTGGCACTTTGAGTGACATGTCGCGAGCAGCCAATGGGAAGACACGCTCTGCAAGGAGGCGTGTCTTCCCATTGGCTGCCTCCCGGACTGTCACTGACAGTGCCAGTGGGGAGGATCTGACCGGAGCGAGAGGGAGATTACAAGATTACTTCAGGACTTTTGTAAAGTTACAGAGGTGAGGACTTAGTGTTTTAGGTCCTCACCCTGTACTTTGCAGGAGTGGATCGGGGAAATGGTAAGTATAATTGTCCTTTAAGTTTACCAGCTATCTCACTTCTAGTAGTATGTTTTGGATAGTGCTTTCAAGAGCTTTTATGCCAAGGCTTTAGGGTGTTCACACTACATCAGTTTGTATCCGTTTTATCAAACGCAGGTGCGTTAAAAAAAAAAAGATCAGACAGTTAAACCCCACAGGATTTCATAATATCGTTCACACCTGCTGCGTTACATTCTGTTCCATTCCAGTCCGTTTAAAAAACGCACAGCATGCAGCATTTCTGTCCGTTTTTTCATGCATTTTCTATAGAAATCTGTGGAATACATATTGTTAAAAAATGGATACAAATGTATGCAAGAAATGGATACAAACTGACAAACACATGCTGTGCATTTCTGTCAGTTTCTAGTGTGAATGAGCCCTTCGCTATCCCACCAAGTACGTTCACAGCATCATTTAAGGGGAACTGTGGTTTGAATATCAATCTTTATATATAAATGCCATCTATATACCTTTTAAACGATCTCATAGATGAGTCCCAACAAACCGTTTGATAGTGGCCACCTTAAAAATCCACCCATGTGTGCCAGCCTTAGGCTGGGTAACATCATGCAATTTTTTGAGCTGACCTTCCAATATCTTATGTATAGTCGGTCAGTCCAAAAAAAAATTCTGCTGTTTTGCAGGGCAGCCACGACTGATGTTCCGACTGTCAAAATTTGATGTGCGGGAATAGATAATCCAAGTTTGATCTCGTGGTCTCCCTATACACCATACACCTGGTGAACTGTTGGCCACGGGCTAATTTCACCATGCCTGAGAGTAAATCGCCCCAAGCTTCAAAGGATGGTCAGCCCGGTATATGTGCATTTTGTGGCAAATTGCAATCAGATCCTACTGTTATCTCTGGCTACATTGGTCCATGGCTAGCTTTTGAGGAAAATTCCAAGAAATGCTTTAGGCTGGGTACACACGGAGGAACTATTTGTCTGGACTGAGCACTCACTACGAGCGAGCGCTCGGCCAAGAAAAATGTCCGTCGGTCACAGCAAATTCGTCCGATCTGGAAAATCGAGGTCGGTCACAGCCGGCTGCCCCACACCAGGAGATATTTACGGCCGACCGAAAGTGCCGTGAATCGGTCGGTCGGCTTAAAATATCTTCTGGTGTGTACCCAGCCTTAAATTAAACTGCTGAAACAAAGAATTGGCAGATAAAAGCTGCATTGATAAAAACAAAGAAACAGCATGAGACATCAGGATTTAAGATAGTAGTTTAACCAGACCAGACAGATGTCTTAAGGTTCATATCTTGTTCTTTGTCCTGGAAAGATAATAGCAAGCTATCTATAGCAATATCAGGAACAGAGGACCATGGATAATAAACAACATTTCTTTATTACTACTGTGCAAAACATTATACGCAAATAGATTAAAGAAAAAGGAACTGAGCTAAAAATACTTTTGGTAGTGCATGTTGTATGTTTTAAAATACATGCTAATTTATTTGTAACTGTTGAAAGATATTAATACTTTTTAGTTATTAAAAGTATAAAAATACTTTTTAGTATAAGACATTAGGCGATACAATGGCATTTCCTCCAATAGGTTCACCAATTGATATATCAGTCATAGAAACTGATATTCCAGCACAACTAATAGCGCATCCTATTGAAGATCACGCATATATGAAATTAACATGTTTTTCAAATGATTGGTTACGCTGTAAGATTTGCAGGGATATTCAATAAAAGTTCTTATCGTTTAAAATGGTGCTAATTTTGCCCCAACCAATCAGATCTTATTAACATTTGAAAGCTAACATCTGATTGGTTGGGGCAAAATTAGCACCATTTAAACAATAAGAACTTTTATTGAATAACCTATTAGCTTTAGATATTTCATTTTGAAGCCCAAAATATTGTTCCAGAGATCTTGTGCTAAATATTACTGTGTACCAACCCTTAGACATATAATAATGTTTACTTACTTTTAATACAAAATGCAAAAGAGGCAACAAGTACAATTGTAGAAACAATTTGTCGTTTTATTCAAAAATCAATGAAAGCTTCATCCATCAGCCATGAAATGGGGGAAAATACAAAAGACACAGTTTACAGTTATGTAAATATGTTCACTCAAAATTACTAACTTTTTATGAAGGGAGACAATATGCACAGAGAAAAAAAATATGGTTTATTTCCACCCTAAAATAATAAATATATTGCTTGTAAAGCTGGGTACACATGGTGAAATCCTGACCGACAATTCGGCACTTCCGACTGCTTAGCCAGGAGAAAGGACTGTCAGTCACGGCAATAGTCGGGCGACAATTTGCCGTGACCAACCATATGGTCTATAGAGGACCGCATGATCGGCCGTGGTTTTCGAACATGTCAGATCATCCATCTGTCTGATTTGGATGAACGGTCGGTCGTGGGGGAAATCCCATGCAATTATTTTGGCCCAATCGACAAATACACTGAACTATCTGTCGATCAGGCTGAAATATTGCATGGTGTGTACCACGCTTAACATATGGTAACATAAGCTCCTAGATGCTTCATAATAATAAATAATACAGTGGATATTAGGAGCAGCCTAAAGTTCCATTACCCTCAGTTTTGATTGGAAGGGCTGTATTCACACTACATTTATAGGGCTCCGGGTCACACATTATTCAATAACTTGTATTAAGAGGCAGACTACAAAAAAAAGTTACTTGAAAAATATATTAATTGTGCCAATAGCTGAACCTGCATATTGTGACATAAGCACAATAACCATATATTGGGCACACAAATGAGTTTGCTGCTCTTCTGACAACATACACAAGTAGCCTTGCATGTCCCACCAATTATGATGCATTTGTTATCAGTCACAAACTGACTTCTTCACTCTAATAACTTCTATAAAACAAGTTACAGCAAATGTATTAATTTGCCTATTTGTGGATTTTAAGCAAAAATAGTCAATTATGAAAATCCAAAGGGCTAGGTCTTTACAATATTAAGGGTTAGGTCTCACTAGAGCGATTGGATCGTGTTTGTGCTCCTGTGCTCCGATCACGTGTTGATTCTAATTGCAAATGCAATGCTATCAGAGTGGTCTCACTATGTGCGCTGTGCTCTGATTCGTTATAGGAACACATGCTTGCATGACTCTTTATGCGTATCGCATGCATGGATCGCAGCGCACATAGCATATCACGCACAGCAGCA
Source organism: Hymenochirus boettgeri (assembly GCA_019447015.1). Taxonomy (NCBI): domain Eukaryota; kingdom Metazoa; phylum Chordata; class Amphibia; order Anura; family Pipidae; genus Hymenochirus; species Hymenochirus boettgeri. Next base: position 140,261,106 of record CM033471.1, on the reverse strand, counting down.
CACTGGAAATCCTGCATGTGCTACTGTGCGTAACTTTTAAAAGTCACCTCGATTCTCTAACTTGTCATCTGCTTTTTCAGCAGTGAGAAATGCAGGCAGGACTTTCAATGTAACAATGAGCTACTTAACTGCTTATCCTAAATTAGCTATTTAAAAAATAACTTGATTGGTTAAACTTAAATAATTCAATATAAATAAGTTTAAATAAAGCTTTCATTTTTTAAAGAGGAAAGTAGAAAATGAAAAACTGAATTAAAAAATACAGGCAGCATCCTGTTAAGAACATGTCTTTATGTGTAAGGCCCCACTGTACCGCTCCAAAAATCAGATTCCAATTTTTGTAGAGGTAGAAATGTGCTATTTTGCGTGTAAGCACATGCGCACCTGATTTTTATTTAAATTGTGTTAAATGACAATGCATCAGATATGCACCAAAAATGGTGACAGCATACATTGCCAAAATGCAGCACAACACAGCACAGCTAGAGGGGCTGTGTTGTGCTGCAATTACAATGAGTCTATGCGGTGTAATTGCAGTGAGAACACCACAATTACAATGTGTCTATGCACTGCGCATAGATAAAAAAAAAACAGACTGCTTTGCGCATTCTTTGCACATAGTGGGGCCTAAAGCCTCGTACACACGTGCGATCGCGGGTCCCCACCATGTATGGGCCCTTTATCGTCTGAAACGGCCAGTCGTTCAGAGATCCAGTCGGTCAGGAAACGATCCCCAACCAAACGGCCGTTTCAGCTGATAAAGTACCCATACACGGGCCGATTATCGGCCGAAATGAACGTTCGGACACGTCATGCATCGCGGGTCAGGACGTGTACCTAAGCTAATTAGGATTTGGAGGAAAAAATACAGCTCTCCTGGTTGCTTCTTTGGATATCAGCCAATGTTGGGAGAGGGCTGCACATATGGACAACATAATCCCACTAAATTAATAAATACAGGAATTAATGAAATCTAAACTCAGATATCACAAACTGCACTCAGAAATCACTTTAACTGCACCAGCTTAGAAATTAAAACAAAAATAAACTCAAATAAAAATTGGAATAGTGTCCACAGGGTATTTCCCCAACAAAATTATTTGTGTTCTCATAAGTCTTCATTAACACTCTTCAGAAAATGGCAATGTTCTTTTTTCCATTCACCTGGAAAATCACAATTAAATTAAACACTTGCAATTAAATAAAAAGTATGCATATAGATTATACAGAAATCAGAAGGTGAAACATTTGTGTAAGTTAAAATTGTAGTAAAACAACCCATCAAAAAGTAAAATGCCAACCGACCTATATTTCTTTGTACTGTTTTTTTGGGCCCAAAAATCTGTGGTGATTTCACCACCGGCGACCGTTTTAGATGAATGGACAATTAGGCATGTCAGTAAATCACTGCTGATTGTATGGCTTATACTGGGTACACATCGTAAGATTCAGTCTGTCATCAGTTAAAAATGTGGCTATTCATATACTGGTACCGGAAGATTGTTTTGGACTGCCACACACTCAAAGCATCAGTGCCAACTCCCTATGGTACAGTACAGAGAGCTGACCATGACTGGAGAAATTTTTAGGTCCAAAACAACTGTATCCATTGCGGAGAGCATCTTAAACAACCGCCAGTAGGCATATTAGTGAAAAAGGACCAAATCCTGTCGTTACCAAATGGCTGATTCTCATGAAACAGTCATAATGGAAATCATATATTTAGTCATAATAAACAAATAAACAAATCCACAGTTGGGAGAACTCCAAATTCATCAGAGGGGATATGTGGCAAGATCACCGGAATCAAGCGGTTGACCGTAATGAAGCAAATCAGGTCTGGCGGATGGCCTACCCTATCTTCCTATCCACACCTTCAGTAGATTTCAAGTTGAAATCTACTGAAGATTGAAGGTGCAAGATGGCGCATTTCGACAGGCAACATGTGTATGGCCTGCTTAACACTAACAGAGTACAATGGGTCATATGAATATCATCAATTGCCCTCACAGTGCACAGCGCAAGTCTTCCATTCACTACATAGAACTATGTCCACAGTAGCAACTACATCTCCATAAAAACATGCCACCATGCAGATTTCAACATCCCCAAGCGAGAAAAGGAATACAGTTATATTCACTGAACAGAACTTAAATGAACTTACCGGTGACAAATTAGTCTGTTGATAAACTCCTCATTTTATCAGCAAGTTCCTGCCGTATTTCATTGTGTTTTTTCAAGTTTTGGACCTCATGAGGAAGGTTTGTATCCCAAACAGAAAGAAATGACTGTATTTCTAGAACATTAAAAAAAGACATGTTATTTTATATACATTTGCAGCTAGGTACACACATTACCTATAAAGTCCCCAATATAATATAATTATATATTTATAATATAAATATATTGAGGACCAAGGGAACGGGACTCACTACATTCCCTAAAAAAGAGGGATCTTTAACAGGGCGCTTACGCACATAAATCCACAAAATATGGACCAGTTAGCCAGTGTACACAATAAAATAATACTGTGTAATATTAGTTATTAGGCTATTAAACAATATCTAATATTACGCAGTGTTTATTATTATTTTATTGTGTACACTGGCTAACCGGACCATATTTTTTGGTTATATGTACTTATGCAGACCAGTGTGTATGTATATAGTGGAAGGAACCTTGATCTTTGCCAGCATTGTAGGCCAAATAAGAAATATAGACTAAATGACTTTGCGTCATCTTAATCTATAAATAAATATGTGTAAGTAGCATTTACTCTGAGGTGTGTGTGTTGCTGCATGCCTTCAATACAATATTTGATTTGCTCAGGCTCTGACCACTGACCTGACTATTTTCTCACAAACCAACTGTCAATACTGCATACAGCACACCAACTGTCAAACCATTCCAGCTACAGCTGCTTACAGAAATGCTAATACGTAAGATGTTTCAGATTGCATATCCAATGAAATAGGGGGCAGATCAACAAAAAAAAATGGTACAGTGATAGTTAGGATGAATTATAGTTTAAAAAAAACAAATTTCCCAGTGTACATACCTTAATCTCCACTGAAATGGAACAGCTGGAACAATATGAAAGAAGGTCAAGCAATTTCATATAGACTGTCATATGTTAGATAGCCACACAAACAGTGACTACATGTTTGTTTTCCAACAAATTGCCTCAAGTTTTTCTTGTACGTTTTCCTCATGCAACTTAATTGGCAACCAAAATACAATTTTTATGTATTTACCAAAATGGACTTTTAGCCTTTTTAAAGGGTAACTGTGGTGCAAAATGTAAGTAAGTAAATTGAGTATTTTTGCAATATACTTTCATTATTTTTTTTACATAGTTTTGAAGATATTTACATTTTTATGTTTGATATGGTAGCAGCATAGCCAGATCCCCTGCACTTCCTGCTTCCTGCTCTGAAACCATGTGAAAGTCCCTGTGACATTAAAGTTAAATTTACAGACCTTACACACTCCCTGCTGTGCACTGTGCTGTTCTCCCCCTCCCATTCAGTCACAAGCTCTTCCTGGTTTCTTCTTCTTTCTCCTGCACTGAGCATGTGCCAACCGCAGATTAGAAGGAGGAATAGTATTTGTGACCACAGATTCAGAACCTCCCACCTCCTAACTTTCTGATCAGTGATTTCTTCATATTTTGGGCTGTGCAGCACATGGACAGGGGGTTGGCTCATTTTAAAGGTAGGATCCTGCATTTGTAGATCACAGTTCCCCTTTAATAAAACCTTTGCCTGAGCTGTTAATTTGTGTTAAGTAGTCGAATGTTACCTTTTTACTGGTCTACTAGAGTAAAGGTGGCACATGATGTGTATGAACGTGCTTTTCATCTGACGATCATGCCGTGTATGGCAGACAGGCCTCAAGCCCCGACAACATGGCCATTTTGGCTGACCTCGCTCCCATACATGAAACGATCATCAACTGAAATGCACATTCATTCACATCATGTGTCTCAGGTTGGCCCCATCGATTACACGTGTGTAAGAGACTTAAGAGAAATTTCCCTTGCTCGCAGTAGGCACGCCTGGTATAGGGTGTTGGCCTCTTAACATTTTCAGCTAAAGTACTTAAGGAACACTAAAGTTGCCATCGTTCAACTAAAGGGCATCCAGACTTTGACAGGCACAATATGTATGCCTTTTACCTACCACAAAGCCCATTTGACTTTTGATATCAAGGTAATAAAGTAAAAAGGGAATATCTCAGCCCCTTTCCTCAGGGTAAATACTCTCTAAAAATGTGTGTGTTTGCTATCAGCACTATGAATGATATTTCTAGTTGATCACAGTTAGTGTGCTTATGACCTGTGACTTGTATATTATGTTAATATATCCTGATCAGGCAAAGGGGTGGCAGTTAAGCACTGCAAAACTTCCAGTGGCTCCTGTTATATCTGTGGTTAAGTTAGATCAACTGCATTTCAGATGTGGATGAATGATAACCTTCACAAATACTGGCTTCTGTTAAATTGCTAATCATCTAATTACCGTAATTCTCCTGCTAGCAACTTGCTGGCTAGCGCCCCCTGCTGAGATTGTCAAAAAGACAAAGGGGCTAAATTGTCTACATACACAGTGACTAGGGGGCATATATTTAAAAAAAAACGTTAATACCGCTGGGAAGGGCGGGTGGTCGCGCCGCCACGGGGGGTCGAGGGCGAGGTGGGCGTGCCTCCCGGGGCGGGTGTGACCACCCACCGCGGGTTGCCTGCCCATCCCCGCCGCAGGGAGGCTAGTATCGGCTGCTTTCGCCACCTTCAAGGTGGCGAAGCAAAACAGCCGATACTAGCAGTGCGAAACAGTTACTGCCACTTTATAAATAGAAGCGGCGGTAACAGGTAAGTATCGCCACGAAGGGTTACGCCTCATTAACTTTTCGCGGCCGTTTTCGGACTTCATAAATCGCATTAAACGCGATTTATGCGGAAATGTCAGGGAAAACGGCTGCGAAAACTTAAAGCTTTAGAAATATAGGAAATGTGCATCTGCAGATGATAGACAAGAAAAATCTAAAAAACTCCAATGACTTTTCATTGACATGCAAATGAAAATACCTTTCTGTGGTGAGCATCGACATCCCAAAATAAGTATGACATTCTTTACGCTTCCTTTATCTAAAGTAGAAATAACGATAAGTCAAATTACTCTTGTTACTTTGCTTAATAAATTAACGGTTTACATATAGTTTTACAAAACAAATGTATTACCTAACTGAGCTGGCACCATACTTCTAATCGAATCACAGAAACTGGTGACTATTTGTATTGGTTGACGAGTTGATAAGTCAATTAGGAGAATGTGGCCTCCACCAGTCCCCACCCAAAGAGCAGTATTCTTTTGTAGATATAAAGCCTTCACTCTGCAGTATAAGATTCTTCCGGTTTTAATTTTCTCCTTTTCACGCTGTCTTCCCTAACATGAAAATTAGACATTAAAATTGTGATATATATATATATATATATATATATCCCAGACAACCCTCCTTAATATGTTCAGGGTAATATGTAAGGGTAGATCAGCTCTTGTCCAAAAGGAGCCTGAATCCCTTGGCATTCAAGCAGAATTTTTAATCCAAAGGCCAAAGAGAATTGGGCAGACAATTTTTGCTCTGTGAATAAACATTACATAGATATTATCATTATTGTGGATTTATATATCGCCATAGTGCTTTAAAATTATGTTTTCATTCACATCAGGCCCTGTCCCAAAGAGCTTACAATCTAAGCACATTTATTTGACACATACAACCTATCCGTATGTCTTTATGATTGTGGGGGAAACTGGAGTAATCAGAGGAAACCCACGCAAGCACGGGGAGAACATACAAACTCCTTGCAGATGTGTCCAAGAGGCTTTGAACTCTTCAGCGCTGCAAGGCATCAGTGCTAACCACTGAGCCACCGTGATGCAGTGGCAGATGCAGTGGCTAGCCACCATGACATAGAAAATGAAACATTGTTCACCTAAGAAATTGTGCACTAATAAAACAACAGACAATTAAAGCTTGTTTAATAGCATACTGTAAATCAGTAGAACCAATGTTTCCTGATTGTGTAGCACAATTTAATTCTAAATAAAACATTGAATAATGTCTCACCATTGGATTGTCCTTTAATGATAAATATCTCTATATTAAAGTACAGGGAAGGGGCGAACAAGTGGTCTGTTGACCCATTTCTCACCACACTTGGCCAATAATTGGCTAATAACTAATCCTGTTGGGCCTTTTATCATTAAGCTGGATACACACATAAACATTATAAAAGTAAAGATGACAGACAGATTCCAAAACGGAATCGCCCTTTTATAGGTACTGTGTGTAACCAACATTAGAAATGGATGCAATTGTTGGAACCATGTTACTTCTTGTTGCCAAAATTGTCTGCTGCATTTAATACTTTCAAAGAAACAGGAAGAAAGGTAACACCAGTATCGCTTTAAGGGTGTACAATTACATTGTACACCAAAGGTGCCCATACACTACTTAAGACATGATTAGACAGATGTTCATTCTCTCATAAGATAAATTTATCTAGAACCTTATAGCCCATTCTTTCATTCAGTAAGTTTGATTCACAAAATGAATGGGTCAGTTAGAAACCTCTCAAGATAAAAACCACTGCTTGTAAAATGTGGTCTTCCGATATTCGATAGATATCTCAAATCTATATAATGTCTGCCTATTATATGGCCAGCCTTACATTGTATATAAAATGCACCACTGGAATTTATGGTGAAAATCATCCAGTTTTAATTTTTAAGAGAAAGATTTACTAAATCAATTCACTAAGGGGAAGACGTAATATCGTCCGCAAAGGGAGGAAAAGGAGTTAAACCCACTCTTCCCAATGTAATATTGGGTTAACGTGGATTTAACTCATTATTTCCGGGTTCTGCACCATTTTAAACTAAGGGCAAAGGTGTCTGGTGCAATAAAGAAAATGTTTGTTTTTGCACTACTTAGTAATGCAAAAACAAATGTCCAAAAGAAAAAAAGAGGTGTACCCTCTGTGATGCTTTCCTTTTCCCTACATTAGGAGGTGACAGTGTAACCAGTTACTATCAGTGAGATAGATAGATAGTGAGGCAGGTTACTTTTGTGATTAGTTATTTTTGTGATCCCTTGGCAGGTTCAGGCTTTACCAGTTGTTACATTTTACTCCTTTTTTGTTGCTGTTTTTTGTCTGGCTGCCCAATTTTATTGCATGCATTTAAAAGATATATTGTCTCTCTGCTGTGAATGTAGTAAGTAACTCATGTTTTAGTTAAAACTGAGGACTTCAGATATTTGGCCCCTCTAGCTCCTGATGCCCTAGGCCATGGCCTAGGGGGCCTTATGGCCAAGCGTGGCCTGTCCGTGCTTCTTACCTGCTGGGTTCCGCAAGGCAGTAACTCACACCAAGTGCGTTCTGCATCACAAGAACATGGAATGAAGAGGAGGGCTGAAGGTAAGTTATGCTTCCCTTATTGTTACCGACTTTACTAGGCTAGTTAGAAAACTAACTATAAATTTAAAATTACATTTAGACAACACACAGAGATTTTTTCCAGGGTGTACAAAAATTCATTTTGGACCATATCCAAACAAAAACCTAGATCTGTTAACCAAAAAAAATTTAGTGTATATAGTGAGATATTTACTTCAGAAACTGAACACAGTCGAGGACTTCACATATCTTTTCTGTTTTCTTATCCCAGATTTCCACATAAGGGCTACTTTTTTTTGCCACATATATGTATTTGTCAATTGCGATGCTTGTGATATTTGATTCACTGGAAGAGCCATGGGAATACCTGGAGAATATGAAGGAAGTTCATAAAAAGTATTGGTATGGTCTATAATTAATTTAGAAAATATCCGTATTGACCACCAAACACCGCAGCAAATCCGACAATTTTTAAAGAAAATTTCCAATTTAAAATGTTTCTGGATTACATATTCCAGTATTTAACAGGCCTATTAATTATGATTATCCTATCCTGTTTTAAAAAAAAAAACTGCAGCAATATGTGTGACAAATGCATCGTGGTCAGGGGTTGTGGCTCAGTTCCAAATCGTTTGTGTGTACGAACCTTAAGAGTCAGCTAATTAGCACTGTTTTGGTGTGCTCACACCTGAACTGGTGTTTAGTATATGTGTTTGCAGCAGTATAAATACATTGGAAACCAATGCACCTTTTCCCCTAAAAGGCCATGTCCACCCTAAAACTTATATTCTAATATGTTTTGGGCTGCTTTATTACCTGTTCAATGCCTCCCTCCTTGCTGCAATCTGAGCCTGCATTCCAGAGTGCTGATAGCTAAAGTTGACTGTAAAGCAGTGAACAGAGCTAAAAATCCCTAGAAAATGTTGCTGTCTCCAGCCCCTTCTCAGCTGCCTTTTATGTGTCATTGATGTGTACAGCTGCTTTTTCACAGAAGGACCCTGCTTGCTCTGCCTCCTCCAAGTAACTTCCACAAATTGGAACAGCCTAGCAGTTTTCACTGTGTGGGAAAAATAGATTTTCTCAAGCAAGGTAACTTGAGCTCCTGTGATTAGTTAAGTTCTGACTAGTGAGTAAATCACAGCTGTCTGCTTTGACCATTCTCCCTTATGTATGGTGTAACAGGGTCCTGTGGTGGGGAAAGTTTCTCTTTCCTTACTGTCTGCCGATCCATATGATTATGGGGGGATGGTTAACCTCTTTGTTGTGTGCTGAAAATTTTAATTATTAGGGGGAAGAGGGTGTTCTCATATTGATTAGAACACAGCAAGGTGGGAGAACCCCCCCATAATCACATGGATCGTCAGACAGCATGGAGAGAGAAACTTTCCCCACCACCATACATTACACCACATGACCCCTAACCTTCCCCTTCCTAAATCACAGTGACCAGCCCACACAGAATGAAGGGAGAATCATGGCAGCAGTGATTTTCTTTTTTTAAAGTGGGGTTTGCTCCCCCCCCTGGATGATGTGCAGGACCAATGCCTATGATTGTGTCTATGATTGACAGCTCAGGAAGATGTCAGTTGTAACGGGATGAATAGCAGGATACTAGGGATGTTTTCAGGGGTTTTGATACTGCAGTTCAGGAATGTGGAGGCTTCTCTTCAACACATTCAATTTTAGTTTTTGTGGTATACAAAATGGCTAACAAATAATGGAAAAGTGAAGATTTATTGGCACAAATACAGACTATTCTTGAACACTTTGGGGCATATTTATAAAGGTTCGATAATATTTTGCGGCCGTTACACACATACTAAATCTTTGAAAGATTTAAGGTCATTTCCGACCAACTACGAGGCCGAGGTGTATGTTCATTGCCCTCGCAATTGTTCAGAAAATGCGCTACACACACGAACGGTGAAGCGCAGATATCCTAGAATCCAACTGTATTGGCACTTTTTCGTTACTATGTGTACCCAACTTTAGGATAAAATGTAAGCATGAAACAATTGATTTGGTCTGTATCAGCAAATAGACATACAAAACAACCATTGTTTGTTTCATCAATCCAGGGCTACAAGGAAACATATTACCATAATTAAATCATCTCAGATTTATAGCTTCAGATAGTAATGAATACTGTATGTGCAGTAATTTATTACCATTTATTGGTTTAGATAAGCAACCATACACTAATTTCCCCAACACCTAATTTTTACCCCACACTTCCAATTCATCACAAAATGTTAAAACAGAGTTCAATTAAATAATTGATAGGTATTGCCGGGATTCAGGAGTCAACTCTGGACAAATATCCTTATCAATATATATCACGATCCATACCTGCCAAATCTGACCAAAATATTGGGCCAGGTGATGGATTGGCCAAAACATTGGCCCATGTGTAGAACAGAAAATCAGGATTTACAGCAGGCTGCAAACGATGATCTACATAAAAGCAAGTCTTTATTTAACAGATCAAAATCAAAACATGTTGTTCACGGAGTGGTGGAGTCCACCATTACACACTAGGCTGGTGTGTGATGTAGTCACGCGTCTTAAATAGTATGTAAATCAATTAAGACATCAATATACAAATAGATACAAACCGCGCATATGTTATATGGATTGGATACCAGTGACACACTGATGAGAATTGAACTGTTTGCACGTTACAGGTACTATACAAGTATTAAGTATTATATAAATACTAGACATTAAGCCCGCTACAATAACGGGCGCTAGAAGCACAGAGTGCCCCCTTAGTGTCCCAAGGCCATAGTCCTCCTCCACGTCCCAAGGCCAGAGTCCCCCCTCTGTCCCAAATCCAGAGGCCCACCTCTGTCCCAAATCCAACCCCCCCCTCTGTCCCATCCAGGGCTCCCCCTCTGTACCAATCCAGGGCCCCCCTCTGTCCCAAATCCAGGGGGCCCCCCTGTCCCAAATTCCAGGGCCCCCCTCTGTCCCAAATCAGGGGACCCTCTGTCCCAATCCAGGAGCCCCTGTCCCAAGCAACCTTACCTGCAGTCTGTTTAATTGCTGTTCTCCCTCTGTGGGTTTCCTATGTTTCTCTCTCTAGTGGTAAGTCAATAGGAACTGCAGACACTCTCCCTCTAGTGGTGAGTCAATAGGAAATGCAGAGACTCTCCCTCTAGTGGTGAGTCAATAGGAACTGCAGAGACTCTCCCTCTAGTGGTGAGTCATTAGGAACTGCAGAGACTCTCCCTCTAGTGGTGAGTCGATAGGAACTGCAGTGACACACACACACGGACACAGGGACGCACACTTAGGGTTTTATTATATAGGATTATACTGGTACTAACAACCTATAATAGAATTATAAATTAAATCTGATTTCTGGATTCTGATTCTCCCTTTTCCCTTACGTTATGAGGTCTTTACCTCTAGGAGTATAAATTATCCCCCTTTTCTCTTTAAACTATAAAGCCCTATAACCCCATTATTATTCTCATTATATAGCTGAAACAGCTGTCTGAAGTACTACCTTTATGAATGAATAGCAATATTAGTTGCCATATTCAACTCACCTATTTTAGAGATGTTACATAGTAATTTAACCTGACTAGTTTCTCTATTATCTAACTAACTTTGTTGCATGTTTTTAAGGTGCAACAATTTGCGCTATTTATATATTGATGTTTTCTTAATTGATTTACATACATTTTAAGAGACATGGAAGATCAGAGGGACACACCTATGATGAAGTGACTACATCATGAAACGCATCTGGTGTGCTCCCCAAGCCTGTCAGGTGTGTAATGGTGGACCACATTTTGCTGACATGTTTCGATTTTAATCTGTGAAATAAAGACTTGCTTTTATGTAGATCATCACGTGCAGCCTGCTCTAAATCCCGATTTTCTGTTCTACACCATTCTGCTGGCCAAGTACCCATAGGAGCGTGTGAGATATGCGATGGAATGATAAAGTAAGCGCCTGTGAGTATGTACTTTTTGTTTGATGTTTCTGTACTGGTCCATGTTTCCCAGTCCTAAATATGACTTCAAGAAGGCAGGAAATTAAAACATTAAAACATTCCAATTGGCCATTTGGAAAAACATTGTTCCTAGTGACAATATCAAGTCATTAACAGTCAGCCAAAGAGACCATAAAGACACATTACAAATATTAATCAACCATAAAGAAAACTTACAGTGTGGCACCTTTTGTATCAATTGTCTTAATAACTGTGAAATCACTGCAAAGCAATATGATTTTTGTCCCACAGATACTCCACACATAATTCTTTTCAGATGAAGAAGTGGATTCACAAAAACACATTACAGGAGTACTGCTGTCACCAATTGTTAAAAGCGTTACAGGGGCAGCATCTGTAGACTGAAAGAAAACAAAAATTGAAAATAAGCTAAAATATAGTACCAGAAATCTGTTAAAAGTCACCCTGGACTGCTTCCTTAAAGGCACAATAAACCGTGTTTATTAAGTACTTGGGATCTGTACCTATTATTCACAGGGAGTTGAGCACGCTTATTTCCACCACCCTATGAATAATAGAATGCCCGGGTAAGAGTGCAACACTTACCTACTGGCACTCCACTCGCGGCTCCTTCCCAGCCAGTAGGTAGTTTTTGCACTGTTACCCGGGTATTCTATTATAAGCATTCTCACCTCCCCGTCAATAATAGATACAGTTTTACTGTACTTAAAGTACATATATTTGTTCAGTGTCCATTTAATTACAGTCAAGTTTAATCCTTTCAAAGTAAGTCCCCCAGCTCCACAGGAAACCCCAAGTGGTTTTTCATGTCCCCCAGCTCCCATCTGCTAAGGCAGTTTCCTCAATTGGACTTAAAAAAGGTTTTTTGTTTTATTTTCAGTTTAATTCAGTTTAATGTTTTATAGTTTAATTCTTATTTTATTGTACAGAGAGACATTCAAAATATTACCTTTACTGAAGAATCTTCAAAAATTGCTAAGCAACCATTTGCAGTCCCCACAAGAATGTAATTTCTTTTGCCACTGAAATATATAAAAATATACCTTGGTTTTAATATAATCCTTATATACAACTTGTATTATTAATTCAGTAATCTGGCCCATGGCAAGCTAGACATTACAGCAATTTAACATTTCATTCCAAAATGAATGTTAAATTGATTGAAATGGGGAGAAATGTCCCCAGCTGGATCATGTTTACGACCATATTATCAATCGTAAAATGATTGGGCCAGGCAGTTAACAAAATATCTTATAAAGATTGTGAGGTACAGTATATGGCCATTGGGACAATGTTTCTCCAGACAACATTGTCCCAGTAGACAGCAGATTCACAAAGCTACAAAGTCATGTCTCACCTCTAACTTAGCTGTGGCTGCTGGGTGATTTATGAAATTAACCAGTGGGTACTAAGTGTATGCTCCAATAATCTATTTTATATGCTATGTAGTGCTCAACATTACAAAACAAGGAAGCTGCAGCTTTGCTTCCTAGAAGTTGAAAGCCAATCATATAACAGTACAGAGACCTGTCTCTGTTAGTCAAAGATCATGCTACAGTAGATTCTGCCCCTCACGCACAGAACAGAGATATAACAGTGTTAAGATTAAACCGTGTTAATCTCAGATTCTCCACACATTCCTTTGCATTTCATAAAAAAAACAAAATTGATCTTTACAGTTTAATTCCTATTGAGCACTGAGGGGAAAAAATAAAATAAAATAAAAAAATTAAAAGTAAGGGCTAGGTCACACTGCTGCGCTTTTTTTGCGTTTGCGCTTGCACATGCGTTTGTGCTTGCGTTTTTTTCATATCATTGAAAATGCGGCAACGCACCGAAAACGGGTGCATTGCGATTGCAATTTGCTTTCCGCATTTTAAATCGCAAACACATGCGTTTTTCAATACTTCATGAAAAAAACGCATGCGCAACGAGATCCCACATGAAATCGCAATTCCGTGTGTGATTGCGTTTGTGTTGCATTGTGGCCGTGCCCTTAGTCTGGGGATTTGAACCTGTGACGTCATCGGCTGTGTGTTCCTAAAAATAAGTGCTTTAGACTCCTGAGCTATCACAGCATACGCAAAAAATATAGTTATACTTGGAAACTTTCAGCCCGAAGTAATACTTAACCCCCGCGCTCCACTTCCTTCTGGGTTCTCATGATGCACAACTGCATTGCGGGAACGAGCAGGTAAGGAATTACTGTTTCATAAAATATAATCACCAGACATGTCCTACCAAATTCAATATGGGGTGGAGAGGCTAGAAGATATTCGCTATCTAAAATAAATGGAATGACTTCAAAGATCCAGTACTGCAAATAGATCAACTTTGCACAATAGAAAATAGAGGGAAATCCTGCTTCTGTTTTTTAGCTATTTTTTAAAAAGAAAAAATTGGCCCTGTCCTTTCTGCATTTTACAAAAATCAATAAAAAGAACGAACCTATTGTTCGTGCCCATCTTACTGTGAATGACAGGAAAGGCGTGTGCATGGTATCTAAAGCTGCATAAGCGATACCGAAAGTCTCCATAATGGATAGGTTCTTTTGATTGATTTATGTCAAATACAGAGCGGACAGGGCCATTTCTTAGGTCAGCGGGAAGCAGCTTAAATGTAAATGTATACTGCTTACCGTATATACTCGAGTATAAGTCGACTCGAGTATAAGTCGAGGTACCCATTTTTACCTCAAAAATGAGTAAAACCAATTGACTCGAGTATAAGTCAAGGGTAGAGTAGTAGAAGGGAGTGGAAGTAGGGAGTAGAAACATCTGGAGTGGAACTGCACACACTAACCCCAAAACACACTACCCTGTCCCAAACACTAACCCCAAAACACACTACCCTGTCCCTGACTCCTTACTCTCCCCTCCAGCCCCAGGTCCAGCCCCAGGAATAAAACCTATTTCCCTGCACCCATCTTCTCACCCTGCCACTACACTACACTACTACAGTACACTACCTACTTCCCTGCACCCATCTTCTCACCCTGCCACTACACTACTACAGTACACTACTCCCTGCACCCATCTTCTCACCCTGCCACTACACTACACTACTACTAATGCTGCAACCTTACCTTTCACAGCCTGAAAACCTCGACTTATACTCGAGTATATACGGTACATTTTGAACTGTTTTAAAAGTTATGTATTATAACTCCGTATTTTTAAAGAATCCTCCCCAAGAACACCAATAAAGTGTAAATGACCAATACACTAAATGGCATTAAAGCAAATGTAACATTGCTTGGCCACACCTACTGATTTCAGTCACATGGTCCCCTGCCTCATATGTAACAAGTTCCTGCAATAAATTAGAACTGGGCATGTTCAGAGAACACAATGGTCAGTGACCAGATGGTGCGATACTAAAATGCTACAAAATAAAACACAAACCCCATGTTAAATTTCCCAGCAAACTCATCAAGATGAAATGGGAGATGCAGATTACTGCTTTTATATCGAGGTGCTCTGTCTTCTGATTTAGTGTTTTTCTGAGGTTTTAATTATCCTTTAAGGATAATTAAAAGCACAAGGGGCTCAATATCTCTTACATAATCAATGTAGTGTAAAGTAACACATCACATAAAATATTTTTGCAGTGAGATGTGACAAAAATAGTAATTAAAAAACCCTAAAAAAAAACAACAACAAAAAACATGTACTATTGAAATTTGAAAAACACAGCCTTACAGAATGAACTGGAACAATCATTATATTTAAATTTATGCTCCTCTCACTTTAAAGGGTATGTCCACCCTTCAAAAAAAATTTTCACCAAACATTCCCCCGTCCCCCCAGCCCCAACCGCTATGTTAGTAATATCAGAAAATGCCCAAAACTTTACTTACCTTCCCTCTTTCCTCCGCCGCAGGCGTTTGGTGAAAAGGTTTTTATGGTAGGGGGAGGGAATCCTAATCGGGAGGGAGAGGGAGGGGGAGAAGGGCTGCAGAACGCATGCCAAACCTCTCCCGGAGGCCAGGTAGGAGGCAGAGTCCTATATGGACTCTGCTATCCTATTGGTGGGCAGTTTTTGGGACTTTGGGGGGGGACTACAGGATAACCATTTGGAGCTGGGATGTGAGGTAAGGATTAAACTACACTACACAATGGGGCCAGTAGTGGGGGGGATTAAAGTTTGGGGGTGGACATGCCCTTTAACCCATCCTCTGTGCTACAAGAATAAGTCGATTCCCCTGAGACTTCTGGTAATGCTTGTAAGCAGGGCATAAAAAAAGCAAGCAGGGGGCATTCAGATTGCGGATCAAGTTATTTTTTTAAAGAATTACACTTATTTTAAAATAAATTATTATGTTTGTTTTTGGACGACACACATGGCAAGTATGAAAGTAATTTGCCTTTTATACTCAACAGATACAAATAGTACATACCTCTGTCTTTGTACGCAAGTAAAGAATAAACATGTGACAGAATCGGGCATTTTATGCAAACAGTGTTTCATCTTCATATCTGCTATATTTGCTGCCACAATTTCTCCAGACTGCGTACCAGCCAAAATCCAGTGCTCTTTCTCTCCAGTCAAAGTGACAAGTGTCAGGCATAAAATTCTGCTCTCTGTGAAGTCCTACAATGACAGTTCTCCATGTATGAAATGTAAATGACTGAATATAGTAACAACAAGTTGCATGAGATATATACAGGGCAATGCAATATTAGCCACTATCGTACGTGCCCCTGTTGTGGTTCTAAAGTTGTAGTAAGTGATTTTCTCCTCATGTTACATTATGATTCCAACTTATCCTTCTATGTGTGCTTAAGAGAATTATGGATCGACACTATTATGAAAATGAGATCCAACAAGAATTATTGGATACTAATACTTATCGCAAATATGATGCCGACCCTACTACCTTATTAAAGAAAGAATTAGATTCCAAATTGGCCTTTGCCCTTAATATGGGCTGGATCTCATCTAAGACTTTGGACTTTCTTACCCCACAATCCACAATATCCTCGATGCCCGTTGTTGTACACTTTACCGAAGATTCATAAGGATTTGACCAGACCACCCAGACTTCCAATTGTGTCATCACATGGCTCGTTATTTAAACCTGTGGCTCAGTTCATTGACAATTTTTTGCAACCTGCTGTTAGAGGGATGCCCTCTTTTTTGAGAGACAGTCAGCATTTACTTAAAGGGCAACTATAGTGAAAAAAAAACTTTGTCTGTATACAATGTATAGATCACTTAGTATAAGCTGCCTTACTGCCATGTTTCTGTGTGGCTTCGTTTCTTCACACTGGCAGAAGTTTGTACCAAGCTGTGTAGTCCCCCTCCCCTCTCTGTCTACTCCCCCTCAAGCAGTGACGGGCTGTATACAGAGTCCGAGCATTGTCGGTTGAAAGGACTTTAAATGAAGTGCTGACATCCTGTTGACCCCTCCCTTCCAGAGCTAGACTGCAAGCAATCAAAGTGTGGAATAAAGTAGCAATATGCTGAAGGGAGGGGCAGAGGGGGAGAGAGGAGGACAAGTGGTGCTGAGATTCTTTACAAGTAAGTTACTGAACTCTCCCTGTTCTCTAACTTTGCTAATTGTTATTTACTTTTTACCTAAAGTTCATATCTCTCCCCCTGCTTAGCTGAGATCATAATCACTGAAGAGAGAGTCAGTGTAACAGCAGCTTGTAGTGAGACCTTCACAAACACAGTGACACTGCTTGTTGTCCTGTTACATATCAGTTGCTTTAGTCTATATATTTCATAGATTGCACTGTGTGTCTCGTTTGGTATATAGTCTGTATTACTGTATTATATATACTGTATTAGTGTTCCATTTGAGTCACTGGTTTTGTATGTATATAAGATTTTTTTTGGGGGGAGGGGCTGTTTTATAGTGTGTTATGCTCATATTCCTGGGTTAATGGTTTATTGATTGTGTTTAGCACTACAGCATTTGACTATATGTTGCACATGGTACATATAGTGTGGGTGAGAGAGTGTGTGACAATACTGCAGGGGGGGCTTTGGATTGTGTGGGTGTGTGCCTTTGAGTGACAGATGAGGTGCAGCAGCTCCTACAAATCACAGCATATTCAAAGGCTTATATCTCGGGGACTATGTAGAATTTAAAGAAACTAAAGGTACCCTGGTGGATGGGATGACTTATAGGATACATTAGAAGAAATTAAAAAAAAACAATTTTTCTCACTATAATTGCCCTTTAATTTATTGAACTTTCTTTCAGTATTCACACAAGAATAAGAAGAGCCCGCCAGTTTCACAGGTGGGCTCACAAGTTTTTTGACAACAACCAACTTCAAACTGGAGTGTTACTGCTGCCCCAATTGTATTACCTGTCGCTCAATGTGAACAGGTAAAGACTTCGCTCACCCGCATAATGGGAAGCGTATATCCATTAAACAAAGGTTTACATGTGAGAGCAAATTTATCATTTACTTTATAGTATGCCCATGCGGGCCATACTACATTGGTAAAACCAAAACTACGTTTAAAGAAAGGATAGTGAACCATGGTTCTTCAATACGATCTGCCCTCAGCATGGCCAAATCTACTATTTCTGAGTCTAAATTTGGGGATTTATCGGTTGCCCGACATTTAAAAAAGTTGGCACACCCGCTCTCTTCTTTGAAATGCATGGTATTTGATGGGCTTACCCAGATAGGAAGCAGATCTAACAATGACCATGATAAGCAGTTGCTCCGGAAGGAGGCTCGGTGGATTTATCAAATGAATACTGTGGCGCCGGGGGGGCTCAATGAACAATGGTCTTTGCACTGCTTTTTATGAATATTTCTTCTGGCTTTTGTTTATATCAACCAGTTTCCATGCTTTTTGTATCACAATGCAATATATACACTGCGACGGTCTCTTTTTCCCATTAAGGGATTATATTTTGATCATTTTTTCTCCCTATGTGTCTTCTTTTGATTTTTTTTGATACTTTCTGTGCTCTTAACCTTTCCATTGGATGTGGTTTCAAATCATTGTTTTGATTTACTGACACTTTGTTGTTTTGTGTTTTTAACTGTTTTCAAGGGGTTAATCTTTCCTCATCAGGTGGAACGTTACAAGCTGTGTATAAATACTTGTTCCCTGCATAGTACGTCATATCCTGAGGACGGCTTGTGTGCAAGCCGAAACGCGTCGATTGACGTTGCTTTTTTTATTTGTGTTCCAATAAAAGTTAACTTTTAATAGATCCGTGAGTTCCTCCGTCTCTTCACTTCTGGGAATTAGAGATGTCCAAACTTCACAAAATCTGGTCCGCTCGAGGATCCGCAAATTTTCGGAAAAATTAGAAAATTCGAAAATCCGCGAGAGGACCCATAAAAATGAAAAAAAAAATATGTGAAATCCTCGTAATTTCGAAAAATTTCGAAAACATGGTTCGGAAAAGTTCGGAAGGCGGAAAACCAGAAAATCCGCGAAATCCGCTGTTCGTGAACGAGGTAAATCCACCGCGGATCCGAACCCGGGTTCGGATCCGCGAACTGGGCCATCATTACTGGGAACGGAGTAGCATCAGGGGTCGGACCGGAAGCCTCGTCTGTGATTTACTTACCACCTCCCTACTTTCTACATCACCAAATATAGGTTAGCTTGACTACACCTTCTAGCAAACACAAATAATTATATTCCTATAATCCACCCCTAATGGTTCCTTAAAAGAATAGTTTACTGTAAAAGTGAGCTATTCCTTTAATGCATTGATTAAAGAACGGGAGGTTAAGGAGATATGCATTAGCTATCATTCTTCGATCAATTTCTCAGGAGCCAGGAAGGAAGGCGAGTATATTTTCCTTTCGCACGAAATACACGATCCAACACAGCCGCACTATCAATTGCCAACCGCTTATCATGCATGTGTGCTATAGTTGAACTAACCTGGAAACAGTTGTCAGTGCAGCTGCGATGGATCGTCCGAAAGGTAAATATACTCACCTTCGTTCCTGGCTCCTGAGAAATTGATTGAAGTATGGCTGGTTCCTCAATCAATGCATTAAAGGAACCCAAGCTGTACGATAATTTCCTTATAATTGTCGCGCTACTACGAAGTGACCAGGCAGCATCTTCTCTCCCCCTCCTTCCCCCTACCGAACATACTACTGTCCTAATATTCACTGTTCTTCCTTACCAACTAGAACTCTCAGAGCCACTCGAGTGTGTTAACAACAGCAAGGAGGAAGCCGCGTGAAAGCTGTCTGAACTTAAACATTAGTGAAGGGAGGGTAAAAGGGAGCAAGTAACAGGGCTATGTTCCGAGAGCTGTTATCTCTCTCTATTGCCTCCGTTAGGCAATACACTGAGACTATAACCGCTCTCAGTACATAGTGCATGGGGTTTTCCCATTCCGAGACTTTAACGCTGTTATAGGCTTGGGACATAGCTTGTGGCGTTTGTGCGGCACAATTTTTGCATACCGCCGCAGTTGCTGTTAGTTATGTCTTAAAGTCACATACACCTTTGGTTAACGTGACCTTTAGACGGAAAAAGGCATTTGGGTACATAGCCCTGTAAGTGTTATGTGAGGGGAGAGTGTTAATGTGTAGGATTGTGTTATGATTTATGTAGTAGGGTAAGCAGAGATGGATTAATACCATGTGGGGCCCTAGGCAGCGCCATCATTTAGGGCCCCTTTTTTGTTAAATATATTGTATAGAATATAATATTGTTACTGCTTTTGAAGCTGGGCCCCCAGAAGTTTCCTGGGCCCTAGGCAGTTGGCTAGGGTTGCCTTGTGGATAATCCTGCTCTGAGGGTAAGAGTTCTGCTACACAGGTCTGTGTGGGACATTTTCTGTTGAGGCGGGTGGGCTGGGGAGACTTACGGTAGACCACCATACAGCAACCAGCACACTAACTTTTAAGAAGTGTAGGGGGTATTGACAGCAGTGTAAGCTTTGTAAAAAAGAAAGGTTTAAGCAGAAAAAAAGTCTGGAAATGTATCTGAGGGGGTGGATTATAATAACGAATATACTCCCCCTTCAGAAATGTTTTGAATATAATAAGTCACCTCGAGTTCTGTGTTCCATGTGGCCTCGTGCTTTTATATAATCACGGAACACCGTGACTTATAATTTACAGTAGGTACATTTTTACTATATAATCTCCAAGATTGCACTTTTATAATAGTAAGTGACAGTGAATAATACCCCTATAAAACAAAAGAGACACAAATATCCTGTAAAGTGATTGGTTATTTCATCAGTGTTGCATGTTTAACTTATTTGGTACTTGCTCTACTCACTTGGAAGGATAACCAATCATTTGCTCAGTGTGATGCTAGCTTTATAGCGATATGAACATGCTTAATTTTTTAATTTACTTAATGAAAATTTATTGAAAGACAACCGGTCAAGAACAACATACACTCATATACTTAAGCAAAGTTGCAAGGTTGAAATGCTAAAGTGCATACCTCACATGTGTGTCCCCCTTTAATTAAATCAAAGCAGGAGATTTGTCCCTTTTCACAGCTTCCAGTTCCTATCCAAACATTAGGCTTCTTGATTCGAGGGCTGGCAGCCACCATACATTCAGCTGTTAGTGTACTAAAAATCACAAGGTTCCTCATTAAACAAAGAAGCTCTGCTGAGTTTAAGATTTCATACACCTACAAGAAAGATCAGACAAAATGCCTTTCATTTAAAAGTTACACAAAGCAAACAATGTTTTTATCATGAAATAACTAACAGGATACCTTCTCCTAACACACTGGAAGGCTATTAACATCACAGCAAACATGTCCGTGGAATCTATGTGTAAATTATAACCTGCAATGTTTTTTAGATGAAAAATCATAAATAAACAAAGTAGTGCAAATATTGATTAATTGCTGATTAAAACCCATGAAATTCCCAAACAAATATATATATGTTTCAAATACTGTAAATAAAATCTTACACTAATTATTAGTAGATTGCTGTAAACATAGATACCAGGCATTTAAAAAAAATATAGAAGGGAAAAAAAGAAAACATTTAATTTTAACAGATTAGCTACCAGTAAATGGGTTTGACCCAAGAAACAAGAAAAATATGGACAAAAGAAACCAAAATTAACAAAACAATGGCAGATGGATGGATTTAAAGTGAACCATAGGTTATTATGACGAAAGCCTGATTTTAGTCATAATCGTCATTTTGATGACTGGACATGTTAAAAAAACTGCAGTTGGACATCATATGCTAAAGAGGCAATGTCATGCTCGCTAGATGATATCATGTAAGGTCTAGGCTGATTATATTATTGGAACATTATTAATTTCAGTAACAGGATGATTAATTAGTCAATACCATTGCAGATGTTGGGCGTTCCTGAGGATTTTCTTTTAAGCATTTTTTAATCAATACTTCAACCTCTGGCCATGTTGCACAATTATATTCTTTGACTGGGTCTAAAAAATATTCAAACAAATATTTGATTGAGAAATTTGTGTAATTGTGTTTTACAAAACAGTAATGTGCTGGCTAACTTAAATCTAGGCATTTCCATTTTTACTTCTAATGATATCAAGATCTTCAGCATCAAAGTTCATTAGCTTAGACATCTGTACTACCCTAATATTATCAGGCCTCATCTGCTGCTTTGCCCAATATACATCACCTGCAGCATTAGTTAAAACTACAGCTGCTCTTCCCCCAGCAATGTGATAAATATGTGACATCCCATCTGACACTTAAACACACGATAATTTAGCCTAAAGAGGAATGAATAACACAAATTCTAACTTGAATTAATTAGCAAGATTTATCCAATATAAACCTTTACATAAAGTATTCAAAATCTGTGTTTTTTTAAATTTTGGCTTTGAATTTAGATTTAAATGTTTTTTAATTGCCACATGAATCTCACCGGGTAATTTTCCATGGATTGCCAATTCATCAAATTCATTTGGGAACTTAAGACCTTCAGCCATTCTGGCTCCCCCTGTAAGAATGTCATACAGCAGCAACCCAAATGAATAGACATCAGCTTGCTGATTATAAATTACATT
The DNA here is from genome assembly GCA_019447015.1 of Hymenochirus boettgeri. NCBI lineage: Eukaryota > Metazoa > Chordata > Amphibia > Anura > Pipidae > Hymenochirus > Hymenochirus boettgeri. The sequence goes on along the minus strand of CM033471.1, from coordinate 140,238,676 downwards.
TCCTCTAGCAACTTCAGGTGCACGAAATCCTAGTGGGTGGGAAAAAAGACATTCTGTTGCTTTACCTTTCTATTGGTAGTCCATAATGGATGCATAAACAGGGCAGCGATATAGAGATTTATATGGTACTATAATAAATATATATATATATTGATGAGACAATACTGAAGATAGGAAACTTTCATATATTGTAAACTAGTCAGTATACAGCTTATATAACTGTAAATTTATGGTCCGCTCAATATAACTCAACATGCAGCCTCAGTGTAAACAAAGCCTAAACATTTACAACGTTTAAGTTGCATCTGTACACACAGGTGTCCATTGAGCTTTAGGACTGGTACACAAGGGTCAATTTAGGCCCTATCTTCCTGAGTGACAGACTACCACTACCAATCTATAAAGTCTGCCAATCTGCAAAAAAAGTGGTACTGACTATATTTTCACACAAATGCCTATTGAGAAACACAAGATCGCCCAAATTTCCATGCCTGACTACATTTTCAGCCTATTTTGTCAAAAAAGTCTCCTGTCTCTGAACATTTTAGCTGATGTGTCAGCCTGATTGACATAAATATTGTATTGGATGTTTTATTTGAGTTGAAATATCATTCAGTGTGTTCCACTAAAACAGTGATCAGCATAGCAAGGATAGACAAAACACTGAGATAGCAGACAAGGTAAAATATAGACAGTTGCAATAGAAACATTCGATAACCAACATTTTGCAAATTGTACTTAAATTATTACAAATTGGCAAGTATCATAAATCATATTCCAAGTAAAGTAAATTTGTTATACTATGCAAGCAATCTAATAACATTTAAGATGTAAATTAGAAATAATAAACACAGAAAAGGGTTTGTTATGTGCTGTTGATGTGGATTGACACAGCCCAACACAATCTCCCAGAGTATAGTCAGGATAATTTGGTTGGCCACTCACATAGTGGTCACTGAAAATTTCTGTTGGTCGGTTGCTATAGTGTAGTATACCCAGCATTAGGGACAGAACCAGTTACAGAACAGTAGGGCACTGAAAATTATTTTTATTATTTTACCGTATATACTCGAGTATAAGTCGAATTTTTAAGGCTTTAAAGTTAGCCTGAAAACCTAACCTTGACTTATACTCGGGTCAAGTCCTAATTTAGATCCAAATTCTGCAATTGTGGATAGTAACCAGTAGGTGGCGCTGTGTTAACCTGCATAGAAAGTTACAGGAGCTGATCTGCCTTTACACTTCCTGCTTCCTGTAGTCTGGCTGCTGGACTCACTCAGCACTGTCACTGTTAATCTGGATGCTGTTAATCTGATGGGTCTCCTCAGTTTGGGGCAAAAAACAGCTGCTAGTTCAATGCAAATGACAGCTTGAAACTACAACTCTCAGGTGACATTTTTAACTATTGGGGTCAGAGAGTCCTTTACTATAAGGGGGTCAGAGGGCCCTTTACTATATGGGTGTCAGGAGAAGTGTAAATGATGGTAAGCTTAATTAAAAGTTTATTGAACCTTGCCACTCCACATGTTTAGAAACTGCAACTCCCAGCAACAAAGCATGCTGGGAGTTGTAGTTTCCAAACATCTGGAGTGCCAAGGAGTTGGAGGTTACTGGTACTGGATGTGGCTATTACTGTATAGGATTCATGTATGGGAATTCTGCTGTCCATTTAAAGGGCAGCTAATTTCTACCCTCAGCTTATACTCAAGTCAATCAGTTTTTATACTTTTTCAGGTAAAATAGGTACCTCGGCTTATACTCTGATCAACTTATAATCGAGTATATACAGTAAGTAAGCAGTTATTGGCAGTTAGAATGGTATACGTTTAAAAAATAACCTTAAAAGAAGACAGCATTTCATCATCAGGAGTGTCTTCCTTTTCTTCTTAGTTTACATTTACCATAATCATTGAACGGACAAGGTTAAATAAAGCAATTATGCTGAATTCTCCCAAATTAGTAAGACTACAGTAAATGTCATGGGAGAAATGGGCACTAAATAAACTTAGTGGATCTGACACTATTAACTTCTAGTAAAGGGATTAACATCAAGATGGTTTGCAGGTAAGATGACCCTGTTTTGGAGGTCTTCCAAGTTCTCAGTAAATGAAGAATTCATCAAAACATTGAATACTTACCAGGAGTACCTTCTGAAGTTTTAATACCCATTCTGCAGCAGTACTGAGCAATACCATAGTCTGCTATTTTTGCAATGATTGCAGAGCTTGGATGTAGAGTAAACAGCAGGACATTGTGAGGCTTTAAATCACGGTAAATGATCATTGCTGAATGAAGATACCTTTGAAGAAAAAAGTATCATATGCATAATGCTTGATTAGGTTTGACTGGTATATAGTCTGCAGTTAGTCATAAAAGTGTGCTAGCAACAAGTAAAACATTTAATGTAAAAAGTGCAAATTTAAACTATAAGCATGCTGGGTTACAGTATTTTTCATGAATTGTTCATGATTAGTTTGGGTATATAAAGATTACACGTTTGTTACATTGATGGCTTGAGAAAGAACTTTTATAGTTCGAAACATGTTGCACAAATAAATAGCACTTGAGCTACAGTGCTGTATGGAGTTTTTGTTGCAAATTACAGTATTTTACACGTCCCTCTTTGTATTCACGATGCAGCAACTCAGAACAAACACAAGATGGTTGAATATAGAACTTCTTTCATATGCTACTAATCTCTCCTGAAGCAGTGAAGGATATTAAAAATATATTATACCGTAGTCCATCAGCAACATGCAGAGCTATCCTGTGTTGAAGAGTTCTTGTAAGACTTGCACGTTCTTGCAGAAGAAGATGATCAAGAGAGCCTTTAGGAGCCAGTTCCATAACCAACATCCTGGGTCGCATTCCAGCTGCTAACAAGCAAACTAAACTTGGATGATGAAGATGGCTCAGGACAGTTAATTCCTGTAAATTAAAGGACAAGTTAGAAACTTTTCAGATAACTTTTCTTGTTTGGAAGAACAGTACAACTTTGTTAAACTTCTGCAAATGCAAATTGCAATTATTAATAATTAGTGCTAAATTGACTTCCTCAGGAACAACTGAACAACCAATCTTATGGCTCATTGTTTTCCAGAAACCTCTTAGGCTGGGTACACATGGTTGTCTGTGATTTACCAACAGTCCCGATATGAACGACCAAGCTCGTTCGCGGATGCCTGTCCCACCCGTGAGATATTTCCAGCTGGCTGACCGCTACACTATCGGTCAGTAGGTGGAAAATATGTTATGGTGTAAACCCAACCTTACTCATAAGCACCAAGAATGCCCATTGCTTATTTTTGCTTATTTTTTTTGCAGTCTAGTGGTTTCTGTAGCAATTGATTTGGTTTTATTATTAAAGCCTTACAGTCTTTAGTTGTGTGTTTTGTCCCCAGTAGCAGAGCTCAGGAGGTACAGCGAGCACTTGTCTATACCAAAGAATGGTTTGTTTCCAACAAAACAAATGTACAAGCAAGTTTCAGATAAGGCAGGTGGACCAGAATCAAAATGCCAACGTTAATAAAGTAACTTCATTAATAGGAGAATACTTACAGAGTTACTCAATAAAAGTTCTCATCATTAAAAATGGTGATAATTTTGCCCCAACCAATCAGATGTTAGCTTTCAAATGTTAAATAAGATCTGATTGGTGGGGGCAAAATTTGCACCATTTTTAATGATAAGAACTTTTATTGAATCTCCCTGTTATTATTACAATCCCTTTGGCTGTGCAGACCAAAAATCCAGAAAGCAAATGATCACAATACTAAGGCCTGGTACACATGGGTCAGTTTTGATTAAATTTTCTACCCAACAGACTTCAGATCACTAAAAGCAGAACCGTGGTATTTTGGTGTTGCTTACTGAAGACCATGCCATCGACTAAATTTCACATGTCCAAATTTTTGATTCATTTTAATAAAAAAATTCCAAAAGTTTATTTTCTTTAAATTCTTTTGCTGATAGTTTTCCCCAATCAATCAAAATATTGCACTGGCTTGGTTTAAAATATTGTCCCATGCTTGCCAGGCTTAACACTGAAAAAGAGATAAGCACATGTTCATCTTAGGGCAATGACAGATCATGAATAATTAGATGAACAGACATACAAGGTACAATATAGACAGCTGCAATCACAAAATCATTTGCTAACCAAAATTTAGCGAGCTGCACAATCAATCACACAGTCTAACAATCTGGTTAAATCAGATGGAGATTTAGGACACAAAAATCTATCCTAGATGATTTTTCAGCAAAAAATGCTGGCAAATCACAGCTAATCATGCATGTTTAAATATATGATCAGATGGGCTGATATTAAAGAAATCTATATATGGTGACTGATGCTATGAAAATAAAAGATGCCTTAAAGTGAACAGTTTGTGGCTGTCTGTAAATTCCCATTTTGTTTTCGTGCTAAAAAAAGTCACACACAATTGCAGCAAAGACAAAATTAAACTGTTTGAGGCTGAGGCCACACTGCTACGCACAGGAATCGCGCACAAAATCGCGAGCGTTATCACACGCGATTGTGTGCGCTTTTCTTGTGCGTTCGCGTTTTGAGTTCACGTTTTCGCGTTATGGAAACGCTGCGCTAACGCACTAAAAGTGGTGAAGGCATGCGTTACAAAACGCAAACGGACGCGCATGCGCATCGGAAATTGTGGGAATTTTCGCGTTCCCGCGATTTCCATTTTAGAGAAAATTAAGGGCGCAATCGTGAGCGCGAAAAATGCGCTTGTGTGGCCTAGCCCTGAGGCTGGCTGTTTTAGTGGATTTTCCAAATGAAATGCAGCCACTGCAAAGCCTGCGTTAAAGTGACAGTAACCCTTTGTAAATGGTTTTCCAGGAACACTGGAATTTTGCTGTTGTGTCTCTCTGTAAATTCCCCCAGTAATGTCTTTGTGGAAACTATGTTTATGTTTATATTTGTGGGTGAAGCCAATACTGAAATGCAAAGGCATCAGTCACTTTGCAAAACTCAAATTATATTAAAGTTTGAGAGAAACAATTTAAGATTTTAAAAATGTGATAAAATTAAAAGGTGGTAGAAAGGCCAACTCAACTTTGCAGTTGGAACTGAATTCCAGTTTTAGAAGCAAATACGCAATAATTATGTCGATTAAATGGTAACAAGAAAGGTATGACCTGTCTTAAAAGCCGTAGAGAGGTATGTTTATTGAACATTTTCACCGCTACATCTTTCCCTCTATAAGATGCTCGATATACTGACCCAAAACCTCCATCACCTAGAATTAAAAAAAGATGAGCAAAATTCCATATACACAGTGAGATTAACACCCCTCATTATATTTCTATTGACATTGTCACTATCAATATATTATGCTACATTTTACAGTGATGTTCAACACATATAGAAAGAGGGGAAAAAAGGCATGCTATGCATAAGAAACCTTTTGTACAATAACTGGACTGCACATTTTTCAGTTTACTATAATCAGATGGTTCAGATGGTTTAATATATTAGATATATCTGTTGTATTCAATTAGATCAACTGGACTTTAGTTTAGTTCTTGAAGACATTGACCTGGATGAATGAGAACCTTCACAAGAATATATTAGATGGTTCTAGATGGTTTACTATGTTAGATGGTTCTAGACGGTTTAATATATTAGATGGTTCTAGGTGGTTTACTATATTAGATGGTTCTAGATAGTTTACTATATTAGATGGTTCTAGACAGTTTACTATATTAGATGGTTCTAGATGGTTTACTATATGATGGTTTACAATATCAGATGATTCAAGAAGACGGTTTACTATATCAGATGGTTTACAATATCTGATGGTTCTAGACAGTTTACTATATTAGATGGTTCTAGTTTATCAAAAGGCAAAACTTTTTTGTTAGTTCTAGGACTCATAGGACATACACTATCAAGAGTACCTAAATTATAACACATGGAATATATGGATGCATTTAGTCATGAACTTCCTTGGGCTTGTTCGGTGGTACACCACTCCCCCCGTTGAAAATTCTGGGCTTGCCAGAGTAAGCTTACAGAAATGGAGGCGACATTTAAGGTAAAGCTAATCAGTAGATTGACAGTGGAGTTTGATTAGTGGGTAGGATTGTGTTGGGTCAGCATATAGGGTTGTGTTTTAAGCCAGGTTACATGCTTGCTTAAATAGGTGGGTTTTGAGGTTACATTTGAAGAAATTAAAGGAGAACTAAACTAAATTTTTTAAAGGGTATCTTTTTAATTTTTTTTTTTACTTTTTTGGATTTTAAATCTCAGCTGTAAATCCTGAGCAATCATCATTTGAAATCACAGCATTTACAGGGAAAGACCACAAAAATAATATGTTCCCTAACTCTGACCTCTTACTGGGATCTTTGGCTGCTTGCCAGCACACTTTCTGCAACAATTAAGAGAATTAGAAGAGAAAAGAAGGAAGGGGGAGGGAGGGGGAGATGTGTAAGCAGAGCAGTGTATATGGTGAGGCTGTGCAAAATTTATAAGTGCCGCAGACACTACAAGAAGACCGTGAGTAAGGAAGGGTGGGGGCAAATAGAAGCACTCACTAAAGATTAATAATTTAATGACAAAACAAGCACAGATAAATATGTGAGTACCACCATTTTACTTCTCACAAATTGTAGTTTCAGATAATGTAAAGTAGTTTGAGTGAGTATAGTGACCCTTTAAATCCTAATGTGAAAGTTTTTCTCCCCAGAACACCTATGCATTGTAAGATTCTTCTCTAGTAAGTTTCATGTAGTACATGTAAGTAATAGATTCTGTAACAAAAAAGATTTCTATGTTGTTGCCAGTCCAATTCATAGCTCATATTGGCTTTATAAAGCCTGACCCTAGGATTTACCGTCTCTAAGTACTGAGTTTCTAGCTTATGTTTCTGGCAAAAGATAACATTTCTAAATGTACTTATATTCATTGTTGATTTGCTGGTTGTGCACCATGTAAATGCCATGATTTTAAGAACACAAGCCGCATTATGTTTCTAGAAAATATAAAGTTTCTATATATGTACAAATGTATGTATATATAGCAGCTCTGTTTTTTATTCTCCAACCAGCATGAATTACTGACGGGCCTTCCTGGAGTAATACAAAATAATGAACTGCTTTTACTCACATTTACTCGTGGCGCACAGTTAAAGTGCTGGGTATGGAAGTAACCAGACCACTGGGACACAGGTTCAATTTCACAGGCTCCCATTTTCTAAAGATTCTAAATGTACCAGTCAGTGTGGGCAATGTGGGCGTGGGCAATGTGGGCATGGGCAACATGTATGTACCTGTCAGAGTGGGCAATGGGGGCAACTTGCATGTACCAGTCATGAAATTAAAATGCCAGTGTGCTACCAGTATATAACAAAAATGTCAGTTTGCTACCAGTATATAATTAAAATGTCAGTTTGCTACCAGTATATAATTAATGTTTTTTCTAAATGTTGTTGCTGTAAACATTTGAACTTTACTTTGAAAAGCAAAGCTTTTGTGCAAAGGAATTACTGCATGATTCTTTTTGAGAAAGCTTTCAACTTAAGGAAAATGTAGAAGGATTATACTTACCCAATAAAAATTCAGGAGCTTGATCAAATTCTAGTTCTTCTGTGTTTAACATGATTTTGTGAGGAAGGTCAGCTAACACAATGTCAGGTGCAATCTGAGAAATAGGAATTGTTGATCTTGGTTCTTCAGGATTTACCAGCAATTCCCCTAATTGAGAAAATTCTAAAGTTATTAGAAAGTTATTCTCTTTGGAGAAATTCTTCATATGTCTGATTAGTGACGTAATTAAAATAAATAAATAAACAAAAACGCATTGTTACAAATGAAAGGAGAGTTAAATTCTGTTTACAACTTTGATAGTGGGATTCTAAACTGCCTAGTAATTCTCAAAGTTTTCTTTTTGCATAATTATTGATCTGTGAAGAGTCTGACAGGTATGGATGACCTTCTTTCCAACACCTTTCTTCTAGGCTGTTGGCCCAAGCAGAGCAAGCTGCAGCACTGCTGAAAGGGATGGGTAATAGCAGCTTTACAATGTGGCCATCTTTTGCAGAAATCAGTAACTGCAAATATAAAGCGGAGTCTTATTTTTACTAACCAATACTTGTATTTTGTCTTTCAAGTTGAAGAGACATGTCTTTGGTATGTTTTTCAATTATGAGACAGGTTTATACAATTAGTTGGTCTGTGTATGGTTTAAAGGGCATGTACACCCAAAAATATAACTTTTAATATAAATGTTCCTCAGGCTTGCCCACCACCATATTAATACTAAAAAAAAAACTTTCTGATTTATACTTGCAGTCCGTTGGCACCCACAGCTTTCTTTTCCCCTCTCTGCTAACTGGAAAACAGCAGAGAGAGGGGCCAGACCGGCAGCCGCATCTGTAATTGGCTGCCGGTCAGCCAATCACAGGCGCGGCTGCCGGCTGTGAAAATAGGCGCAGGAGAGAAGGGCTGTACGTATGAATCGGAAATTTTTTTTTAGTATTAACACGGCGGTTGGGGGTGGGCAAGCTTGAGGAACATTACATTAAAAGGGTTTTATGATAGGTAGAAATGCAGCCAGATGGGATCCGGAGGGAGGGGGGGGGGGGGGGGGGAGGGCTCCCCTGCGCATGTCAGCAACCCTCCTGGAGGCAAGACAGGAGACTTTTGGATAGGAAGACAGCCACTACTCTTCAGTTTTCTGGACTTTGGACCTGGACTGCAGGAGAACCATAAGGAGCAGGAATGTAAGGTAAGTTTTTTTTTTTAAACTATACAGAAGAGCCAGCACTGGGGCAAATTTTAGATTTGGTGGGGGACATGCCGGTTAATGTGTACTACTTTCTGATCATGTTGACATTTTTAAAGTCACTCAAGATTTGTGAACCAAGCTATGTTCATCTATACAAGTACAGAGAATTGTACTATAACGAAATACAAATAACCAAGTTTACCTTCTTCTGCTTTAGCCAGTAAGTCAGAAAGTAATATTTTTTTGTGCTCTTGGCCATCATCAAAGCTGTATAATGCCCACTTCTTTAACAGAGTTTCACTTTCCTCACAAATGTCAGTCTCAAGTAAGCCTGGGAACCATTCCTCCATCAAAGAATCTATGTGATCAACAACCTGACCCAACAATACGCATCCTTTCAAAAATATAACAAAGAGGGTTAAAAGTTATTAAACAGAATTAAAAGTTGTTGTTCAGAAAGTGGCTTATAAATGCTTGATAAAAACAAAACATGGCCTCCACCCTGAAAAATGTATGGTAAATCCAGCATTTGGCAGCATACAACACTGAACATGCTCACCTTTACCTTTTTCCCGTTGGATGATTTACATTTCCCGTTGGATGATTTTCATAATGATATGAATCCCTTACCACTGTCAGTGACCCTACCTGATCAATTGTTACTGCAGTTATAAAGCAGTCTGACATTTCAGGGAAGGTTAGCAAAATGCATAGTTAATAAATATTCTGTTGCACTGATTTGTGACCTGCAAGCAGAGAGCTTTTTAAATCAATTAAATTTTTCTACTTTCAAAATGGAAATGAACAAAAATAAAAATTAGGGACAGTTAAAATTCTCTACTCGGACTAGTCTTTGAAATGAAAAAAAAAAATTTTTTTCTGTGAAATCAAACTAGGTTCCAAATATGCTTGGGCTTGAAATTTTCAAATAAACAATGCCAGAGTTTGTGTAAGAACTCAGGTTTCCCTTGGATTTATTTCCTGAACCAGATCACACAGAATAGTGAAAAAGAGTTTATGTAATTGTTGTAATGTATTGTTTTCAAATTTCTTCAGAAAGTAGCGCTGAACTCCTGAGTTCGAATGCACCATTGGACACCATTGTGCTTGCATGGGTTTCCTCCAAGCACTCCAGTTTCCCCCACAATCATAAAGACATACTGATAGGGTGTATGTGTCAATAAATGTGTAAGCTCTTCGGGCAAGGCCTGATACTGGAGGGCCAGTTGGCGAAAGCACCGGATACCCATAAGAAAGAAATGTTGGGTATAACAAATAAGGAAATTATCCAAAGGGAAAATCTGTTTTACATCATGAATTTTACCCCAGGTAGCACAATTATTCGAAACAGTATTCTACAACATTGGCCAATAGTACAAAGTGAGCCCAATTCTATGTTTGCCAATAAGCAAACCAAGTTTTCCTACAGAAGGGGATGGAACCTGAGGAAACTATTGGTGAAGACCGACATTTGCAGAAAAACTGGGGCAAAGCCAAGTTTGTGGCTTCCCTCCAAGAAAAATGGATGTTACAAATGTCTGGGGTGCACTACATGCAATTCTATAATTGCGGGTACAGATTTTCCTCACCCATACTTTGGTAGCAGATTAAGTTCCGCCTGTCTTGTTTGAGTAAATTTGTGATTTACATTATCATCTGTCCTTGTGGTCTATATTATGTGGGAAAGACCAACACCACATTGAGGGAAAGGCTTGTCAATCACCGGACAGCGGAATGCCGCCGGGCATGAAAATAAAGAACAGCTAAGTAGCTAGATAAAGAAAGATATGGGAAAAGCTATGGGGAACAATAGGTAGCAAGACATTTCACAAGATGGGACATGGTCTGGTTACTTTAAAATGGATGGCAATTGATTCTGTACCTCCAGGACACGGAATTGATAGAGAAACCCTCCTATTGAGGAGGGAAGTATTTTGGATTAGGAGGTTGAACACCCTAGTACCAAAGGGACTCAACGAGATGTGTGCTTTAACCTTCTTCCTTTGATTAGGTTTTGATTGATAAGTTAGTGAGTTACAGTTAGAAAAATATTTAGTGTGATAAGCATTATGTGACAATTTTTGATACATTTTTAATGTTATTATTTACTTTTTATTCCCTTTTTATTCACTTTTATTCTCTTTGTATATCTGGTACACTATCAGGGTTATTTAATAAAAGATAAGAACTTAAAAGATAAGAAATTAACCGATAAGAACTTTTATTGAATCTCCCTGTTAGTCTGTCATTGCATTTCTCTGGCACCAGCTATTATTAAGCTTTGCCCACAGTTATGTTTAGAGTAGGATCGGGACTGTCATTCTCCCCTGTACCTTGAGGTATAGAGCACTTTGATGCTGGTTCGCAGCAACAGTTACGATGTTGCGAACAGTAAGCCTGCTTATTGGTGCCACCCGTAGCATGTGATCTTGAGGTGCATGCTGGGTATACGGAAGTCTGCCGGCACCTTCATGAGTTATGGCGGAGGAGTGAGGTATCGGAGTGAATTACCGGTCTTGATCGAGACTCTCTTTATATGAGACTCTCTTTAAACAGGACTATGACCTATAGGTAGGATACTCCTGTGTTTATGTATTAGCTCTGCTGTTATTCAGTATAGTGAGAGGGGTATCCGATATTCCTTTATTGATTTTTAGAGTGGAGCCAGAGTAATATGCAAGATGGATTTTCAGTATTAGCACTATGGTGTTTCTTATCTATGACTTTTAGGTGTTTTTAATGTTGATGTATTTCTTTCTGGATGTTTTGCACATTATTGAATCTGGAGGGGTTAATTCTTGTTGGACACTGGTGTGAGGAGTTTGGGTCATGTGATAAAAAAATGTAATGGTGATTATAGCATTTTGGTTCTTGACGATGGCCCTGTGGGTTGAAACGCGTAGAGCCAGAATAAAAGTTTAATGCATATGTGAAGTTCCCTATGAGTGCTTGCTTCTTTGGACTTTGTTGCTACATTTTTGGGTAATAGCACCTGGGCTATCTCCATATTAAAGGGGAATGCGAAAGAAAAGATAATCAATGCACATTCCTGGGCTCAGTACAATATCATATTACCTGCACAATGGCCAGAATAAAACTTTATAAACAAAGGGGTTTTAGTATACATTACTGAGATCACATGAATGAAAAGCCTTCTAACCATGTCAAGGTAACCCCAGTCTGGAAAGTCCTAACTTCTAAACTTTAATTATGATTAGCAAACTTTCTCATACTTGCGCTCACATCCTCCTGGCCCTTGAAATTCTAAAATGAGGCAAGAGGCCTTCCATCCAGTGCTTTTTATTAAAGGCATAGGACCTCCAATTAATTTGGGGGTGCTATTACCACATGGAAGCTTGACCATGCTTCCTAATAAATACATACAATATACTATACTGGTGAAAATATTTCCAGTTTTGGTTCTCTGAACATACACCAACAGGCTGTCTTAATCAATTTTTTTTATTGAGGTTTTAAGATAAACATTTTCTATTATTAATCATTATTGCAGTCAAAATGCATACAGTACTAACCAACTCAAATTCCAATTGCCGCCACTGTGTTGGTAAATCATTAGCAGAGCTAAAGCTTGCTGAACTGGTAAAACACAGTACTGGGGCTTTAGATGCATAGATAGTGTCTCCTAACAAATTTCCCCTAAAAGGAGATATGAATTTGAGTAATGAGTAAGATGGAGGAGTGTCTGTGTTATGCTGGCCATAGACTTGCTTAAAGGGCATGTCCACCCTAATTTAAAAAAATGACATAATGTAGGGCATCCCTGCTCAACCCTAACTGCCAATTTAGAACGTTACTTACAACCAATCACAGATGCAGCTGCCATCAATGGAGAGTGCCGTAGGAACGAAGTGCTGTAAGTTCTAAATCTTTTTTTTTTTTTTTTTAATCAAGTTTGTTTATTGTGGGGTCAAATTCAGTACAATACGATATAACATACATTGTTGTTATGCATCCAATATGACAAAAGCAATAAAAAGTAAAGCAAAGAATATGTATTTTACACAACATTTGTCTTGTGGTATTCATTGTATTGCTATTGTCAGACACCTTTTGATAAATCTAGGATATATGGTGAAACTTTATAATACAAAGTTATAACAGGTGGGTCATAACAGTAGAGAGGGGGGGGGGTCAATCCTCATCTGGAATCCCATGGAGACATAGTTTAGGATACAGTGGGACTGGAGTTTGACAGACTGCTGTAAGAAACAGTAATATTTTGTTCCAATATCTATTGATTTTGGGACATTGCCAAATGAGATGCCAGAAGTCTGCTGGCGTAGAATTGCATTTAGGACAGGCAGCAGAATGATTTGGTGACATTTTAGCAAGTCTGTAAGGGGACAGATATACCTGATGGAGAATATAAAACTGCATGGAGTTTATTCGGGGTGGACGGGGAGACCCGCAGATGTGTTTCTTCCCCATCCTCCTCTGTTATATTAGGAACATATTTTGGCCATTTGGCCAGAACACTAGATCCCTCTCTAGAGATCTTGGCATTTAACAGGCACATATACAGTCTTGATATTAGATGGCCTTCATTGTCATTTTTCAAAATTTTAACAACTGGAACAGTAGATGATTGGAACTCAGAGATTAGAGCTGTAAATATCTAAATAGAAAATTACCAGGTGTATTGCACTTAGTTTGTAGTTCCTGGAAGGTCATTAGCTTTTTATTTTGTATTACTTGCCCAAAGGTATGTATGCCTAGTTCTTCCCATATTGTGGCTGCAGAAGTAAGGCAGCTAGATTTGGGAACTTGTCGTTATGCCATAAAGGGGTGTCTTCTGGTATGTCTAAATATGCTAATATTTGATTGGTTTGTTTCCATATTTGGAATTGTTGCTTATGTAGGTCTGTACCTCCTAGCGGGAGTTTGTTGTTGAATAAAGGAAAAAGGATGTGAGGGTAGGTATGCGTGTATTAATGGCTCTGAGTTATATATTGGATTATTATGTGTGAATATGAGTAGCCATGTTTTGAAGTATTTTAGTTGCTCTGCTAAATAATACAGATAAAAATTAGGAAGTGCCAGTCCTGATAAATGTTTGGGTCTTTGTAGGGTAGTGAGCATGACTCAAGGCTTTCCTGCTCCCCATAGAAAGGAAACAAAAATACTGTTTACTTCTTTGAAAAAGGAGTTAGGAAAAGTGCAGCGCAATGTTGTAGCATGCAGAGTATTTTAGTTAATATGATTATCTTAATGAGAATTATTTTGCCTATGAGATTTATAGGCAAGTTTTTCCAGGCTTTTGTTCTGGTTTTAACTAATTTGAGTAATGGAGAGAAATTTAGTTCGAAGAAACGGTTTGGGGTTCTAGTTATCATTACGCCTAGATACTTAAACTCATTTACTATCGGGATTAGATCTTTTGTGACTGGGACTAATTTGGGATTTGGGTCTAGGGTGAAAAGATAGGATTTACTCCAATTAATATACAATCCGGAGATAGGACCATAGCTTGTTACTATTTTGTATGCTGTATGTAATGATTCATTAGGACTAAGGAAAGATGTCAATCTTTTTTTAACAAAATGACAACAGTTGGGGCAGGCAGGGATGCCCTACATTACAGAAAAACCCTTTTACGCTAGGTGGATGGCCAGCCATGGATGGATCCAGATGGGAAGGATGGGGGGGGATTCCCCCTGCCACTGTTCTCTCGTGAGGACAAGGAGTAGGCAGAAACCTGGAAGACAGCTACTACTCTTCAGTTTCCTAGGCTTTGGACAAGCACTGCAGAGGAACCATAAGGAGCAGAGATGTAAGGTAAGGATTTTTTTACACTATGAAGAGGGGCAAGTAGTGGGTTAAATTTTAGTTTGGGGAGTGCGCTGTTTCCTAGACAGATGATGGAAGGTGGGAGACTGATGTATGGGGAATATAAATCATAAGCTTTACCCAAAAAAATTAATGGCTGCTTGCCTAAAAGTTTAATTTTTTTCTATGGAATCCTGGAAAGGATCAGGCTAGTGATGGAACTGAACCCAAACCCCCGAACCAGAGTTTAGGCTGAACTTTATGAGTTCAGAAAAATACGAAATATTCAAACTAGTTTGGGTTCGAACTATTTAATTTTTCTGAACTCGCTGCTGTAATTTCGATAATTAAATGAAAGTTTGATAATAATCGAATTTACGAGCCATTCGCTAACCCTAGAATGTATCGTTTGGTAACCCTTAAATGTAATGTTCTTTTTCTCTAACCCTCGAATGTATTGTTTGTTTTAGGTAAACCTCGAATGTATGGTTTGTTTTCACTAATCCTAGAATGTATCATTCGCTACCCCTCGAATGTAGCCTTCGACTTTCGGTAGCTCTCGAATGTATTGTTCGATTTCAATAACCCTCGAATGTATAGTTCTATTTTCAATAACCCCAGAAAGTATAGTTCAGTAACCCTCGAATGTAGCTTGCGCAAACCTTACAATTGCCCGATCATGAAGTAAGAAGTGTTTAAACAGGTTTTGGTGACATGTGCATCTTCCCCAGACCATTTCCCAGGTGCCACAGCCTTTTACAGTAAGTTACCATTGTTAGTTTATCTGTAAATCATCCAAACTATTAGATCTCCATTGATTTTAAAGGGCATGTCCACCCCCAAAACTATAATCCCCCCCACTACTGGCCTCAATCTGCAGTGTATAAAAATCCTTACCTTACATCCCAGATCCAAATGGTTGCCCTGTAATCCCTCCCCAAAGTCCAAATAGGACTCTGCCTCCTGTCTCCCCTCCGGGACAATTTTGCCATGCGCAGAAGAGCCCTCCACCCCTCCATCTCCCTCCCTCCCTCTAGCATTAAACCCCTTTGCCATAATATAGTTATTGGTCCCCCAGCCCCAACCGCATTACTATTATAGCAAGAAAGTCCCCTGATCTTTACTTACCTTCCCTCTCTCCTTCACCGTTCTACACTACCGGCAGCCGTGTCCGTGATTGGCTGCCTCTCAGCCAATCACGGACGCAACTACCTGTCCCGCCCCCTGCTTGCAGTTCTGTGCAAGCAGAGGGCCGGGATTGTGCGGCGAAGGAGAGAGGTAAGGTAAGTAAAGATTGGGGGACTTTCTTACTATAATAGTAATGTGGTTGGGGCTGGGGGACCAATAACTATATTATGGCACAAAGTTAGTTTAAAGGGTGGACATAGTATAGTATAGTATAGTATTTGAGGTTGAATAAAGACATACGTCCATCCAGTTCAACCCATCTAGCAATATCCTCATTTCCTGCCTAACTGTTGATCCAGAGGAAGGCAAAAAAAAACCACCAAATTTATGAAGGGGGAAAAAATTCCTTCCTGACTCCAAGTGGCAATCGGAAATTTCCCTGGATCAACTCTACTTTATGTATCAATATCAGTAACTTGCAACATTCCTTGTTTGCAGAAACTTATCCAGCTTTTTTTTGAAACTGACCAATGAGCCTGCCATAACAACGTCCACTGGAAGACAGTTCCATAGCTTTACCGTTCTCACAGTGAAAAACCTGTTCCGAGCTTGAAGCCTAAATCCTTTTTCTTCAAGTCTTAAGGGATGTCCTCGTGTCCTTTGACATGTTCTTTTGGTGAACAATGCCTCAGATAGTTTATTGTATGGCCCGTTAATGTATTTAAACACAGTAATCATATCCCCACGCAAGTGCCTTTTCTCCAGCGTAAATAATTGTAACTTTTCCAGTCTCTCTTCATATTCAAGCCCCCCCAATCCCCTTATTAATTTAGTTGCCCTTCTCTGAACCCTTTCCATTTCAAAGATGTCCTTTTTGTACACAGGATTCCAAAATTGCACTGCATATTCCAAATGAGGCCTTACCAATGCTTTGTAAAGAGGGAGAATTACATTTTCCTCCCTTGAATCCATACCTCTCTTTATACAAGACAGTACCATGCTGTCTCTGGCTGTTGCCGCCTGGCACTGCTTGCTATCTTTAAGTTTGTTGTCCACCAAAACTCCAAGATCCCTTTCCAACAGGGATTCACTTAACACAGAGCCATTTATAGTATAAGTAGCACAAGGATTTTTAAGTCCAAAATGCATCACCTTACATTTATGAACATTGAATTTCATCTGCCACTTAGCAGCCCAATGTGATAATCTATCTAGATCCCCTTGCAATGATTGCACATCCTCTAAAGTTTTTAATGGTCGACAAAGTTTTGTGTCGTCAGCAAACACAGAAACCTTGCTGACAATACCCACTTCCAAATCATTAATAATTAGATTAAATAGAAGCGGCCCCAACACAGAACCCTGTGGCACCCCACTTAGCACTTTAGTCCATAATGATGAAGCCCCATTAACAACTACTCTCTGTATGCTATTCATTAACCAATTTCCTATCCATGTACAAATGTGACTCCCCAGACCAACAGACCTTAGCTTATACATTAGTCTCCTATGGGGGACTGTATCAAAAGCCTTTGCAAAATCCAAGTAAACTACATCTACTGCTATACCAGAGTCTAAATTTCTAGACTATTCCTCCTAAATCCATGCTGGTTACTACTTATAATGTCAGTCCTTGAAACATACTCTAGAACATGTTCCCTTATTAAACTTTCCAGGATCTTCCCCACCACTGAAGTTAAACTTACAGGCCTGTAATTACCCGGCTGTGAACGACTACCCTTTTTGAATATTGGAATAACATCAGCCTTTTTCCAACCCAGAGGCACACCACCGGACATGAAGGAATCAGCAAAAATAAGAAACAATACCCTTTAATGGGTTTGTTTCTGAAATTCCAAACTGCCAAACTGTTACTGAAGTTTGCGAGTTCGGAAACAAACCAAACTTCAGTAAGTTTGGCCATCTCTAGATCAGGCTAACTGAAATCAGATTTTTTATGCAACTTTATTTTGTCTCTAGCATGTCCTTCACAAAAATAATAATCTTAAAAAAAAAAAAAAAAAAAATTCATAACCTTATTTACCTTTCCTGCAGGATGGAACAGTTACTTTCAAAAAACTATTTTGGTTGCTGTCTAAACTTGTTGACTCTACCAAGCAGTAAGCTTCAGGAGACCAGTTCAAATATATTCCTTGCCTCCAGTACATTCGGTTGGGACGCTGAGCTCGTTCTAGTAGAATCAAAAGCATGAAAAAATTGTAAGTAAACAGCAGAAGCCAATGTTTTATTAAATGTACTTTTTTGAAATCAATTACAAATTTCGATATAGGCAAATTAAGTTTAAAAAAAGCACAACACATATTGAATAGCAAGCTTTACTGTACATTCTTTAACTGTTCGACTTTTTGCTATTGGGGGCTATTAGGTGATGTTCCTCATCAGGTATTTCAGTTAGAGCTGAATTAGTCTCCAATTAATACAGTTTACATGAAAAACATGAGCAATTAGTTTTTATGACATTTGGTCAGCTACTGCTTTGAGTTTTATTTTGTAGGTTAGGAACATACCATGATACACAAGAGGCTCAAATTATAATGGCAACAGCAGTGGAACATTTTCTTATAATAATCAGCTCCCATACACTTCTGGCCATCCACTGTTCAAACCCCATAACATTTTAAAAAGGGTAAAACTGACGTTTTAAAGGAGAATTATCAAGTTTGGAAAAGAAAGTAATTCATGGTCAGTTTCTTCTACTTATTTACTTTGAAAATGACAGCATTGCAATGGTACTGACAAAGAAATTAAATGTATAAACCTTATGTATTATTACAAATAATGCGTCCCTTCACATTTAAATGAGGATATTAATTCACCCCAGAGTTCCCTGCCCCTGCAACCTTGTGCTTTTATATGGTATGGGAACTCCTTGGTGACATAATATTACAATGAAAGAGGCGCATTATCCCTTATATAAACCATACTATATTTGCATAATAATTAAAGGGCATCTATAGTGAAATTTATACATTGCTCCAATCCAGACATAATAAAATGTTAGTGTATTCTGCCTTATTCTTACCTTCCTCTGTGACTCCATGTTTGCACACTGTCTGATTTACTGCAGAGCTCCCCACTCCCCCTCCCCTCTCTGGTCCCCCCCCCCCCTTCATTTAGTCCGGCGGTAAATTAAGCCTGTGAAACAAGCCGCTCCTACACATGACACATCACTCTAACCTTTGTAAACAAAAAAAACAAAACCTCAGTATGTAAGCCTGTAGCGAGGAAGTTTCTCAGTTGTTCTGAAGATAGTGCTACGTAAGGAATAGGAGGGGGGGAAGGGGGGGGGGGTTGGAGAGACCAAGTCCTGAATCACTGCAGCCCGGTCTCCCTTTGACAGGCAATAAATAGGTGAA
This sequence comes from Hymenochirus boettgeri, assembly GCA_019447015.1. Lineage (NCBI taxonomy): Eukaryota > Metazoa > Chordata > Amphibia > Anura > Pipidae > Hymenochirus > Hymenochirus boettgeri. The sequence goes on along the minus strand of CM033471.1, from coordinate 140,219,638 downwards.
CGCTTGCGGAGGAGGGGGACTTCTCCTTCCCTTTACTTCTGTTTTTAACCCAGTATTTGCCAAGCATTTTTGAGAAGGAAGCAGTCATTGGGAGACTTGCTGTAAATCCTGTTTAAGCCTAAACACTATACAGGCATGCTGTTAGGGGATTTGATTGACAGCTCAAGCAGGAGTGGTGTATTGAAATCTTCACTTCTTTTAACTTGTATATCTCAGGACAGAGGTGGAATCTGAAGAAAATAGGGGGTACTCTGGGGGTTTGGGGGAATTATAGAGCACATAGAAAGAATAAAAAAAAATATTAATTTTCCCACTATAGATGCCCTTTAAGGGAATCCAGACAGTAATATGCACAGCTGAGAAAACCAGAGGTAGAGCGTTACCATCTGTAGCACTTAATTGCCCTTTAATGAGTCAGATGCTGTTTTTTTAAACTTTTGTTTTGTGTTTTTAAATTCCATCCTGTGTAAACATAACCAAAATGCCATTAAAACACGCTTTCATACGAAGACTAACGGGCAAAAAAAGAAACAGGAAATAAGAAACTATGCATAACACATAATCCACCAGATTAGAGTTCCTTTTAACAACAAAGATCAACAATTCTTAACTTCTTCATTGCGGTTAACTTTTTTTTAAATTCTCTCCATCTTCCCTTACTAGTTGAAGTAGACATACAATTGGGTGAACCTTTGCAGTAACATCTATTTAGTAATCCCGTTCAAAGGATCTACATTACAAAGGTAGAAAAGTGTTTTATCTGTCAATTAGAATATCGAGATAGGAACAGACCTTAAGGGCTTTGCTTTCAAGCACACTCCTAAGCTGCTCCTCTGCCTAATTGCCATCCTCAATCTCATTCGGCTATTTCTGGCGATTTCCCCCATTCTCCTAGGGCATGTGTTTGCCTCTTGTTGTGGCTATTCACGAAACGAGATCTCACGTGTCTACCTTCAAATATTTCCAGTTCTTTGATGCATGTGTATATCGCAAGATCCTATTTTTCTCTTCGCCTGCGGCTGCAATCACTTGGGCAAAATTGATCTTGTAGTTTAAAGGAACCCTTTTTATTCTATATCAGATGTTCTACCCGTTGCCCATTATAGCGTTAAGCTTGCAAGTTTGCTCATGGTTTTAATCTGTTTACTTTGTTTTGACCCGATTTATTTCTTTTGACTTCTCTTAAGTTTGCTGTCTGGGCTGAACTTTTGCTAAGTTTTGATTTTGTATCGCCTGACCCCTATGTACCACGTCCAAAACCTTGGTTTTGACTCAGTTAATTTTGACTACGTTTTTGACTAATCCTTTGTACCTGGCCAGTTCACTCCTGTTGCACCAGACTATCCAGTTTTTACGGCCTCTATGATCATTCTTTGCATCTTAAGTCCTGAGGGTAACTGTGCTCGTCTTGGCGCTAATTGCCTGGGGGGACAAATAGGGGCTTGTCTAAAGGGAAAGATAGTGGTAAAAATTGGGGAATCTGAATTGAAGGAAAGCTTGGGATTTACTAGCGCATCACACACACATTTACTTATAGCTTATATTTTTTGCGGAGATGAACAAAAACATTCTTGAGGTGGAGGTTGTTTATTCCTCCCCGTGTGGTATGACACTGACCTGTAATGCTACAGAACAATAATGACAATTTAGGAGTCCCTCATGCAGATCTTTTAGTGTCTGATTAAAGGGCATGTCCATCGTATTTTATAACTTTCTTTTTTACTGTCTTCCTAAAGAACAGGAGGTAAATGCACTATCTCTAACCTCCCGTTCTTCATGTAAATCTTGCAGGAGAGCAGGAGAAACTGTTCCAGCGTTGCAGAGAGACTCTGACGCAGCTGACAGCCTCCAAGGCATCCCCAGTCCTTTACACTGTGCTCGCATGCGCACACAGTGCGAAGGAGGGTGGACGCGTCGGAGGCTGTCAGAGAAGCCGGCACTGCAGCGATCCGTGGGTAAGTTTTTCCTGCTCTCCTGCAAGATTTACTGAAGAATGAGAGGTAAGAGATTTTACCTTCTGTTCTTTAGTAAGACAGTAAAAAAGAAGGTTATAAAATACGATGGACATACCCTTTAAAGCATTACATACCTCCATTGGCTAGTAGAGGATATCCTTGGTGTTAAAATGTGCTTTATTCCCATTGATTTAAGAAAAGTCTCAAATTCTTTTAAAATAAATAGGGGACATTGTCTGTAAGGATTGGTAGGCCCCACCTGGAGAACCATCTTTTCAAGGCAATGAAGAAAACTTTAATGGTCACTACTTGCTGTGGTGAACTCTGCCTATTTAGAATAGAAATCATAAACTAACAAACAGTATCTGTAATATTGTAATGCTACTGTAATTTCTCCACATAGAACTAGTAGGATTGTATTCCATGGTCATTTTGGAGAATGCCTGAATTGTAATGAAGCTGCTGTTTGCATGGTTCAATAATTTGTAAACCCTAGAAATGAAGCAAGCAGTGCCTTATCTTCTGGCTCAGGTAATACATGTAAACCAGCAATGCAATAAAGGTTGGATGCCACACGAAGAAAGCAAGTGGCCTACAAAGGCAACTTCTATCTGTGTAGAAACACATTTCTCTTGAGGGTTGAGGGTGAGGTTGTATTCCAACAAACTGTGAAAAAAATTATTCAGTTAGATCAACTGGACTTAAAGTATAGTTCTTGAAGATGTTTTGCTAGTCATCTAATTGTCTCTCATTAATTTGTCTTGAAGAGCCAAATTCCTGCTCTTTCTATTTATTCTACTTTTTTTTCTTCTTCTGTTTTATTCCTTCCTTTTTTTGGACTGTATCTCCTCCCACAGTTTTTGAGCTAGAGACATGAAATTCGTTACAGACCTGCGGGCATATAGAAGTGCAACAATCCTCAAATGTAGATATTTCAAAGCAGTTTGTTTCATGGTCATAAACACAAAGCTGATACCCCTAACCCCCCACACATACACAGGTACATCCACCTACTGACCTACCTTTCCATTTCCATGGAAGCCATACTTAAAGGGTAACTATAGTCAAAAACAAATTTTGATCAATCATCAATAAAAGTTAGTTATATGGTCATACATACAAAAACACATATCCCCAACCACACACTGGTACACACACCTACTGACCTACCCTTTTATTCCTTTGGCATCCATACTTAAAGGGTAAATAAAGTCAAAAAATGTTTTGATAGATCATCAATAAAAGTTAGTTTTATGGTTTTAAACCACGAAAAAGACATACCCCAACCTCACATGGGTACACACCTACTGACCTACACTTACATTACCTATAGGGTAACTATAGTCCAAAAACAAATTTTGACTAATCGTTAAAAAAGTTTGTTCTTTTAACTTCCAACCTAATCCAGGTACACACACCTACTGACCTACCCCTCCATTACTGTTGCAGCCATACTTTAAGGGTAACTAAAGTCAAAAAAACTAATTTGACAAATCATCAAAAAGTTTTGTTTTTTTTTAACCCCAACCCAACACAGGTACACACACCTACTGGTCTACTTATCCATTACTGTGCCAGCCATACGTAAAGGGTAACTAAAGTCAAAAAATGAATTTTGATCTTTAATCAAAAGAGTTTCTTTTATTAACTTCCAACCTGCTCCAGGTACAGATGCCTACTGACCTACCCTTCCATTAACATGGCAGCCATATTTAAAGGGTAACTATAGTCAAAAAATTGACTAATCATCAATAAAGATTGTTTTTTTTTTAACCACCAACCTGGCACAGGTATACACACCTACTGATCTACTTATCCATTACTGTGGCAGCCATACGTAAAGGGTAATTGAAGTCAAAAAAACAAATTTTGATCAATAATCACAAAAGTTTATTTTTTTAAACATTCAAACTGATCCAGGTATACACACCTACTGACCTACCATTCAATTTCAATGGCAGACATATTTAAAGGGTAAGTACAGTAAAAAAACAAAAAAAAACACATTTTGACCAATCATCAAAAAAGTTACAGGGAGAGTCAATAAAAGGTCTTATCGTTTAAAATGGTGCTAATTTTGCCCCAACCAATCAGATGTTAGCTTTCAAATGTAAACTAAGATCTGATTGGTTGGGGCAAAATTTGCACAATTTTAAACGATAAGAACTTTTATTGAATCTCCCTGTTAGACTTTTGTCCCCCAACCTGACACGAGTACACACACCAACTGACCTACCTTTAATTCATGTGACAGCCATATTTAAAGGGTAAGTACAAAACAACAATGTCCTACTCATTGGCATTATTGAGTTTTAAAATCTGCAGCACAACACACATTCCCTTCCAAAATGCAACCTTTCAAGCTAAATTCAAAGTTAATACTTAAACTTTCCCTTTCTAGTTTCATTCGAATTCAGAAAGCCAGTTGGATGACTAGCAAAATATCTTCAAGAACTAAACATTAAGTCCAGTTGATTAAGTATTGCACTGTGTTACTCAATATGAAATCCTTAAAAACAGTGACCATTATTTTCTGGAAATAACATGAAGCATAACCTAAAAGGCATGAGTTTAAGGTAGAAACTAAAAGCTGTTTATGGCCTGAAATGCCAGAGAGATTTATAAATAGATTTTAAAATTTTGATTTATGACATTGAGAAATTAAATGATTGCCTTGATTACTAAGCGACGATCAACACTAAATTCACAACACTAAATTGCGAATGCTTTTAAGTCCAATAAAGGTCTGTGGAAATTTTACTAGGGATATATCCTTTGCCCGATCCAGAACTTTAAATCCAATGACATGAAACAAAAAGCCCCGCTTTTATAGATATAAAATGTAAAACTGATTATTTTGGTTTGTGACTGGCAATGTTATCTTACCAAATATAGAGATTTTTGTGGTACTGTAACCCGTTAGGGTAGTTAGAGTCTGTTAGAGTGAATACCGAGGAATAAGCACTATAGTTCTCCTTTAAGACTCTTTTATTCAATAAATGGCTGGGAAGATATGAACTAGAAATGAACTAAACCTTCACACTTTTGTTCTTTTTTTCTTTTTTGTAAATGTAATTATTATACACAGAGTACCACATAAAAATGTTACAATTGGCTGTATGCGAATTGATGGATTTTTTTTTAAACCAAGTGTAAGGTAGTCATATTTTTAACAAAGAACATTATCAGATTTAGCAGAGAGAAATTTCTCCCAGATGTAAGCAAAAGCATAGGCACAAATACTGTATGCATCAGTTTACAACTTCAGTATACATAAAACAAACCTCTTCCAGAGAGCATGTACATAGATACTTCTAAAAGTCTGTTAATCAGTCTTGACCAAAAACCCATTGGGAAATACGACATTTCATACAATCGTATGATGACTTCTGAATTCTCACAATGAGGAAGTTCAATTACTGGTCTATGATCTGATAAACTTAAAAAAAAAAAAAAATTGTTAACATGAACACTGTTGATTGCAAAACGAATATACAAAAAAAAATCCTTTATGTGCATGCAAATGTATACGGTCTTCTGAAAACAAATAAATAAATAAATGTGGCACAAGGAGAGAGAATTGTGTCAACTGAAAAATTTATGATGCTCCAACCAAATGTTGTTCTAAAGCAGTGATGCCCAACTCGAGGTCCATCTACGATTTTTTGCGAGCAGTATGGACCAGCAGGTGGGGCACGGGCATGTCAGGACATAACAAGGTCAAACTACATCCACAGCCTGGACAAAGTATGGGGTGCAGCTAGTGCGGCCCCCAAAATGGGCCAGGTTGGGCACCCCTGTTCTAAAGCATTGTATACAGAACTTTTGTATCTACCTGAACCACACCTGGAGCATGCCTCTTTTCTGCTTATTTTTGTTTGCATTAGGGACACTGTAGGCCAGTGGCTGATTCCACACAAAAGAATGGAGTGATGCCAAGTAGGCAGAGGAGAGACATTATCCAAATCTTTATAATGGTTTAGTTAAATTAAACTCCCTCTTTCAGTTAGCTATGTGGTTTAGTTTCCCCCTTTTTCCAAAATTATTCTATATTAGAGGGAAAACACAAGCCAGAGCATTGAGGGAATTATAGCAGTTCCTCTGCAAGTACAAATGAGATGCTATACATAACATCAAAACACTTTTTTACGGGGTTTACTTTCTCTGGAAACAATAATAGGGAGATTTACCAAGAGGCGCGCAGACACATAGCCCTCCCTTAAGGGGTTAAAGAGACACTGGTAAATATCCTGCATGGCTCGTTTTGCATAATAGCTGGCATTAAATAGTGATGTGAGGAATTTGCCTAGATGACCCCTAGGTGAATCTTCCTGTGTTTTTTTTGAATTTCAATTCTCATTGCTGCAAAGCAATATAAAAGGATACAGGAAAAAAAAGCAACATAGAAAAGGTACAGTACATCTATGGATGTACATTAACAATGCTGCCTCCATGAAGACAGAGATGATCAATGAAAATTTTTCTCTACATTTTCTTTTTTGTATGTGTTTCAGTATTTGCCTTCTCCCAATACCACCAATGCCATATGATTCAATCATACAAACAGAAAAATTGAGAGGTAAAATAGTTGGATTTCTTACATTTCAGAAGTTTGATCATCGAGTCTAAATGGTGAATGGTAATTATTAGGGTATGGAACATAAAGAACCATTATTGTTAGTTCCATACGCAGTGTATTTGGTATGTATTTCAGCCTCCTTACGCACATAGCTACCAATGCATATTCCTTTCTTGATGCATAATGTGTATATGTAGGTATAAGGGAGTGGGCTGTGATGTACTAGTCACCATCCTCGGTTGAATTAGAATATGGTCTCCATTCACCAGTGTGACACAATCAGTAAAATCCAAACATTGGTGTTAGGTTTTATTTTATTCACTTAACTTTATGGCATCCATTTTGCTTTATACCTCCATTTTGTCTTATATTATTTCATGTATTTGCAGATGTTTTGTTTCCAAATGTTCTTTTTCATATCATGATATTGATAACAACTTGAGGTTCCCAGTGAATTTAAGGTCTTTTGCCTCCCACATTGTGTGTGTCAACCTGACTCTCTCCTTGCATTCCTTGCAGGGATGTTTACTACCTCATCTGTAGACACGGAGTCTGGCAGTGCCCCCCCCCTTTTCTCTTTTTTTTTTTAGTTATAACTCCATGTTTCAATAAAGATTTCTGAGTTAGAGTTCTGCTACATCTCGTGTGTGGTGTAATTCTTTCTCCCGGTTGACTGTAAGGGTCTTTTACTGGGTCTAAGACAGGCATCAGGACCCAGCATGGTTAGAGCAGGATATTTATTCTAACAATGGGTACACACTATCCAATTTTTAGACCAGCCAACCAATATTACCGTGTATCGGTCAGTCAGCCCAAAAAATTGGATAGTGTATTTGCTGGTGGCCGTGCTAGTGATGAACGGTCAGTCAGGACAAAAACTGGATGGTGTGCACCTATAAGGGTCAAGTGATTGGCATAGAGAAGAGAAATCAATTAAACATTACTAATAACACACAAATCTAATGAATATACACTAAAGCCCATACACAGCATCGTAAGTCTGATCAAATTTTCTATCTACCCCATGTACCATAAAATTTAAGCTGAAATCTGCAAAGGTAGACAGGCAAAGTGAGAAATTGTAATCAGCTCTGATTCGAAAACCATTGGTCTGTGAATGGTTAGCTTCATAGTATGTGCACGTTAAGAGAGATTTTATAACCTGTACCACAAGGAGAAAAAGCGTCAATGGCAACAGCACCCTAAAAACAACCTTTCCCCCCGAATCCATGTTTTCCTACTTCCAACTACATTCACATTTGATAAAGGTCATGCTCTCAACTATACCTGCTTGGTATAAGAAGTTGATCATCTCCTAAAGGCAATGCAATTTGGAATTTTTCCAGCAGCTTAAAATACTGTGACATATAAATTTTAGGAAACTTTTTCTTTTTAGCAAGAAATTTCTCCACATCCTTACAATGTATAATTCCCTTAGGGTATCTCTGAAAGCCGTCAACTTTAACAGTTAAAATCTAGTTTAAAAAAATATAAAGCATAACTAATCAACAGGAAGACCATGGTTTAAAATACATAAAATTATTTTACAATAATAAAAATAATAATAATAATAATAATGATACAATTCATATACTTGCAAGGAGAATGCCTCTCCTGCCATTATAACTTAAATGGTATGTACACTGGAAAATGTGTTTTTTTTAAAATTGCCTATTGGTGGAAACTATAATTCATCCTAACTATCACTGTACCATTATTTTGTTGATCTGCCCCCTATTTCATTAGATATCCAATCTGAAACATCTTATGTTTTAGCATTTCTGTAAGCAGTTTTGCTGTTGCTGGAATGGTTTGACAGTTGGTGTGCTATATACTGTATTGCAGTACTGACAGTTGGTATGGAGGAAAATAGTCAGGTCACTGGTCAGAGCCTGAGCAAAACTGTATTGAAGGCATGTAGCAACACACACAACTCAGTAAGTGCTACTTACATGTCTTTATTTATAGATTAAGATGAAGCAAAGTAATTTTTCCAGTATACATACACTTTAAAGGGCCAATAGTGACAGACCCGATAAAGCATACACACCAAATCATCATGGTGGTGTTAAGGGCTTGCCTATCAGTGAGTGGTTGTGCTCTGCCAATACTTATATGCAAAGTCTGTTAGTAATTGCCTGTGTCAGGGGTGATTTACATTGAAGCAATAGTGAAACATGCATATTGTTACATTGGTGCAATAGCGAAACATGCATATTGTTACATTGTTATTGGTGCAATAGTGAAACATGCATTCTGTTGTACTGTCTCATTCTGCCTAAGGTATTAAATAAATTGTGGAATAGTACAGTGAATTGAAACATACCTGTGCCATAATTTTGCAGAGCCACTGGGGATCCACAAAATAAAGGTCTCTAAGTTGCAGGGCTGGATCTTCAAAATGCAGTAGCACCCCTGTACAAAGAGAAAAACCATGATATCAATATGCATTTGCCCCATTATGATTTTGTTTTCCTATTTTAGGCACACTGCCTCTTGTCCATTTTTTGGATATTAAGAGAAAGAATAATGGGGTAGAATATAGACTGCTTTCAACAAACAGAATGAACCTTAAGCTGCCCATATATAAGAATTCACACCAATTCACATTTTCTTTTCTTATTCACAACTGATATACGATCGCAAAATAAGTGGGCAAATCGTAAGCATAAATAAGAAGAACACCTCTTTCATGTATGTATGTATGTATTATTATTATTATTGTGGATTTATATAGCGCTAACATATTCCGTAGCACTTTACAATTACATATATACATTCACATGAGGCCCTGCCCCATAGAGCTTACAATCTAAGCACATCTATTTGACACATATAACCTATCAGTATGTCTTTATGATTGTGGGGGATACTGGAGTGCCCGGAGAAAACCCACGCAGGCATGGGGAGGACATACAAACTCCTTGCAGATGTGTCCAAGTGTGGATTCGAACTCAGGACTTCAGCACTGCAAGGCATCAGTGCTAACCACTGAGCCACCATATATATTAAGAAGTCAACTTCTTAATATCCCAGTGTAAAGCAGTTAGATTAGGGCTGTAAACACTTTTATGGTCAGAAATCTTTTGTGGTACTTTTAAATCCTTTTACATCAGAACAGGGGTACACAATCCATTACATAATCAACTGATACATACAAATATTATGCAGATACTGTTTAGCCTGACCTTTTTTCTACTGACTGACTGACTGATTGCATTGTGAATAGGCCAGGACAGGGAATGCCATGGGCATGCCTGACAAAACTGCACATGATAAAGGCCTTTCATTAAAAATTTGATAGAATCAACATATTGAATATTATATCGATCAAAGGTAGTGTATGGCCAGAATTAATCTATCTTAAGACATTAGACAGAATTGATGATCGGACAAACTAATATCAATTTACTAATAAATATTAAACTAACAGTTCTTATCGTTAAAAATGGTGCTAATGTTGCCACAACCATCCGATCTTTAGCTTTTAAATGTTTTTTTTTAATAAGATCTGATTGGTTGGGGCAAAATTAGCACCATTTTAAACGTTAAGAACTTATAAGGAATCTTCCTGTTAAAGGGGAACTGTGGTCTCCAAACAGGTTGAGTTTAAATCAGTCATTTAAATTTAAGTCAGAGTGGCCCACAGCACCTGTGAGTGGGTGGGGCTTAGGCACCCATGAGTGGGTGGGGCTTAGGCACCCGTAAGTGGATGGGGCTTAGGCACCCGTGAATGTGCGGGGCCACATGGGGCTGTAAGGGAATGGGCCATGGGGGGCCTGCAACTGGAGGAACCATGGGGTCCATGAGTGGGAGGGACCAGGGGGGCTGCAAAGGACAGGAGACACAGGGCAGATTGACTGACAGGTTTCAGAGCAGGAAGCAGGAAATGCAGGGGATGTGGTGATGCTGCTGCCATATCACACACAAAAATTTAAATATCTTCAAAACTATGCAAAATAAACAATGGAAATAAATTGCAAAAACTCTCAGGAGAGCAATTCCTATCAATTTACCTAAAGTCATTTTTGGACCACAGTTCCTCTTTAATCTATAAATTGACTGACTTAAACCTATATTCTTAATGTATTCTTCCACATATATTTATAACAATCAAATAAACCCTTTTAGTGTTTGACAAACGGAACAATTTAAAAATGTACTAAAATTACCAGATTCATTAAGAAAATGAACTGCATGTGGTAACTCATTTTCATCCAAATGCAACTGATTTTCCTCGACAACTTCTAACATTCTCTTATGGCTTATGACAGGAAACTCCACTGGAACATTCTGACGTTCACTTAAAATTTTCTTTTCAAGCTCTAGGTAGCTATCTGGGATAAGCTGTCCAAGAACAGGCTGATCTCTAATCTAAAAGAATGAAGCAAACAAGCTGCATTTCAAATGACACACAAGTTTTCATGCCCCATGAATAGTCAAAAGAAAATTCCTAATTATAATGAACCATCATAATAAAAACTGTTAAAAGATATTACAGTAACTCATAGTAAAACACATGCTACAGGGTAAAAAAATGTCAAATTCAGAAAACCTATACGTGTCTGATTGCTTGTGGACTTTAGAAACCAATCCAGGGAGACCGATATTTCTGTATTTGAAAATGTTCAGTTGATAACTGGTAGAATTGTAAATTATGGACCTGAGTGGGATCTACTTTTTTTTTGTATAAAAGTCTTTCAATTTATATAACAGCATGTGCATAGCAGAATATCACAATGGTTATAAACAAGTTGAATAGTAGAGCAAAGGGTTTGAATTTCTGCATTTTGTGAATTATTGTGCTTTTTTTTTTTGTTTCCTAGTTTGTTTATAGTTATTATGATTAAGAAATTGATTGGGCTATTCAACCAGGAGATTACACAAGTTAAGTTGGCCACACACTGCCAGTTTTTTTAATGGAATTTCTCTCAATGCATTTTGGCCATTCCAATTTGGAAGATTTCTCTTTTTCTGCATTACTGTTCCTGCTAAAGTGATAAGGAAACCATGCTTGTTCTGTGTAGGGGCACTAGGGCAACCAAGCCTATTCAGCATGAGAGAGTGGCATATGTGGACATGTACCGTATATACTCGAGTATAAGCCGACTCGAGTATAAGCCGAGGCACCCATTTTTGACTAAAAAATTAGAAAAGATGATTGACCCGAGTATAAGCCGAGGGTATACAGTAACCCTAATACCTTTCCACTGTAGATGTTTGGAAACTACAACTCCCAGCATGCTTGGTTGCTGGGAGTTGTAGTTTCCAACCACCTATAGTAGAAAGGTATTGGGGGTTACTGTATGGCATACTGTCCCCCACCCTAATACCTTTCCACTGTAGATGTTTGGAAACTACAACTCCCAGCATGCTTGGTTGCTGGGAGTTGTAGTTTCCAACCACCTATAGTAAAAAGGTAATGTGGGTGTCTGCATGGCATACTGTCCCCCCAGCCCTCCCCCCAGTACCCCCAGCCCTCCCCCCAGTCCCCCCCCAGCTCACTTACCCGTACCTGGTCTTCAGTCTTCCTCTCTCTGCAATCCAGAGGCAGCCGCGAGTCCGGCCGGCAGTTCCCATTACTGCTTCGCGGCGGCGCGATGACGTCATCCCGCCAGCGTGCGTGATGATGTCATCGAGCAACCGCGAAGAACTACTGGGAACTGCCGGCCGACTCGCGGCTGCCTCTGGATTGCAGGTAAGTTCCTTGGGCTCGAGTATAACCGAGTCAAGGTTTTTAGGTTAATTTTTAAACCTAAAAACCTCGGCTTATACCGAGTATATACGGTATGAACATATTAGATTAGCAACAATTTATCAGAATGTACAAATTCCCATGCGCCATTTGTTGGTGAATATTGTAGTTCCCCTGAAACTGAACTATTAATATAATTTAAATAGTAGTAATCTAAAATAATTAGCAAATGGCCCTCACCTTTTTGTTTGCTGTGTTTTTTAAATGATCTGACATTCTGTTCTCGTTTATATTTGAATTCACCCAGTTTTTGGTTGCTGTGGAAAATACCCAAAACACCAGCAAGTGGTAGAAACAAATAGGGAAATATTTAAATACCAAAATGTAAAAATCATAAACATAATGATGCAAATATATCCCAACTGATCTGACTTTATTTTATTACATTTGCCTTGTGAGGTTTAGGCAAACTTTCCAGATAATAACATATCCATTAATTAAAAGGTTTGGTATCAACCACTTGGGGGGGAAATTGTATTGCTAAAAAATATTATAGAGCTCTGAGAGCAGATTAAAATATTAAAATGGGAGTCTGACTGCAAACTCCATTAATTAGTCTCTGCTAAACTAAAATTGCCTTTACACGTTTATACATTTTCTCCCCATTCCTTGTAAAAAGAGAAAATGGATATGGAAACAACAGATTCCCTAAAAACATTTTAAAAGGTATAGAGCTAGTTTGGTAAGCCTTAAAGGAGAACAAAAGGGATTCAAGCCCACCCCTGATGAAAGTATTCAGATTAAGCAGGCTAACCCAAGGGTGAGACCTAACGCTTATGTCCTTACCCCTGAATTTAGCCTGCTTAATTCGAAGTGAAGGAATCTCACTGTACACTACCAGGGTTATTCAATAAAAGTTCTTTTCGTTAAAAATGGTGCTAATTTTGCCCCAACCAATCAGATGTTAGCTTTCAAATGTTAAATAATATTTGATTGGTTGGGGCAAAATTAGCACCATTTTTAACGATAAGAATTTTTAATGAATCTCCCTGTACATTGGGGAGCACCAAAGTTCAGAGGTGAAGCCAGGCAGGCTAGTCCAATTCTGTGCAGCCTTGTGGCATTACATTACACCAGCAGCCATGGACCAAATACCAAATTGCGCATCAAAGAGTGACCGGGGGGGGGGGGAAACTGATGGTTTGTAGTTGACACTCTGTCTACTGGCGCAGTCCTATCTGTAAATCTCCGTCTCTCTTAAAGGGTTAGCTTACTGTAAAAGCAAACTTTGCTTTTAAAGCATTAAATGAAGTACAGGAAGTAAACTAGCTAAGTCTTACCTCCCGTACTTCATTTAATGTACCAGGAGAGAAGACAGAACTTAACAGCAGCTCAATTCACCGCTGGATCCTCTGACAGGTAACTGCTTCTGGCAGCAAGTAAACTATAGTGTGTGTTTTCCCATGCAGGCTATGGTTTACTTACACCAGGAAACATGCCGGACCTGTCAAGAGCCAACAATGGACCGCGCTGCAGGTAAGTTCTATCCTGGTACATTAAGTAGGGAGGGAGGTAAGACATAGCTTGTTTACTGCCTGTACTTTACTGCTTTAAAAATGCTTTAAAAGCAAAGTTCACTTTTACAATGAAATATTCCTTTAAGGTAACCATGGCCTTGCGCACAGTTAGTACCTTAAATTTCAAACTTTCTTTTATGATGGATTTCCTAAGTTTTGCCAAAAGGTCAGATTCTTCAGTTGCATTCACAAAATGATATTCCTTAATTGATGGCAACCCACGCTGATTACAAAGCTCTCTCTTAATTTTGCTTATGCAAGCATTTTGACATTTTTCATCAGACACATCTAAATGCGTTCCAACAAGAATAACTGGAGAGGACGAGGCTCGAGCCTGAAAATAAATAATATAAAGAAATAGATAATTACGTATATAAAGAACTAGCAAAAGTGCCTGTTCGTGCACAGTGATAATTATTTGTATAGATATTTAATTTTAAATAAGTAATTACAAAAATTAAAATAATTATCAGTTATACTACCTAACTATTGTAACGTTAACACAAATGCTAAAAAAAGAAAAAAGAACTATTGGTATTTTAAATACTATTAAGGTACATGGATGCCATCATGCCCAGCTCACACAGACTCGTAAATATAAGATGCCCTCATTCCCATCTCACACAGACTGGTACATATAAGATGCCCTCATGTCCAGCTCACACAGACTCGTAAATATAACATGCCCTCATTCCCAGCTCACACAGACTCGTAAATATAACATGCCCTCATTCCCATCTCACACAGATAAGGTTTTTTAGTGTTCAAATTATTGCCTAAAATAGCACCCACTTAAGGAAATGTTTCCTCTTACCATCATTAATACGTAATGAATCGCTTTTATTATCTTTTCATTTTTACAATGATTTGAAATCCATTATTTTACAGCTACTTTTAAGGAGAATAGACAATGGATTCTGAATTGATGAATTCATACACTGCTAGTCTGCCAGTGCATGCAATAAGCAGAAATATAATGGGGTAATTTGACTACTAAACCAGACAGCTCAGCAGTGAGTGGACATAAATTGCATATTAAGGGTAAAGTGGTTATATAGGTGTATAAATGTAATCTAATAATATGGGTGCTATGCGCCTCATACAACTGAAAGCAAGTGGCAAAATGCTTAAAAAAGAAAAAAAAATGGAAAGTACCTTTATGTTAAAAAGCCATGGTTTAATGGCATCTACTTCTGATATGCCTTTGCTGAGATCATAAACCACAAGATACAAGGCTCGTGGAGTCATAAAATGTGGGTGCGTACAATAGAACTCCTCTTGGCCTATTATGGTAACAGCAAAAAGATACATTCATCATATTAAAATGCTATTGCATAAAACGTAACAATGAAAAAAAACACAACAGGCCTACACAAACAGGCCTACAAACATTATATAAATAATTTTCCTAGAATAAAAGTGTTCCATAAACTTAATTTTACCATTCAAAAATAAATGGCTTCTCATTTTTCTGGTACATTTCATTTAATATATTTATAATAAAGTAGATTCATTTAACCATTATGGGGTGGTGCACACCAGTCAATTTTGACCCAATCTTCTCGTACGATAAACCGATCAATAGTCTGCTGGTTGTGAAAAAAGCAGTACCACCAATATTGTGGGGAAATCAGAAGAAAAAGTATTTCAACCTAACTGACTAAGATACTAGGCGGTCAGGTCAAAATATACCAAGCACATAATAAACTGCAAGAAACTTCCATCATTCCAGCAGTTGTTCAGTTGGCTTTAAATATCTCACTCCTCTGATCTCAATACATGCTGGCAAAAAATCAGGTACACATGGAATTCTGCAATAATTTTCTTGCAGAAGACTCTCTCCACTACTGAAGGAGGCCATACATTTAACAATACTATGGTATGCTATTGGTTAACATACAATACCCATATCAGCATACAATACCCATATTAGTAGTGAGGACAAACATACAAATTGGAATTATACATTTATGTATATTTTTTGGTATAATGTGGTAAAAGTGATAGCGGCTGATACTGCATTGCCCTAAGAGTAATTAATCATGTTCTATTTTATTGGCAATATACAGCACTGAAAATGTTTCAGTAGAAGTAAATATTAGTATTACTTTAAAAGCTTTAAAATCATAGGAATTTACCAGCAAAGTCCCAGACATTTAATGTGATTTCTTTCTTTACTTTCCCTCTTATCAGGATGGACCAATCCTTTACATCAATACCAACAGTGGCTCTTTCTGTTCCATGCTCCACATGCCTGCATTTCATTAACTGATGCAGCAATGTAGTCTTTCCACTCCCCATGTTCCCCACAATTAAGAGTTTCATGCGATTGTAAGGAACTGCCTTTTTTAAACGTTGTTGAAGAAATCTAAAGTAGAAATTTGACAAAATCATACTTTAGTAAGGCTTGCCAGTGACATTTTACACACATTAACTAGTATATGGCGCAAGAATTTGTAATAGGCTTATGTATTTACAAGAACCAAAAATCTCCCACATAATGAAGTGTTCCATATATTAGAGCAGCAGTCTCTTACATCTCTGGCAGAGATTTCAGCCTTACTGAGCTATCCTGCGTATTTCCATAGGCAGGATTAGACTATTACATGTAGACACGTTAGATAATATTTTCTACCAATTTTGGCTGGTAATCAGATGAAAATGATCAGTTCCACCGATAACTACACACAAAATAGTCTGCCACATCAACCACAATATTGGACTGGGCAGTCAATCTGGACAAAAAAAAAGACCCATGGTGCCAACCCTAGAAAACCATATCCCAATAAATTGAAGGAGCAGTATTTTAATAATATGGAAAGAGCATACATTTGCAAGTAATTAAAGGGTGTTAACTTCAACTTCTTGTGTAAACAACAGCAAGGGAGATGCACCACAAAGTAGCAGGAATTTATGTGAGCAAATATTTCATTATTAAACATCTTAAAAGTCTTATTCTAACAATATTAGGCTTTCAATCACAATTTCACCTAAATTATGATGGGTTCACACAAGTAACAGTTGTCACACTTGTCACACATTACACAGCAGATTCTATAACATAAGTTAATATTTCACGACTCACATATATATGTTATCCCAATAAACCTCTCCATACTCTACATGGGAATTGATCATAACTGTGATTGATATCAGCCAATGGGGTAATTTTCAATCGGAAACGAGACATCCGGTGGCTGATAGCGATGGTTTGGCAGGGGAAGAAACAGTTATTTTTTTACACCATACACATGACTAATAATTTGCAATTACTGTTGGGATATGTACACCCATCTTTAGGTCCATTAACAGTTAACAAAACTAATATGCCACCTTCAATGCAATTGATGTCTGGAATCATCCAAGCACACAGCTGATTGTATTAAGGCACAATTAGATGCTAAATTATCCACTGTATGTTTCTTTTAAACTTTTAACCTCACCTTTCACATTTACATAAATACAGCAGCTTTTGCCATGCCAGTGGCTTGTTACCATTCTGTAGTTTATTTTATTGCTTGATAAACCGTTATCTAACCTAACCTCCTACCTGCCCATCTTTTATTTAGTGTCATTCTGTAATAAGTTGCACATTCCACACTTAAGACTAGCTCTTCTGAACTAGGAAAGCCTTTCCCTAAAACTCTTAATCTAGAGCTAACACATTATTGTATCTTCCAATCTATTATTGCCTTTTTTTTTTTTTTTTTTTTACATTTTTATAAGCACTGAATAAAGCATGTGACCTTATGAGATCTTTGGCTTTGCATCCTATATGTTTCAAATCTATGTCTAGATTCAGTCCATCAAGAGGAAGGTCCCAAACTTTAATAAGTTTTCCCATTTCATCAGGAAAAGACCTGAGATCAGGGTTGTGAGTTACATCAAAAGATGTCATGTTTTCAAGACACCCAATGTCACGGGGAATCTGAAAAACAAGAACACTAATGAACAGTGATTTATTTTAGATTACATTGTTTAAATCATATCATGATTCTCCAAACCATAGGTTACCTCCTTCAATTTATTGTGGGATAAGTGCAATTTTTCAAGCCGTGTCCATCTACATGCATCTCTACCAAGGTCCAAGATGTTGATTTGGTTGTAGTTTAAGATTATTTCCCGTAGATTTAATGATATCCACTCCAGAGGGCTGGGGAAATTAGCAATCATATTATTGCTCAAATCTATGCTCCTCAAGCTGTAAATAAAAAAATGAATGAATACCAGTCCCATAACTCATACAGAAAAACAGCATTTTATGGTTTCAGAAATCCACATTATAAGCCAATCCCAACCTCAGAATTCTGGCTCTTATGCCTTTTCATCTATGGAAATAACTTCGGCATCATCCCACAGCCAAAATACTGGCAACATACAGATGTCATGTTAAGCAGAAAGATGCTTTTCATTTATATGATGATAAATTGAATGTGTAAATTTAACTCCTATGTATTTTACTATATGCACTTGCAAAAGACACTTACGCATACAATCAAAGAAAAGAGTTAGTCAGCGTACATTCCAGGGGCCCATGTAGTATATGTGAATGGTAGGCTAGCACATCATATTGTATAACCTAAGTATTTCCATGGTAAGTTCAGATGAGAGGCAAAATGTATAAGCATTTGTCTATTCCCACTAATGGGAAAAATTGTATATAGTCAGGCAGAATGGAGTTTGTCATGTGGGCTTTTATATCATTTTGCTTTGTAACATCCTTTTATTTGTATAGTCCGACTTGTATAAAATAATTCCTTAACGTCTTTTAATCTTCTGATAATTGGTACATTAAAGGCCAGAAAATGCTTACAATGGACGTTACATCTGTAATGTTGGTCGTAAAGTTATTGGGCCAGGCAGCTGTCCACAGGAAAGGGCTAATGTATGGGCACATTTAGACTTCTAGTGCCTGTTTAAAGAAAGTATTCTCTAAATTAGAAACTTCAATCTCAAAGGGCATATCTATCCCCAAATGAAAATTTAAATCTAACCTAATTACCCCCCAAAATCTAGACCTCACAAGGTTTAAAAGTGAGTACTTACCAGCACTCATTCCCTTAGCTGTCTTCTGTTGCTGCTCTGTGTCTTTTCCATGTAAATTTTTGTTTGGGGGTTGATATACCCTTTATTTTACCTACATCTCTCCCTTCTCAGAAGAAACAAAACTGATCAGAAACTTACATTTTTTGCTCACAGGAAGGAAATCAGAGTCTTTAAAGAACATATATTAATAGCTGCAGTGGGCTATGTATATATATGTTTTTATACTGGGTTAGATAATCAAGTCATTGACAATTCACACATCATTCTGGTTTCACTTGTATATTAATCATACAGGTGGACATTTGGGAATAAATTGTTAGAAAATCATATTTAGAAAGAAAATATTTGTTTTCTTGTTACTTTACATAGATTATTTTGTCTTTTATAAATGAAAAAAAACTTATTTAGTTAAGAAAGGTTCTCAATTGTTTGTAAATATAAAAACTTACTAAGGAAGTTGTAGAATTTCCTTTGGAACTTCTGTAAAATTATTACTGGACAATTTTAATACTGTTATCTTCGGTGGTAGATGTGGAACAGTAGCTTTAAAGAGAAAAAAGGTCAGACATGTAATAACATATAATCGTACTCGCAATCAGACTTCCCCAACAATTAAACAAATAATTTACCGGTACTGAAAGATATAATCCAGGGTGATGGCCCCTGCCTTCTCAAAGTCTTTTCTAGGCTTTTTTCACTTTGTAACTGCCAATAGACATGGAGAGCTGTAAAAACCCAGCTCTATGAGAGGTGTCAATTCTCTTTGACACACTGATTGGGTCAGCAGTTGTGGGAGTCTGGCATTGAAGCTTAAAGTCGGAGAAAAATTCATATCTGCATTGACTTTTAGGAGGGTTTAAGCTTCAAATATAGCAAATCAGGAGATTTAACCTTTCTCCCCTCCCATTTCCATTGCATGTGGTTGATATGTTTCACAGTCTATCTTTTATAGTAATCCACATACTGAAAAAGTACACCTGATAATTCTTGTGGCCGGGTTAAAACTTTTGTGATACAAAAATGAGCATAACTAATTTTGCCCACATATCTTTACACTGTGGTAAAAGAGATTTGAAGAGTAATGTATCCTGCTTCTCTTGGCATAGCCTAGAATCTGCTAATTAAAAATTATTTAAATAAAAAAAGAATTAATTGCTTCCTAGAGGAACATCCAGAAGTTTAAAGACAGGTGCAAAAACAGAAGTGCGCCACACTGGGTAATGGACTAAGGGGAGAAGAAACATTTAAATCTTCTTTTTTTTTCCTCAATAAACCACAGTGAGAATCCCCATAAATAGGTAAAGGAGTGGGCTAAGGAAGCAACTGGAGAGTCAAAACACACTGTTTTAAATGAGACCTAAAGATAAAATATAAGTCACCATGAATTAAATCTATAATTTCTAACTAACAAAGAGTTGTATGTTACCTCTGAAATGTCAGAAGAGTTGTCTTCAATCAACAGGTTTCTGGGCTTTCCTGTATTCTGTGACCCACCTTCCAGAGTGGGTCCGGGACTCTGATACATAGTTGCACATAAACAGTAAATTCTCTAAACCTGCCTCTCCCTTACTGCCAGAGGTGACAAGTAAAGACTAGATGACCTGTCTGTGAGCTCTCTGTAACATCAGGAAATAACATAAATCTGCAGATATGCTTGTGAAGGTTCTCATTCATCCAGGTCATGGTATATCTGTTGTATTCAATTAGATCAACTGGACTTAAAATGTAGTTCTTGAAGACGTTTCGCTAGTCATCCGACTGGCTTTCTCAATTCAGAATGACTTGTACAAGAATCTGTGGCCAACCTTTACATGGAGGAGGTAGAAACACAGGCGCTTAATACCTTTAAGGGCATAGCACCCAGCCACTGGTTCAGATATGTTGATGACACCTGGGTTAAAATCCACCAGAAGGAAGTACAAGCTTTCACAGAACACATTAATGCGGTGGACCAAAACATTAAATTCACAAGGGAAGAGGTACAAAACAACAAACTGGTTTTCTTGGACTGCTTGGTAGAAGTTAAGGAAAATGGTAAACTGGAAGTAGAGGTTTACAGAAAACCAACACACACAGATCAGTATTTGATGTTTGACTCCCACCACCCTTTAGATCACAAGCTGGGTGTCATCAGAACCCTGCAACACAGAGCCGAGAACATCCCCACTAGCACAGAGGCGAAGGCTAAAGAAATGAAACATCTCAGAGGAGCCCTTAAAACTTGTGGATATCCAGACTGGGCCTTTGTCAAAAGAAGTAGAAGGAAAGAAAAGAACACGAATACCAACAGTGAAGGGGAAAAGCAAGACAGGAGGAAGAACATGGTCATCCCATATGTAGCAGGGGTCTCCGAGAAATTGAGAAGAATTTTCAAAAAACATCGTATCCCTGTCTGCTTTAAACCGAACAACGCACTGAGGCAGCAATTGGTACATCCGAAAGACCCCATACCTAAACACAAGAAAAGCAACATCATATATGCAGTGCAGTGCAGTGAAGAATGCTCTGATTTGTATGTGGGGGAGACCAAACAGCAACTGCATCAACGTATGGCCCAGCACAGAAGAGCCAATTCCTCGGGTCAGGACTCAGCCGTGTATCTGCATCTTAAGGATAAAGGACATACCTTTGAAGATTGTAATGTTAACATACTGGCGAAGGAACGTGACTGGTTCAAGAGAGGTGTTAAGGAGGCCATTTATGTGAAAATAAAGAAACCAAGCCTAAATAGAGGTAGGGGGGATTCGACACCAACTGTCTGCCATGTACAATGCTGTTTTAACACCTTACTCTGGGCGTTCCTATAACACCTCTTAGCCACTATCTAATCACACCCTTAACACCTGGCTGTGATATGCTAATTGGGATTTTCCAGGGTACATAATTGCCACAGATTCTTGTACAAGTCATTCTGAATTGAGAAAGCCAGTCGGATGACTAGCGAAACGTCTTCAAGAACTACATTTCAAGTCCAGTTGATCTAATTGAATACAACAGATATAAATCTGCAGAATTTGCATTACTATCTTTTACATTTAAAGGGTATCTCCACCCCAAAATTTAATTTTGCTATAGTAGTAGGGACCCTTTCCAGTTTAAAAAGTTCCCAGAAGTAGACTTACCCACCTTTGTTCCTCTGCTTCTACTGCTACTTTTGGTAATGCAGTAGCAATAGGGGCCGGATCGGCAGCCGTGTCTGTGATTGGCTGAGAGTCAGCCAATCACAGACACGGCTGCCGGCTATTGAGAGAGCAGAGAGAACGAGGTTGGGTAAGTCAATTTCTGGACACTTTAAAAAATTTTAAATCATGGTGTTTAGGGTTGGGGGGTTTCCTACCCAACAGCAATTTTTTTTTTTAATTTTAAAGCAGCGGCAAGGGATCTGGAGGAGGGAGAGCTCCCCTGCACATGCCGGAGGACAAGGAAGGGCCAGATACCAGATTACACAGATAGCTCCTACTCGTCACTCTTTAGGACTTTGAACAGGCACTGCAGGACTGCAGAGGAGAGAAGTAAGGTTTTTTTTAACACTACACAGTGGGGCCAGGTCAAATTTTTGTTTTTGGGGTGGACATGCCCTTTAAGTGAGTTAGGTGTAAAAAAGAAACAAAATACATAAAAACAAAATTGTTGCATTATATACATTATGTGTTTTATTTACTATAGTGTTGCATTGCATAGATATTTAGGTTTATAAAATCCTAGAACAAAATCAATTCTTACTGAGTAGATTTGTCATAGCGCTGAATGTCTCCAACTTTGTACAATCCTTTAAGATATCGTCCTTGATAAAATGAACTGAATTTTTATTAAGGTTAATAGTGCGTAACTCTGGTAAAAACAGTGGCTCACAAATTTCAGAAATTATGTTTCTGCAAAACAAATAAAAGCAAACGTATATATCTATTAAATCACAAAATATACAAGGGCAATAAAACAAATGTGCAAACATGGTGTGACAAAACAAACTAAAGGTGCCCATACACTACTTACACATTAGACAGATAAGACGTTTGTCTATAGACAAATGCCCAATCTTTCTATGAACTGCCTTGTAAAATGCGATCTTTAGACATTAGAAAAATTTGCCTATAGACAAATCTTTATCTAATTTCTGCCAAGTCAGTGTATGGCACTCAATAATGACTGCACTCTCACTTGTCCCAACAATATAGTTTGCCCAGGTGCTAACCACTCATATCAACCTAGTAGGAAATGGAGCATTGTCATCAGGACAGCTTAGTCTTAGGAGTCCAGAGGAGTGCTCCATTTCCTGTTATTAACGGTTATTTAGAATGCAGAATAAGAAAAGGACTGTATATACTTGAGAATAAGCTGAGGTTTCCAGGCTTTAAAAATAGCCTAAAAACCGAACCTCGGCATATATTCGAGTCACTCACCTCAGAGGGAAACCCGGCTGCCACACGCTCCGCATCTCCGCCTGATGTCACTACTCGGTGCCTGTCTCACTTCCTGGCGCTGAGTCAGGAGGAAGATGCGGCAGCCGGATTTCCCTCTGAGGTGTGCGGCTGGATTTCACAGTGAGCGATACTGAAGTACTTGGATTGAAGACTGCCCAGGTAAGGTACCGTAACACTGAACTGGGGTGTGTGTGTGTCTCTAGCGGGGGAGGAGGTGACAGTAATCCCATAAAGTAACCCCCAATTTGCCACTGCAAATGCATGCTATAGTTGATTAGAACCAGGAAGCGGTCGGGACCTGTCAGTTCTGTGAAAGGTAAGTTTTTTTTCTATTTTCGTTCCTGGCTCCTGAGATATTGATTAAAAACGGGAGGTAAGGAATAGCTTCTTTTGAGGCTTTATTTGCACTTTAAATGGGCAGCAGCATTCCCATATTCTGCTGTCCATTTAAAGGACAATGAAAGCCTCAGAACAATAAAGAATCAAAAGGCAGTAGTGGTCATAGCTTCAACCCTCGGCTTTTACTCAAGTCAATCATGTTTTCCTAATTTTTCAGGCAGAAATAGGTACCTCGGCTTACACTTGGGTCGGCTTATTCTCAAGTATATCCAGTAATCAAAAAAGGTTCTTACAGGGTATTTTATTCTGTATTATCTTTTCTACATATATTACAGCTAAATTATGAAACACAAAAGGTAGAAATATGAATTCTAGAATAGTTACTTTCGAATGTTCTTACCCTTCCAGAAGTAATTCCTCAAGGTTTTTAGCAATATTTCCAATAGTTTCAGGGAAATATTTAAGTTGATTGTAACAAAGGTTGAGTTGCTTTAATGTTGAACACATTTTACTTGGACTGCAATCTACACTGGGTCCAATTTCATTCCTTGAAATGTCAAGGAATACAAGACAACTGATTTCTAGTACAACAGATGGGAAATATTTAAAGCCATTGCTGCGCAAGTCTAAATATGTTAAAGACTTCAATGCCTAGAAAATAAATAAACATACAATTTCTAAATAGCTCAGTTCAGGCAAAACACATTTCTCACACTAATAGCACCGTAAATGCTGATTAAAACAATGTCTTGTTTGAAATTTTAATTAATCCCTAACCAGAGATACACATTTGTTAAATACAGTTTTCAGTTTCTTTCTTTAAAGTCAATGGCTTAGTATAGTATGTTTGACTCATTGAGCAAAAAGCAACTGTTCAATGAGCTGCTCATAAACACTGATTGCAATCTCTATTGCTTAAGAAAGCAATACAAACTGATTTAATTGCAGTCCGTGTGCTGAATAGTTCTTGTTTATATAGATAGATAGATGGACACATCTATTTTCACTGCACTATTAGTTATTGCTCTATCCTTATTGAATAGTAATAATATTTATATTGTATCACATCATACAACTTGGCAGGACAAATATAATTCTTAAAAGGATATATGTGGTCTCCATACAAGTGTTCTCTTTTACAAACAAGCCTAGGATGATATCTCTAGTATCTCTAGATCTTAAGTTATAGGCTTGTAAAGTAACATTTCCCTAATGGAATAGTTCACTTGAAAAGTAAACCTATTCCATAGGTAAGGAGCTATTCCTTACCTCCTGTTTTTAATCAATATCTCAGGAGCCAGGAACGAAGATAGAAAAAAAACTTACCTTTCGCAGAACTGACAGGTCCCGACTGCTTCCTGGTTCTAATCAACTATAGCATGCATGCGCGATAAAGCACGCTATAGTTGATTGAGCCAGGAAGCTGTCAGGAATTTTCAGTGCTGCTGGGGTGGATCGCACGAAAGGCGAGTTTCTTCTATATTCGTCCCTGGCTCCTGAGATATTGAATGAGGAATGGGAGGTAAGGCAAAGCTCCTTAACCTCCTGGTCTTAAACCATTACATTAAAGGAATAGTTCACGTTATAAGTGAACTATTCCTTTAACTGTCCTGTCTGTTTGAATCAGTGACAGGCACAGCTGTGTAAAAAGCCATCATGTATATTTAGGACTAAAATTGACTAAGAAGCAAAGAATGGCAGCCCTGGAAGTTTCCTGCTTATGTTAACACTGAATATAGCTTCATAAATATATATGATTTTGCTGGCTGAAGTAGCTGACGACTGTTCAAAGGCCAACCTCTTCAGCCAACAATTGTACATATGTGGTGGCTCCTTTCGACATTGTTTGAGATACACCTGCCATTTCAATAAACAATGCCAAAGCAAACCATGTATGATTGTCAACAGAAATGGACATGCATAGGATGTTCACAGCAGGACAGAAGTTGTGTGTACAGGACTTAAAGTTGAACCATGTTATTATGCATTGTTATTCTATAAACTTACTTCGCTCAAAGACTTTGGAAAAGATGATAAAGTGTTATGTTGAAGTTCCAGCTTTTCTAGGCGTTCTAAATGATTAGTTAGGCTGCCCTTTTTAGTTATGAGATTGATACTTTCCAAATCATTTGCTGAAAGATCTAGTGATCTTATATATTCCTTTTCAGTTAGAGAAGATGAACTATCTGCTCGCTTCATAGACAAAGAGAGCTTTGCAGGAATCCCTGCAAGAAAAAAAAACATAAGCCATTACCACAAATATGTAATACAGAATGGATTCAAACCAGTTGTAATTTACAGGGCATCTACATACGAAGCCGTGTTTGTTAAAAGTAGAATTGCATGAGTGCAGCTTCACCAGCCTACTTCAAACTAAAATTATTAAAGGATATCTCCACCAAACAATGACTTAACTTATTTTAGTTTAATTGGAGAACAGAGGTTAAAGGAGCTTATATCTTACATTCTGTTCCGCAGTTAAGCCATCAGGAGACAGGAAGGAAAACAGCTAACTTACCCACGATTATGCTCCTTCGCATGTGCGTAAATTGTATGGATGAGGATGGCCACCTGTCAAAGAAAGTGGCAGAGGAGTGTAATTGCAGGTATGTCTGTTATGTACCCTGCCTTCTCCTGGTGGTTTCATTGAAGAACAGGAGGTAAGACATTGCTCCTTTATCTCCCGTTTTTCAATTACATTGAAATAAGTCATGTTTTTTGGTGGCGATGCCCTGTAAGATGAACACATACAGTAATAACTGAGATCTTGGTAGAGATGCTTCAGGCCTAGGATATTTCTATAAAATTTAATGGGTTTAAATTTATTTTCAATTTCTATACAGAAAATCAAAACACTCAACAAAAGGGAACTGGAAAAGGAAATGATTAACTTAGAGTAAAATAGACACTGAAAGCAGCAGAGGATGTTCTACGCACTAGTTTGCCAAAGCAATGGATAGGAAAATTGTCTTGTAGTCAAAGTACATCATTATGCCTGCACCAATTGTGACACCAATCTGTTTTTTCTGTTTTTTATTCTACAAAGTAAGCCGCTACAACGAAGAAGTAGCAAGTTTAAGTATACTGAAAAAACAAAACAGTTTAAATGGTAGCTAAATCCTTAACTAACCTTCCCCCCCCCTTTTTTTTAAGGTCCCTTCAGAGCCTACCTGAGCCCATGGAAAGTGCTGGCCATCTTGGAAGATGAAAGAAGTCCGGTAAGCTCCGCCCCCCGAGTTTTTCTGGACCTCGTTTCCAGCTTGTGTCTAAATCTTGAGTGCCAGTTAGGTCCGTGCATGCGCGCGCCACCCGCACGGTGCAGTGCGCGCGTGACGCCATCACTCCGCGCATGCTAATACAGTATACTTATCCTTTAATGCTAAACCTGTATGTGTTTTTTTAAAACATTGTTTCTGCATTGAAATGTTGATGCAAATGCAGCAATTAATCTATGGAAAAACAACATTTAGAAAAGGGCTTATGGGTTCTTTACAGGATGTTTTTCCTGAATAAAAAGGATTAAGTAACTGAAATATCTATATTCAGTATTAAGCCAGTAGTCTTAAAGTTCAGTGCAAATACATATACCTTTAAGAAAAAAAGAGCAGTATTTTACCATCCTAAGGACCTTAACCTGCCCATTCAGCATTTTGTCTGTGTATAAATAAATGCTTCTGAAATACTGACTTTCTGTTTGCAGGACCCCTAATTGAGACCGTTATGGTCTTGCTCTTAAACCAGCACCTGGGTTGATTCAGTTGCTCAGTAGAGATCTGAGCATGTTTGACCCATCCAACAGCCAATTAGTTGAAATTACTGTTAGAAACATACCATGTAAGTGTTAATTCTGGAAAGAAAAAGCAGCATTACAAAACCTGAAATGTCAGCTTACTAATGTCAACAGCAGGAAACAAAAAGGGATAGAACGTCAACTGATTTTTCAAAATGGAAGAGAATATGTAGAATAACTAGGTATGCATAATGTAAACTAAGAACTTTCAAATTAATGATATTTTCCACTGAACTTTCCCTTTAACTTATATCCCTTTGCAGTTAAATTTTCAGCTTTCTTGCTTTGCTCCTTTTGCCCTTGCATGCTACATCTGCTTCCAAATAAAATTCTGTTATTACCTGCTGTGATCATTGAATGTATATTTACTGGTTTATTTACAACAGCCATTGCCAGGCATAGTGGCAAAATATAACATCTGTATGTTAGAAAGTCTTTGTTCTAGTATGTATAAAACAGTCAGGGTTATTCAATAAAATCGTTCAAAATGGTGCCAATTTTGCCCCAACCAATCAGATGTTAGCTTTCAAATGTTAAAGAAGATCTGATTGGTTGGGGTAAAATTAGCAACATTTTAAACGATAAGAACTTTTATTGAATCACCCTGAGTGTGCTTTACAATATTTTGTATTGTATCATGCCCGAGAAAGAAGCCTAAGTGCTCTAAAATCTTGCATTTTCAATCATTTTAGTTAGCCAATTAAAGGTATTAAGGTATTTTATATCCAAGATGTCTTTAAAACACAGATAATTGCAAGAGATCATTTAATTACATAAATCTTTAAAAGTATCTTGCTTGCGCTTGGTGGTATGGGTAGGAGAAGGGTTAAAACATAAAGTAAAAGGTAAAAGTTTTAACCCTTCTCCTACCCATACCCCCAAGTGCAAGCAAGATACTTTTAAAGATTTTATAAACAATTCAGTGGACAACTTGCTGTGCAGCCACCCTACTCAAGTAGACATTGCCTACCACACCATAGCACGGAAGTAACCCAATCTACTTAAATTACATAAATGTTCTGCTTGCAAATAAATTACATCAAAACAGTGGCCTCTGCAATTGCCATGATTTATTTCTTACCTGGATAATCTATCTGAGGAAATTCTTTTCTTTGATTTAATGTAGATTCATCGCAAGTCCCCTATGAGAAAAATCCATTAGTCATGTTACACAAATGTTAAATCTAAACCCTTTGTTAAAGAACATTGTTTAGTTATGAATAAAAGCAGAACATACATCTGAAAAGTGGGAAAACCTTAAATAACTGCCCACATCTCCAAGGGCCACAAAAAGTGTATTTTATTGGACTAGCAGGAAAACAGCAGTTACAATTATATACATCAGACTTGGTGGTTTACAATTAAATACCCCAAACAACAATTATAAAACAATAATCCGATTACTGGTTTTCTGGGGTCATAAATGTTTAATCAAAAATGCCAGCAACTGCATTCAAATCAATTTACATTACACATAATGGCAATCAATAGCCATATGCAAAATGTAAGAAATGTTTAGTTGAAAAACTATCCAGATACTAATATCCAGATTCGTCTCTTTTTAGCTGTCCATACCACAGAATCAGAGAAAAAGAAAGAATATAGAAAAGGAGAAAAGGAATAAAGAGAAGAAAATAGGAGATATTTGGGTTTTTTTCTTTTTTAGTTTAGTCATCCTATCCATATGTCAAAAAGAATATTGGATGCAGCACAAGCATCTTCTAGGCTTCTAAGGTCAACAATTCTAGGGTAAGCCAAAGGAACCATAAATCTAAGCTGAGTTTATTGACTATCTACTGTAAAGGAGACACATCTACTGAATAACACTTAAACTCAGTTAAACCAATGTTGTGTTGTGGATTGTACCCGTCCTTCTATTAACCCTCTACAACATTTTGTAGCAAACAGGTACATACCAGAGAATTACAATGCCTTCGCCATAACTTCACGTGTTCTAGCTTTTGCATATCCAGATTTCCAAAGGAGTGAGATTTTCTCATTTTAAGTGATCCACCACTTCCTTTAGAAAATATTAAACACAAGAAGACACTTTATTATTATATGGTAGATGCTTTTGTGGTATAATAAAATAATAAGGATAAGGAAGGAGTGATACTCATTATCTAGTATGCAAGTCATTTTTTTAAACAATGGTTACACAAAAAAAGATTATGTTAGGTAATATTCAGTTTTGTACCTTCACTGTCTACATCACTATATGGGCGTCCAACTTCTTCAAAAACATCAGGGTAAAGGAGAATATCATCATTTTTCTCATGCACCTCTTCAGTGAAACTCAGATCTGCAGATGATCTACAGATATCTGTTTCTGTAATCTTCCGGTGATATCTCAAAACTATTCTTGCCAGTATGGAACCTGTTGGAAAATAATATGTAATTATGGGAAAGAATAGGGAGATGTAAAAAATGTTCTCACCCAAAGCCCCTATCTGCTGTAAATTAATTACGGAAACAAGGATGAGGATTTGCTGTAACCACCACGAAAAACTGAAAAGTAACTAAAACTGCAAAAGTCTGTTAGGAAGCATTACTAGCAGAAAATAAAACTGCTCACACTGAAGGGCAAACTAAGTCTAGTTGAATTTCCCTTATTAGAAATGCTGTTTGTCCTGTACACTGAGCAAGTTAAAAATATTTCTTACATTTATTTAGTACATTTATCACTGATATTTTATTGTAAAGTCTATTATATGGTGGAGTATAAAGTGGAAATAAACATTAAAAACAACTACTCTCTTATGGGTAAGGATCGAATACCCTGGGTACTCATCTCTGGGAAAGCAGCCGTTCACAAATTTTACTTATCCAATGTCTTGTTCACCCTTTCAGCTCTGGTGGCTTCAGCCGACTTACCTTTAAAAGACAAGTAGGGCAACATGGGAAGTGATGCACTGCAGGATGTGTGCCCTTTAATAATAGGAGCATATTCGTGGCACACTGGTGGGGCAGCCCAATGAAGACAAGAGGGAGTCAAACATTGAGTAAGTAAAATTCGCAAACAGCTGCTTAACCTGGGTATATTAAATAGGAGAGTTGTTTTTTTTTCAAGTTTAGTTCCCCTTTATGTCAGAAAACACTGTAACAAGTGAAGTTCAATGTATTAGATAGAGAGCAGTAAAATCCTGAACCTGCTATACCGTTGTCTTCTCCATCTCCACTTCACCGATCTTCAAATATCTCAGAGTTTCACAAACTGCTTGCTGGGGCATGCTAGTGTGGCTTGATACAGCTAAAGGTATGCCACTAAATGTTTGTAGTCAACGCATTTTTGCCAGCCTAATTCATTCATTTTTAGATCATTTAGGTAGATCATTTGAGCATGTTACAGCAGCTGCACATTTGATACTTAGTGAGAGTACATAGATATGTGTGCGTGTATGTGTGTGTATTTCCTTTCATTAAATCATCAATGGACAAGCCCATGTTCATTTAAATTTAGGTAGGGTTGTAAGAATTCCACTATTAGAATTATAAGTATTTTTCTATTTCTATATAACTGGATCTGCACTTACCTTTCTTCCCTTCTTGATCTACAGATGGGTGTTTAAGAGTTGGCTGTTTTTCTTGGAACAAAGGACAAAGCCATGATGGTTCTACCCTGCCCATATGAAAACCACCAAGGCATATACTGTTGTTGGAAGCATCTAAACCAAGTTTTTTTAAAAGTAAACTTATTATTTCGTTATCACATTTCTTAATGCTGACATTAAGAGCTTTTCTGGCATCCTGTTCACGAACTCCATTATTTAACAATAATTCCACCAGTTTAGGATTATTTCCTTTTTCACAGGCCTATTTAAGAAGAAGAAAGTAAGGTAATTAAGTCAAGCAAATGTAAATTATAATAGATGTGTTGACCCTGGTTACTTAAAATTCAAGAGAACACTGCATTATTCTGGGCTGTGAGATTACAGATTAGATCTGTAAATTATAACACCAAGATAAATTAATGGAACACACATTGTAAGGTTATTTAAAAAGTTAAGATAAAAAATATAAATAGGTGTTGCAAAAGAGAACTGTTCTTAGTAGGCCTTAGATTTTGTAGGATGTATACTATAGAAACTAATAAGACAAAAGTATAATAAGCCATAAAAACCTGGATTTCCCATCATCTTCTGACTATACCCTGACTTGCATTCCCAGGACATGATCAGTGAGCTGAAATTGGTTTGTGTTCTTGTTGGTCTAAGGTAAACCCAGGCATAAGGTCCTTGTGTTTTGCATCCTTACCATAAGTACATTAAAATTGGTTTAGGAATTTAGTTCCCCATTAAAGTAGATCTGTGATCTCCAGAGAAGTAAACAATATGCTGCTGTTACAACAATTTTCAAGGTGCAGCTAGTCAGGAGACATAGTTCTGAAAATGTTTAAGTTTTCTGCTTCCCTCAAAAGTATAATTCGTTTTCGCTAACCCTCTCGAAAGTATTGTTCAATTTTTGGTAACCCTTGAATTTATGGTTCTGCTTGCGCTAACCCTTGAAAGTATTGTTCGTAAGCCTCGAATTTGCTGTAACCCTTGAATGTAGCTTGCGCAAAACCCCGACAATTGCCTGCTCATGTTTAAGAAGTTTTGGTGACAGTCACATGTTCCCCAGACCATTTCCCAGGTGCCACAGCCATTTACAGTAAATAACCATTGTTAGCTGTAAAATCACCCGGACTTTTCAAACTATCACTCTCCCATTGACTTTAATGGGTCTGAATTCGAACTTTCGAACTTTTACTGAAGTTCGAAAATTCGAAAACGGACTGAACTTTATGATGTTCGACTATCTCAAGTGATAATCTGTACCCTTTTCTCCAGTCCTCCTGTGTACAGGAAGCCCTTGAAAGGTGGCACAGTGTATGTTCAAACTCACTCATTGTTTAAGGAATATAAGGAAGCCTACAAAATGTCCATCTCAATCTGACCAATATTTAGAAAAGCAGATGAATGCAGGGCTTTTTCTGATCTCTGTAGAATACAAAAATTACACTAAGTGGACAGAAATAGATTTGGGGCAGTGATTAGTGATTGAGTGTAAGCAGAAGAGTTAACACCTTCTGCAACTTAATTTATGACATGCTGCACGACAACCGATTTAGGGGTTTTCTCAAGGCAAAACAACAGGCTCTATTTAACACTTAAGGTGGCCATACATCTATGAGATATTACTTACCCGACCAATCGCTCAAGCGATGTTCATCGATGCTGGCCGGAACCGCTTCTCCCGATCGTATATTTGACCGACAAGCGATCGCAAAATCCCATTCATTTTGCAATCGCATGTCGGTCGAATGTAAGATCGGGAGAAGCGGTTCCGGCAGGATCGAAGGAACATCGTGTGAGCCCTCGGTCGGGTAAGTAACATCTCATAGATGTATGGCCATCTTAACTTGTTTGGAGACCACATTAATCCTTTAAGCTAGGCATCTACATGCCCAGTAATAGGTACATTTTCCAATTATTGGGTATGAGGATGCCTTACTTTGCAACAGAAGCTAAGTTTTGTGACAATTCCACTGTGACAAGCCAATGTTTGAAGTCAAAGTGGTAAACACAATATTTTGCATGCTCATTAGAAAAGTTTGCCCATGCTATTAAATCTTCAGCAACCAATCAGATGGGTTATTGCAGTTAGATAATTGGCTGATGATTATTAGCATGGGTAAACTTTTGCAGCCCCATTATGTTTAAAAGAATCATTCTACTTTGAATATTATATTTAAAAATTATCAAATAAACCATTCTCATAAATTACAAAATAAAAAACACATTTAATGCAAGCATCACAATACCTGAATTATTAAAGAAGTATGTTTTGTTTTCTTATTGATGTCAGCTCCCAGCAAAAGCAAGCATTCCACAATGACTATGTAATTTTCGTCACACGCTTTTACTAATAAACTGTTTTTCAGTTCATTTACAGATGTCATTTCAGCAAAACATCCATAGCATAACCTTTGGAACTAAACAATGGCACATTTAAGCATTGGTATTTTCACAAAGACTTTTAAAAATAGCAAAATGATAAACAACTGGTAACCCAACAACGTGAAAGGAAGGTGTACACTTGAATATGTTTATTTAAAGTGGAAAATTTTCTATATTAAAGGAAATACCCACCCACCACTTAAGATGTAAACTTACCTTTTCTACCCTTAAAAACTCTAAGACCTCATTAGATACTTACCTGCCAGATGTTCGAGAAGAGAGATATTCTGTCCTGAGCTTGCTGTCCTTTTCCTCCAACATTGCTGTCACCCTTGTAATGAGCTGTACAAGATTATTACAGGCTCAGGCACATGAAGAAAAAGCAGCTCAGTAAGCAGCAGTCATTGGGAATGACGTCACCTATCACAGCCATGATTGAATGGTGCGGCAGAAAGAAGACTAAGGACCACTGATGCTGAACTCCAGACAGAAAATGTTCCAGTAACGACTTCGGTGTTTGGGTTATGAGGGGAGGGGAAGTTAAGAAAAGTTAAAATAAAAAAACATTAGGCTTCTGATCTTAGTTGATAATTAATGGACCTAATCCCGTTAAACCAATGAAAGTTATTTGTCCTTAAAGCATCCTAGTGCCAGATACAGTTTTCTAACCCTAGCCAACAGTTTTTCCAGTACCATATTCCTGACTGGCAGGCTACTTGTGGATAAATCAAGGATATGTACTGCCCCATTCAGGCAGAGGAAGATACCTCATAAATGCCCAATCAGTCATGGCCATGACAGCTAATGTCACAGCCAATGTTTGACTGCTTATAAAGCATTGTGCAAGCTAATAAAGCATGAGGAGTATACAAATCTCCTTAAAGGATAAGTACACACTAAAATCAAATAATTTTGTGTTTGGAAGCTGCAGCTTTAAGTAATCTTTTCCTTTTCCTCCCCCTTTTTTTAGGGCCCTCCTGAGCCTACCTGTGAAGATCTGAAGTTCCTGACATCTTTGATCGTGCTTGTATTATCTTTAGCTCTGCCCCCCGAGATTTCCTGACTCTCTTTCTTTTGATGGTCCAAGAAAACGCGGCTTGTTGCGGCCATGCATGTGACACACATCCATGTACACGCCGGGATGTCAGCACATGCACGGACACGCGCATACCGTCATTGCACCGCATTCGTGCATGGCGGGTGTAACAGGCTGCACTTTCTTGGACCATCAGAAGAAGGAGAGGCTTCGGGGGGGCGGAGCTAAAGACACTACAAGCACAATCCAAAATGTCAGGAACTTCAGACTTCAAGTAGGCTCAGGAGGACCCTAGAAAGGAAAAAGGAAAAGATTACTTAAAGCTGCAGCTTCCAAAATAATGCATTTGATTTTAGAGTGTCCTTATCCTTTAATGGTCTTTTGTAACACATTTTTGATATTGACATACTAACCACAATACAAAAAAAACAAGGCTTGTCCAGTCTTTAAAGTGCAACCTGGAATTCTTCTATTTATTGTGCAGACACAGCACACACACGTTTCGGCACACAAGTGAACACGTGACAAAGCATAGAAGCAAGTAATACCTTTTGAGTCCTTTTGTTGGCCAGACACATTGTTATTTGGTAAAAAAGAACTTTTTCAAACTCCTCTAGGTCCAATAGCTTTGCAAAACTATGCGACAGCTTCATTAATGTCAAGGTCATTTGGAATCCCTTGAAAATGCAATGGGATATAGTTGAAATGAAAATATAAATATATACAAGAAAACTCAACAATTTAATTATCTGTTGAAGATCTGCATACCTCTTCTTGTATCCGGACAACATCTTTATATCGCTGTAAGGCAGAAACCAGGTGTACTGACAAAAGATGCATTGTTGCAATGCACAAGTTCTTTTTAGTTACCATTTGTGCTAAAAGTGACAACCCAAAATACTGGATTTCTAGTAGGAAAAAAAGGAAGCTTCAGTGTAACAGGACTGTACATTTGACATAAAGACAAATAGTTATGTGCAGCTGTGCCCAATAACCCATGTTGTAAACAAAAAACATGCAATGTTTCTGAAAATGTAATTATTACAGATATCTGTTGCATTCAATTAAATCAACTGGACTTGAAATGTAGTTCTTGAAGACGTTGATTTAATTGAATACAACAGATATACCATGACCTGGATGAATGAGAACCTTCACAAACAAAATTATTACAGATGTGACCAATTTTGTATAAGGCCCTATTGTAAAAGCTATTTGTCTATAAAGTAAGTAAAACAAAGTAAAGGGATACTTTCAAGTTATAGTAACATTGATAACATAGATTATTAGGCGTTTAATACACCAACCCTTTATTTGCCTATGTTTTATATTAAATTTGAGAAGTTTGGAATGCATATTTAATAGATGTTGCAGCACTAAACGCTTGTACACACTTCGGACCTTGGCACTGACCCACAACCACGATGCACACTCACGGCGAATAGACGTTTTGACCGATAACTGCACGTGTGTATGCGTTTGGCAGATCAACAAACGACCCTACGTGAACATGCTCGGGGGTCATGCGTCGGTGCCAAGATCAGATGTGTGTACGAGGCTTAAGAATGGTTACACTTTGTGTCAAGAATGTGTTTTGTTTAAAATGATTGCAATTTGATTAGTAATAATGTTTTTACCTGGGTCTCCTGGATACATCTGAATTGTATGTAAAATGGTATCTAAAGCACCCTGTTGTGAAAGCATTTCTAATGCCCCGGAGCATTCGGCCAGGCACCCAAGCACTTTTAGACCACATTCTTGGATACCAGGATTACCAATAAACTAAACAGAACAAAAATCGTTTAAAAAAATATTTCACACAATATTACACTGTATCTGTTTTCTTCCAACAAACAAGAAATTCACATTATTTAATGTTGCTGCAATGTTTCAATATAATACAATATACAACAAATATTGGATTTTACTTAACATTATAATAAAAATATCAAATATCTGTACAGTAACTAATGTCTTAAATATATCTATCTACAACATGATTAATACTTAGAAATATAACATTCTAAAGGTTAATTATATTGTAAAAAAAACAACCTAGACTAAACCTGAAATATAACTCTAGCTGGGGATGTTCGCATTATTATTTACTTTTAATCAATCAAAAGCCCCTTTCTCAAGCTATTTTATCTTGAAGTTTATCCAAATCTCTTCTCCAGACCGCAAGAGTCCCCATTCATTGCTATGGAGATCTTGATGTCAGGCAGCCAGGCATGAGACAGAGACGGAGGATTGCGCTGAACATCAGGACAAGATAGCAGGAAAACTGGATTGGTGAATGAAGTAAGAATAATGCATAACAGAGTTATATTATACATCTAGTTGTGTTTATTTTACATAAATATAGTACAATTCCACTAGAATTTACAGCAAAAGGATCCACTTTATATCCTTTCAAACGGTAATTACAAGTGTACTGTACTGTACCTGTAAGGTATCCAGGTAATGCTTGCTGTGCGATGAATAATACTTACTTTGTTTAGAGCTTGCAAAACTAAACTGTGAGTTCCTTCAAGTAAACATTGGTTCCTTATGACTTTTATAGGAAGATTTAGAATTAAAGTATCTTCAGAATCTGAAACATTATTCTGCAATGTTAATGCCTCATCTAAAAAATAAAACAAAAACCAACTGATAAACTGAATAAAATATTAATCACAAAATGTTTATCACCAATATAATTAATTAGTGTACAAAACAAAGTTAAAATAACGGACTCCACCAATATAGAAAAATATTATTTATGTAGGTAGAATATTAAAAATATGTTTAGAAATATTTTTATTTTTCTTTATTGGTTGAGTCAGCCATTTTAAGTTAAAATAAAAATATAGTAAACAATAATCCTTAACTGGTTGTGTCAACACATGGGCATTGTGTGCCAATTGAGGCAGGGTACATGTCCAAAACCCTCCACCTATGATGGAAACTCTGGAATAATGAACTGTCCCCTGCCTGTGTGTCTGTCTTTCTCTTCAAGGAGAATGTCTTCCCATTGGCCAGTCTGGAAACAGTCACAGACTGTGAGAGTATATGCAAGCCCAACTTCGATAAATCAGTGTGGGAGTTATAGAGAAAACACAGGGGTTAGGACTTAGGATCTGTACGCACAGTACAGACAGGGACGCCCCTCTCTAATGAAGCAATGTGAGGCAAAAACCTCAGATGGCACATTAAGAGAGGCGGCAGCCAGGCTAGTTAGAAAAAAAAATACTTTTTTTCTTTAAGCACCCGTCTAATAGAGACT
Source organism: Hymenochirus boettgeri (assembly GCA_019447015.1). Taxonomy (NCBI): domain Eukaryota; kingdom Metazoa; phylum Chordata; class Amphibia; order Anura; family Pipidae; genus Hymenochirus; species Hymenochirus boettgeri. The sequence continues at coordinate 140,181,996 of CM033471.1, read as the reverse complement.
GCAGGAGAGAAGGAAAGATATAGATGATAGAGAGACTGCAGGAGAGAGATAGACAGAAAGAGAGAGAGAAAAGGTGAGAAATAGAGGATAGAGACTGCAGGAGCGAGAAAGCGAGAGAGAGATTAGAGACTGCAGGAGAAAGAGTGTGTGAGACATCGAGAATGCAGGAGAGAGAGAGAGAATGTGAGAGAGAGACTACAGGAGAGTGAGATGGATACACTGCAGGAGAGAGAAAGTAAGAGAGAATGTGAGAGATTAGAGGATAGAATATGTATGGGACCAGGGGCGTGTTTGGGGGGTTCAGGTGTCTGGAATCCCCCTTTCTACTTGTTCATTGCAGTCTGCTGTTCTACTTCTCCTGGTGCCCATAGACTGTTACATAGATTGTTATATAGTTTGTTACATTGTTATTTGAGCTGTGAGTAAGAAGCAGCATTTGTATGTTACAAAAATGTATCCAGTTTGTCCTGTGACAGCAACATAACAGAACTATATCAACATTAACCCTGCAGCTGCCTGAGGTAAATCCCGAGACTGGGTTTATATACAGAACTAACTGTACCTACTACACTGTGATGGAGCTTAGTGAGCAGGATTAGGGACATTCTTTATAAAGAATGATTGTTCAATGTGCCCATACATGGTCTAAAGTTATTGGCTTTCTCTACTGTAGTAAAGGGAGCCGGTAATAAAAAATTTCCATCTCTGTCTGATAGCTCCAGATACCGTCAAAATTCAGCAAATTCTGTCAGATTCACTGTTAGTCTCAAAGCTCTGACTTTAAAAGATACTAATGATAATCTAGTACAAATGTGGATTTCTCAGTAAAACAGAATGTTAGGCGGGGTACACACGGACAAATGTTCTGTCCCAACCATTCGCTGCTATAGAGCCGAGGCCGGCCGTGGCAAATGTCTCATATGGACCACACATTTGGCAATGATTTACGGGCATGTCAAAACGGCAACTGACAGTGTTCACCGACACTTGTTCAGTAGTAGCCCATTTAGGAATCCCCCCTTGAAAATCCTGTGCTTGTCAATGGGGACCTTTTACCATCTGTCCTCACTGTATGGAACCTTTACTGTCTGTTCTCACTGTATGGGACCTTTACTGTATGTTCTCACTGTATGGGACCTTTACTGTATGTTCTCACTGTATGGGACCTTTACCGTCTGTCCTCACTGTATGGGACCCGTACCGTCTGTCCTCGCTGTATGGGACCTTTACTGTCTGTCCTCGCTGTATGGGACCTTTACTGTCTGTTCTCGCTGTATGGGACCTTTACTGTCTGTTCTCACTGTATGGGACCTTTACTGTATGTTCTCACTGTATGGGACCCGTACTGTCTGTCCTCACTGTATGGGACCCGTACCGTCTGTCCTCGCTGTATGGGACCTTTACCGTCTGTCCTCGCTGTATCGGACCTTTACTGTCTGTCCTCGCTGTATCGGACCTTTACTGTCTGTCCTTGCTGTATGGGACCTTTACGGTCTGTCCTCGCTCTATGGGATCTTTACTGTCTGTTCTCGCTGTATGGGACCTTTACTGTCTGTTCTCGCTGTATGGGACCTTTACTGTCTGTCCTCGCTGTATGGGACCTTTACTGTCTGTCCTCACTGTATGGGAATTTACTTTTACTGTCTGTTCTCGCTGTATAGGACCTTCACTGTCTGTTCTCACCGTATGGGAATTTACCATTTGTTCTCACTGTATGGGACCTTTACTGTCTGTTATTACTGTAAGGGACCTTTACCTCACTGATTGCACTAGATTGCTCAACCAAACATGTACTTTGCCATAGATGTTATTTTTTCATATTTTCTTTAATAAATGTGTATGATGTTAAAAGGCATTTCATAAGGTGAGGCTACGTTAGACTAGTTTGGTAAGTAAGGGTCCTGTTTAAAGAGTCTACCTTGACGTGGTGGCAGGCTCTTTTGGGCAAAATTCTTTATTCTTTTGTTATTATGGTGTGGATAAATATCTATTTAAAGAATAAATGATGCCAAAAGTTCAAAATGACAAAATGGCTAGCTGCGCTCGCACTCACAAAGCCACACCCCACCCAAAAAAGCCATTCCCACCCACAAGCCACGACCGCTTGATTTCGCTGGCGGTGTGCTACACACGCCGCATATAGGGGTAATTGAAGTTTGGCTCAGGTGGCAAAAACCCTAGAGGCACCCCTGAGTACAGATGACAGACAGGATCTGCGAGATCCTGTCTGTTATTTTTCAAAGATCTGGATACATTCTAGCTGTTTAAAGTGAGGGTTTGGTTTGGGGGGTTTGATGGGAGTATAACTGTCCTTTAATCTACTTAAGTAAAAATACAGTGGTACACGGTAAAGGGACAAATTGTGCTCTCTGCAAACTTTAAGGTTGAATTATTTTCAATAAAAATAGAATCAAGGGTGGGAATACTCAATCCTAATCTCCTTAGAAAAGTATTACAGGTGGTCTTACCTCTAATCACAATATGTAAAAGAACACGAAGAGCCTCCAACTGGACCGATAAAATGTTTTTATGCTTCTTCATTGCATTTATTATCCCAGTTAAAGTCCCAATCATAATATCCAAATTAAACAAGCTTAAAATGTAAAAAAAATATATATAAATAAATGACTGTGCCCATCAATTTGTAAAATACACATACTAAATCTTTACAAACTCCAGGAGACTCAATAGGTTGTCTAAATCAACTAACATTCGATACATAACAATTTTAAAGGGAATGTCCATCCCCAAATTCAAATTTTATATGTAGGCAAAATACTCCCCAAAATCTAGAAACCATTATATTTATAACTATCAGAGCCACTTGTACAAGGAGTTATTATGGCCAACTCTTATCCAACCCCTATCACCCTCTCCTGAATGCTGGGGAAGCTCAGTGCTTTTACACAGGCTTACGGAGCTTTCACAGCATTTAGGAGAGTAAACCAAGAGAATACGTTGCAATCAGCTTCCTAAAAGAATAAGGAGATATCGGGCATGATATCGTCTTGTCCAGTAGCTGGTGTTTGAAGAACGCACTCTAGAAGGCTTTATTCATTAAACTAGTTTATTAGTAACATACTAAACAAAAATCTGGGCGTATATGGTACATACGGTATGTAGCACACAAATTTGACTTTGTGTCAGCACATATGATATATATATGTGCACGCAGCTGATAACAATTTAGAGGGAACATTTGTTTCTACTTTTTGGGGATGTTTTGCCTACAGTATATATGAAATTTGGGATGTGGACATGCCTTTTAAGGAAGCATGAAGGAAGATAAGGAAATATCACAATATTCATACTATTTGTATACAATAAGCCTAATCATAAGACTTTTGTATTATCACTGGGTTATAAAGAGTAGTAAAATGTTAAAAAGCAGCTCGTGTATGAAGGTGAAAGTGCAACAACATGTTTGTTCATTAACAGGTTAGACAACTACTCAACCTATTTTATTAAAATGTAGAAATTCTGTGCAAATGAGGAGTCTTTTCCAACATTAGTTATGCCTAAATTAAAGTATTACATTCAATGACATCTCGGTTTTAAAGGAGTTTGTCATATATTAGAATGCTTTATGAATAGCCGTATATAAACAACATTACATTATAAACGGCGATATAAATCCTCCTCACAACACTAACCTTTTATAATAATATGGTCAACCGACTTGCTCTGTCCTGCTTTCCAGATCCAGGTGAAGATTTATAAATAGTTGAAACTAAACTGAACTTAATCCACCATATTCACCTTTTTGTTACTCATTTACCCACTGTAAAGTGCTTTTTCATTGGGGCATAAAAAAGTTGGTAGTGGATTACCACATTAAAGTTTTTTTCACATGCATAGTGAAAGCACCCAAATAACACTAGACAGCAGAACATTATAAACTTTGTATCATAGTCTCCTTAGATAAGGGAATACATATCATGAGACTAACATATGAAGTACACAAGGATCCTTTTAAAGACAAATAATATATTTAATACCTTCCATTAAATAGATGTTGAAGAACTCGAAAAGCACTTTCTGTGGCCTCTGGTGAGTTGAGATGTTTCTTCATAATGTCTAGAACATTTATATGAACCCCCTTCTCCAGTAAAACATTCCTAATAATTACTAAAAAACAAGCCCAAAACTATTGTTAAAGAAGCCATTCATTAACAAAATACTTGCAATAGTACTCTTTAAGCTATATTTAAGCTATTTATACTCCTTAAGCTATATTTTAATATATTTCATGGTGTGTGTAATTCCAGAAGAAATACTATATACAAAAATATATAAAACATAAATAACAAAAACATCTTGTAATAACTATTTATTTTAAAGCAATGATATGGAACCTGAATTGAATACAAACAAGCATAGAAGAACTAGAACAACTAAAAATGAAGACATTAAAAGATATGAATTAGTGGGGACAGATTAACAGTAAACATAAGGTAAAGAATGTGCCAGATGAAGAGGAATAAACCATCACTACTGAAAAGAGCTTAACTGATAAAAGCATCCTTCCAACTTCTGATATATCAGTTAATTCGTTTATTTCCCTTAAAGGATAAGTACACTGTAAATGCAAGTTGGGTGTAATTGGAAGCAGCAGCTTTAACTAATCACCCCCCCCCTTTTTTTTTTTTTCTAGGTCCCTCCTGAGCCTACCTGTGCTGATGTAAAGTGGCTGACATTTTGGATCTGCTGTGTAGTCTGCTTAGCTCCAACACCCCCCAGACTTCCTGGATCTCCTTGTTCTGTAGTCCAAAAAAGCATGGTCCGTTTTCTCTGTACTTTTCTGGACTACAGAACAAGGAGTTCCAGGAAGTCTGGGGGTGGTGGAGCTAAGCAGACTGCAATGAAGATACAAGATGTCAGGAACTTTGCATCATCACAGGTAGGCTCAGAAGGGACCTAGAAAAAAAAGGGGGAGATGATTAGTTAAAGGGCATCTATAGTGGGAAAATGAACTTTTTTTTTTCTTTCTTTCCATGTGTTCTATAATTCCCCCCAACCCCCAGAGTGTTTTCACTTTGTTCAGTTTCCCATTCTGTCCTGAGATACACAAGTTAGAAGAATACGCGATTGCATTCCTGTACTCCCACATTTACTGTCAATCAAATCCCTGTGACGTGATCCTCTTCCCTGCTCAAGTCCCTCCCCCCCTGCTCTGTTACAAACATAGAGATCTGAGCAGGGGGAGAGCGGTAGCTTTGATGGTATAGATAAGGCTGCACTTGACCCCCCTTCACTGATTGATGATGGGTCACAAAGAGAGAGATCAGGACACGGAGAGATCCGTGTCTCCAGGACAGCTTGCTTTCTATTGGCCACTGTGCGTGGGTGTGTTTTTAAGGATGTTGAACTTTTAACTCCTACTGCACATGATAAGCTTGTCGGTTAGCTGGAGTTGAGACATGGAGGAGGTAACAGAGGGGAGGGGGAAGGGAGGAGTGCTGACAAAGAGATCTGACACCATGGAAAAACAAAGTCCCTTACAGAGGTAGGATAAAGGCAGCACAGAGTACATGAATTTAACTTTGCATTGGGCTAATGTGTTTTTTTCACTATAGATGCCCTTTAAAGCTGCTGCTTTCAATTACACTTAACTTGATTTTACAGTGTACTTAGCCTTTAATATAAAATGCTTTGAATGGATAAAGTAACTGTACAAATAGAATACAAAAGTATAGAATAGAAAGTATAGCTAATACATAAACCATTGAGCAGTGAGCAGAGTTCCCTATGCTAATAAGACACCTAAACGATAGCCATAGGTCAGTTTAAAGGTCTTCAGCTCTTTAATTAAAGAATGAACATTACAATTACCATTATGTTCAGACAGAGTAGCAAGAGCTGTAGTTGCCGCCTGGAAAACACCTTTGGAAGAAGAATGCATAAGCATTGAAAGCATAACTTCTTTATGCAATGGGTACCTAAGTAGAACATAAAATACATTTTAAATGTATATTTATTTTACATCCAAATGTGTTAAAAAAATTAAAAAGTTCTTAACAACTACAATTATGCTTACTGATGGTCCTCATCTCCAATTCTCTCATGAAGTTCAGGGTGGTACATTAACAGGTTGTTCAGGGCCCAGCAGGCAGCTTCCTGATAACAAAAAAAATGTGGTGATTACAACCTTATATCAGTCATATCTACATCTTACAATAAGCACAGTTACATATGGGCTGAAAATTTGGTCCAATTGATCACAAGCCAAATTTTTTTGGTTGAATGTGACGTGACCGATTGTTTTGGTGATTTACTACACAAATGATCACTGACAAAAGTAATTTAGGACAATCATGTGGATTTCAATAAGATGCACAATCTGTAATATTCATGCCAAAATAGGCCCATGTGTGCCAGGACTAGTAGTCCATTTTTATCTTTATCCTGATATAACCAACTTAATACTTTTCAGGGCTGATACAAAAGGAGGTGCAACAATATGCCAGTACTATTATTTTGCAGCATCCAATCAGAAGTAAGCTTTTTGTTGGGTTACTACAACATCAGCCCTTAAGTTTCTTATCATTCAACTACATTCTCCTATTAAGGACAGTAAGACCTTGCTTGCTGGAGATCATGATAGAGGTAAAAAGTAGGCATTAACCTGATCAGGAAAGATATGTCAAGATTGCAAAAATGTGGTGGGGGAGGCAAATTGTACACTAGAAATCATTGCAGAGGTCAAAGGTGAACCTGGCCTGATCATGCAACTTATGCACAGACTGCAAAGAATTTTGTTTGGGGGAAGCAGAAAATAGACTACTGAAACCTGCTACCTGGGAGTGATAGTCCTCTACTAAACTATAATGATACAGCCTGGTTTCAAAAGAAACCTTGTTTCGATTTAGAACAGCCAGTTTCGAAAATCCAAAGATCTAAATCACAAAAATCGAATAATAGAAAATAAAAACTTTTGAAAATTTGACTGAAAGATCTAAAAAATTGTGTTGGAAAATTTGAAAATTACGATTGAATATTCAAAAACTGTAATTCCGATTGAATTGGGTTCAAATCAGATTTTTAATTCTATGTCTTGATATCTATTGTTTTAACCATTGCTTCTTCACAACCTTTTTATCTTCTTCCATTAACTTCCACACAACATGCATCTTTCTGCTGTGCCAAGTCTTCTGTAAATTCTACACTGCAAAGTATGTGACCCCTTGGAGCACTTTTGTTTTTACCATTAAACACCCTGTGCAGACAATCTGCATTCCCATAAATACCTTTTCATGGGGCAGTCAGCTGCTAATTGTCTGATAAAGCAAATATAGAGTAGGATTTCTAAATGATTGTGCACCATTCTTTATTCTCTTCCAACCAGGTATTTCCCAACACCTCAATGATCCCCATCATCCCCTAAAAATTAGTGGTGGAAGTATACGAATATACCCAGGGGGAGTTCTACTTTTTCTAACTACTCTATCTGCCCTTCTTTCCTGCTTACAATTTTCTTTCTTATGGTGTCCAATCCTGACAACATTATGGACCGCCATAGCCCTAGATAATGGTAAACATTATTTCCAGAACTCGATGTACTTCAAGATTAAATAATCATGCATCATGCTTACAACTTTAAAAGGGGTCTCCTCTCTTTGAGACTGCCTCAACTCCACTGTATCTTTTGTTAAGATCTAAACTAATGTTAAGTTATTCTCTACATTACAATGCCCCAATACATACATTGCATGTTGTAGATTTCTTTTCTGACCTACAACAAGCTACTATCCAATTCACTGTAGACATCTGCATGCTCTGCATACATGCCAAAGTCTTTCAACATTCCACAAACCATTTCACATGCTTATTGACGAACTAAAATCTCAACTTGCTGACAACTCTAGTGATACAAAAAATGAAGATCCTGTAGGGGCACAGCACCCTTCTATTTTACTTGTTTATCCTATTTCCCTGACACATTTCACTCCACTATACCTCATCCCTGCTCTAGCTCTTAACTCTGCTCTAACTCTCTATTCGTGTCCAAGTAAAACATGTTTAAAAAACAACAAGTAAGACCCAAAGAAAAACTTTGTCGACCATTAAAAGCTTCAGAGGATGTGTAATTGTTGCAGGTGGATCTAGATAGATTACAGATCACTTGGGCTGCCAAGTGGCAGATGAGATTTAAAGTTGATAAATGTAAGGTGATGCATTTTGGACTTAAAAATCCTTGTGCAGCTTATACTATAAATGGCTCTGTGTTAAGTGAATCCCTGTTGGAAAAAGATCTTGGGGTTTCGGTGGATAACAAACTGTAAATGTAGCAAGCAGTGCCAGGCAGGGACAGCCAGAGCCAGCAAGATATTGTCTTGTATAAAGAGAGATATGGATTCAACTGAGACAAATCGTATTCTACCTCTTCAGAAAGCACTGGTAAGGCCACATTTGGAATATGCAGTGCAGTTTTGGAATCCTGTGTACAAAATGACATCTTCGAAATGGAAAGGGTTCAGAGAAGGGCAACTAAATAATAAAGGGAATGGGGGAGCTTGAATATGAAGACAGATTGGATAAGTTACAATTATGTACGCTAGAGAAAAGGCACTTGGGTGGGGATATGATTACTGTGTATAAATACATTAATGGACCATACAATAAACTATCTGAGGCATTGTTCACCAATAGAACATGTCAGAGGACACACGGACATCCTTAAGACTTAAAAAAAAGAAGTTTAGTCTTCAAGTTTGAAAGGGTTTTGTGAGAACAGTAAAACAATGGAACTGTCTTCCAGTGGACGTGGTGATGGCAAGTTATTGGATAGTTTTTAAAAAAAAGAGCTGGATGAGTTTCTAAAAACAAGGAATGTTGCATGTTACTGGGTATTGGTACATAAAGTGGAGTTGATCCAGGGATATTTCCGACCACTTTTTTTTTGCCACTTTTTCCCCTCCTTCATATTGTTTTTTTTTTGTCATCCTCTGGATCAACAGTTGGGCAGGATGAACATATGTCTTTATTCTACCTCAAATACTATTCTATACTAAATTCAGAATAAAGAAGTAGCCACATGCAGCATAGAATCCTTATATACTAATTTCAAATACAAAAATAGTTTCAGAATAATGGAGTACCTCTTACAGACCAAAAAGGTATGAGAAAAAGACAAAAATTAAACAATCAAATCACAACAAATTAAAACATCAAATCACTTAAAATTAGAAATTATTTTAATTGTAAATCAACAGATGTTATCTATGGTTTGCTGTGGATTTCTGGGAAGCAATCATTCTCACTTACAGGAGATCAACTAACAAAGCGAAAAGAGGCAGTGCTACTACAACATTTCCTGTATATGGATACAGTTAATAGGGCATTTAATAAATAATCTTTCCCCAAAAAAAGTTAATAAATAATCTTTTCCCAAAGAAAGTGCTTTAATTTCTTTGGTGAATTGGTAGCAAAGATAACCGTTTACCTGCACTTCAGTGTTCTTCTTGTGTGATTTTAATGCTTTAAAAGATTGTTGAAACCAGTAGAGTTGTCCCTTTATTTCCACATCATCATCCCCATCATCCAAATCTTTGTTCAAAAAAATAGTTTCAGCTGGAATGACCAAAGCAAAAGTATAAAGAACATGCATAGAACTGTGGTCTCAAACCAATTTGATTTTAAATTAAAGGAAAGGCCCCTACCTTTAAAATAAGCCATCAACCACCTCTCTGCATGGTGCACAGACCAAGATATGAAAAAATCAGAAAATTAGAGGGTGGGAGTTTCTGATTCTTCAGTCAGTAATAGTACTTCCTCCTCCTAATCTATGGTTGGCGCATGCTTTGTGCAGCAAAAACCCTTTACCTTGCAGCCCCTCTAGGCCCCTCCCATTGTAGGCCCAATCTGGACCCTTCCCTTGCAGTCCCCTTTGCCCTTTCCCTTGCAGCCCCTCCCATTCACAGGTCCGCCCATTCATGGGCCAAACAATCACAGGCCTCTTGGCCCTTTCCTTTGCAGCCCCCATTGGCCCTTCCCCCACTTGCACCTCTGACCCATACTTTCCCCCCTACAAAAAACTGTGTAAAAACAGCCTTTTCAGGCAGAGGCAGAATATGCAGTTTTGAACGTTCTGTCTGATCCTGCCTCTGCCTGAAAAGGCTGTTTTAACACAGTTTTACACAATTTTAGACCACAGTTACCCTTTAAAAGCGCTGCGCTATATAATCTAACTCATGACTATGCACATAAACACCACTATTTGAATTAAAATAATTAATTATTTATCATAATAAAAAATACATAGTATAGTATTTGAGGTTGAATAAAGACATATGTACCCGCATTTCCTGCCTAACAGTAGATCCTGATGAATGCAAAAACAGAGTATAAAGGGAGAAAACATTTCTTCCTAACTTCAAGTAGCAATCGGAAATGTCCATTAATTAACTCCAACTCTATGTAATTTCTTAGCACTTATTCCAATACCTAAAACTCTTGATGCTTCTTTCTTTACTGTGAAGTGAGTAAGCATATGTTAGCACCCAATAATTGGAACACCAATCAATGCACTATATTACAATGGGCAGTGCCTTTATAACTCTGCTGGTCTTTTATATAGTATATAATGCACCCCCTAATTTAAATTATAAGCATATAATAAGTTACAGAGGAGTTCCATGACCATATAAAGGACACAGAACCCCCGTTGATATCTGTATAATTTACAGTAGGGGGTACATTAACTGTTATAATCTACCCCCCTTCCTATTTATCAGCCATACACCTAAAGTAATATGTGTGCACCAGCTGTTCCCTCTGCTGCTCTTAAAAACCATCCTCTTTTTTTCTCTCTTCAAACCCACACAAATTCTGTCACTATCCCCTGTCAATTCTGTCACTAGCCCCCCCGGCACCCCCCCAGAGATATACACCCCCAACACAAATACTTTCACTCACGCCCTCAGCGCCACAGCACATCCTCCAGATAACTTCTTACAATAGGGTACCTTCGGCTGAGAGGATGAAAATGCAGCTCTGTTTATAATTGCCATGCTACTAGGTAATAGCGAATAGCCAATTATAAGGATATTATCAGGCAGAAGGGTCCCATAAAGATGCATTAGGTACGTATATTATAATGCAATAAGATTAACAGATCTTTTGCAAATTTAGGGATACCTAGCATAAATACACACTCCATATAGCCCTCGCAGCATCTTTGTAAATAAAACCAAATCACAAAGAACTATTGGTTGTGATAAAAAAATAAACCTTATCTGGATAAGGAAAGTACAAAGAGATACAAATGCTATAAAAATATCATAAATATCTGTTCTCTATAAATATAAACACAATACCAACCCTAGATTGAAACATCTAAATCTAACATATATAAAATATTTAAAGGGCATATCCACCCTTGTAATAAACTTTTTATATAATGTACTGCTCTTTCCCCCAGCCCCAACCGCATTACTATTATTCACAAAAAGTGCCCCGATCTTTACTTTACCATGCTTCTATCCTTTGCGGCTCTGCGAAATGCAAGCAGGGGGCAGGACCAGCAGCTGCGTCCGTGATTGGTTGAGAGGTAGCCAATCACGGACGCGGCTGCCGGGAGCTTAGACCGAAGGAGAGAGGCATGGAAAGTAAAGATCGGGGCAATTTCTGTGAATAATAGTACTGCAGGGAGAAGAAATCGGGAGGGAGAGGGAAGGGAAAAAATGGCTGCAGTGCGCATGCCAAAACAGGAGGCAGAGTATTATATGGACTCTGCTGGCCAGTTTTTGGGACTTTGGGGGGGGGGGGGGGCTACAGGGGAACCATACGGAGCAAACGATGCGGCAGAAACATTATGGGTGGAACTGTGTACAGGAAGCAAGAAGGTAGGTAAATTAATTGTTGGAGTGTGTTATAAGCCGCCAAATGCCGGGGAAGAGGTGGAAATGAATCTCCATATGCAGTTGGCGAAGGCTGCTGGTATGGGGCATGTTCTGGTTATGGGGGATTTTAACTACCCTGAAATAGATTGGAGTAATGGAACTGCCAGCACCTCAAAAGGTATAAAGTTCTTAAATTTCCTATATGAGCATTTTCTTTCACAGATGGTAGAAGTTCCTACTAGAAACAATGCGTTGTTGGATCTGGTGATATCTAATAACCCAGAGCTCATTTTGGAGATGAAGGTAATGGGAAGCTTAGGGAATAGTGACCATGATATAGTGTCATTTAATATAGGTTGCAGAAAACTAAAGTGCACTGGCTTAACAAAAACTTTTAACTTTAGGAAAGCTAATTTTATGCTTTTAAAGGAATCGCTCCTGCTCATAGACTGGGGGGAACTGTTTCTAGGTAAAGATACTGAGCAGATGTGGACCACTTTTAAAGGGATATTAAACTATAACATTTCCAAATTGGTACCTTTAGGAAACAAGTGTAAAAAAATTAGGTCCACTCCTGCATGGCTTAATGCTCAGGTAAAAAGGGAAATGGAAAAAAAGAAAAGGGCTTTTAAAATTTTGAAAGCAGAAGGCACAGAACAGGCTTACAGGGACTTCAAAAGTTGTAATAAAGAGTGCAAGAAAGCAATTAAACTAGCTAAAATAGAAAATGAAATACGGATTGCCGAACAAAGCAAGTCCAACCCCAAGATGTTTTTTAAGTATATAAATGGTAAAAAAATGAGGACTGAGAATGTGGGACCATTAAATAATGGAGCTGAGGTGGTTGTAGAGGATGCCGAAAAGGCTAATCTGCTAAACCGTTTTTTTACATCGGTTTTTACTGTTGAGAATCCTTACAGTAAGGATTGTAACAATGTGCAGGGAGGAAATGAAGAGTTTTCACATTGGATAACAGAGGATATGGTACGGAATCAATTAGACAAAGTTAATATCAATAAAGCGCCAGGACCAGATGGATTGCATCCTAGGATTTTAAAAGAGCTTAGTTCAGTTCTAGCAAGACCACTGTGTCTCATATTTTCAGATTCGCTTTTGTCTGGGGATGTGCCGCTGGATTGGAAAAAAGCCAATGTAATACCAATATTCAAAAAAGGTAGTCGTTCACAGCCTGGTAACTATAGACCTGTAAGCCTAACATCAGTGGTAGGGAAGGTGATGGAAACTTTGTTAAGGGATCATATCCTTGACTTTGTCTCCAGAGATCATCTTATTAGTAGTAGTCAGCATGGATTTATGAGAAATAGATCATGCCAGACAAATTTAATTGGTTTTTATGAAGAAGTGAGTAAGGAGTTAGATTCAGGCACAGCTGTGGATGTGGTATATTTGGATTTTGCAAAAGCCTTTGATACTGTGCCACATAGGCGACTAATGTATAAACTGAGGACTGTTGGCCTTGAAGAAAACATTTGTTCATGGATAGAGAACTGGTTATTGGACCGCAAACAGAGAGTGGTGGTTAATGGAGTTACATCTATGTGGGCTAAAGTTCTAAGCGGAGTTCCTCAGGGTTCTGTACTGGGGCCGCTTCTGTTTAATCTGTTTATAAATGACTTAGAAGGGGGCATTGAGAGCAAGGTCTCTGTGTTTGCTGATGACACTAAATTATGCAGAGCTTTGGAAACTTCCAATGATGTGCAAGTGCTGCAAGCAGACCTAGATAGATTATCAAAATGGGCAGCAGAATGGCAGATGAGATTCAATGTTGATAAATGTAAGGTGATGCATTTGGGATTTAATAATCCCTGTGCACCTACACCATAAATAACTCTGTGTTAAGTGCATCTGAAATGGAAAAAGATTTGGGGGTTCTGGTAGATAACAGACTTAGCTGTAGCAAACAATGCCAGGTAGCAACAGCTAGAGCTAGCAAGATATTGTCTTGTATAAAGAGGGGAATGGAATCAAGAGAGAAAAATATTATTCTCCCTCTTTACAAGGCACTGGTAAGGCCACATTTGGAATATGCGGTGCAGTTTTGGAATCCCATATACAAAAGGGACATCTTGGAAATTGAGGCAGTTCAGAGAAGGGCAACTAAATTAATAAGGGGAATGGAGGGGCTTGAATATGCAGGCAGATTAGACAAGTTAGGGCTGTTTACATTGGAGAAGCGGCGGTTGCGTGGGGACATGATAACCTTATACAAATATATTTTAGGCCCATACAGTGAACTCTCTGGTGCATTGTTCACTAATAGGTCATATCAGAGGACTCGTGGACATCCTTTAAGGTTGGAAGAAAAGAAGTTTCATCTTCAAGTTAGGAGAGGTTTCTTTACAGTGAGAACGGTGAAACTGTGGAACTGTCTTCCAGCAGAGGTGGTAATGGCAAGTTCATTGAATAACTTTAAAAAAGGCCTGGATAAGTTTCTAAAACTAAAAAATATTGAGAATTACTGGTATTAATGCATATAGATCTGGTTGATCCAGGGATACTTTCCGATTGCCGTTTGGAGTCAGGAAGGAATTTTTTCCCCCCTTTTTTAGCTGGGGTTTTTTGCCTTCCTCTGGATCAACTGTTAGGTAGGGTTAAAAAAGTCACCAGTTTTTTTTGAAGGGTGGACATTCTCTTTAAAATTGTCATGATGCCTAAGAAATTTATTTTTCTTCATGTAGAGCTGTTTTCTCCAATAAATAATTGTGAGCATCGCTCGTTGGCTCTTGTGTGAATATAGTTCCTATTCCCAATCAAACAAGTCTAAAGATGCTGCCATGTCTGAAAATAGTTTAGCTGCAAACTCTTTCCCAAAGTATAAAAACACAAATTGTATCACATTAAAATAAATGCAGTAAAATGTAAAATTATTGAGCTCTGGATATTGCAAATGTTTTTTGCAAGGAGGGGTAGAATTTAGCAATAGTGACCAACCCCTTTACTGCCAAAAGTGAACAATGTATGTGTGGTCACACAAACAATTCTTACCATATACAGTATAGGGATATCTGGTCTGGAGAATGTATTTATCGATGTGTAGCAGAATTTGATTTATTTTAGTGTAATCTGTTACGTACATGCCACAAACCAGCAACGTGCATACTCAGCTTTGACCAGTCTGTGGAAATCAGCACACTTTTTTTTATCAGACATGGGGCAGATACCGTATATACTCAAGTATAAGTTGAATTTTTCAGGCTTTAAAATTTGCCTGAAAACCTAACCTCGACTTATACTCGAGTCAAGTCCTAATTTAGATCCAAATTCTGCAATTACAGATAGTAACCAGTAGGTGGCGCTGTGCTAACCTGCATAGAAAGTTACAAGAGCTGATCTGCCTTTACACTTCCTGCTTCCTGTATTCTGGCTGCTGGACTCACTCAGCACTGTCACTGGATGCTGTAAATCTGATGGGTCTCCTCAGTTTGGGCCAAAAAACAGCTGCTAGTACAGTACAAAGGACAGCTTGAAACTACAACTTTCAGGTGACATTTTTAACTATTGGGGTCAGAGAATCCTTTACTATATGGGGGTCAGAGTTCCCTTTACTATATAGGGGTCAGAGGGCCCTTTACTATATGGGGGTCATGAGAATTGTAAATGATGGTAAGCTTAATTAAAAGTTTACTGAACCTTGCCACTCCACATGTTTAGAAATTGAAACTCCCAGCAACAAAGCATGCTGGGAGTTGTAGTTTCCAAACATCTGGAGTGCAAAAGAATTGGAGGTTACTGGTACTGGATTTGGCTATTACTGTATGGGATTCATGTATGGGAATTCTGCTGTCCATTTAAAGGGCAACTAAAGCCTAAAAACAACACAGAATCAGAAGGCAGTAGTGGTGATAATTTCTACCCTCGACTTATACTCGAGTCAATCAGTTTTTACAAATTTTTCAGGTAAAAATAGGTACCTTGACTTATACTCGGATCGTCTTATACTCGAGTATATACGGTAATATTGATACAATTGATAAAGCATCCTAGATAATTTCTAAATACATAGTCTCCTTATATCTATTTCACTACATTTTTGAGTAAATGTTTTGTAGTAAAGCACCAATTTCATACCTTTTATTTATCATTTGTGTCAAAAGTAAGTTGCTTTCTAGCATGCATTACTTACTAAGAAGTGAAAGGGAACTGAGAGCAGATGCTTGCAGTTTTGCATTCATAGAATATTTCGTCAGTGCCTTTATGATAACATCATGGGCGTCATTTAGAACCAAGATATTATAAAAACTTCCTAAAACAGAAAAAAAACCAAAACTGAATTATTTTAATATTACCTTTAAATTACCCTTTTCTTTACTCTGGAACACAGAAATTGGTGTCTGAAAAGTTTAAGTATAAACTTTAAATTTGGCTTGAAAGGCTGCATTCTGGAAGGCAATGTGTGTGTCTGTGCTGCAGATCTAAAAACTCAATAATGGCAATGATGAGGACATACTTACCCTACTTTAAGTATGGCTGCCACAGGAATGGAAGGAAAGGTCAGTAAGTGTGTGTGTCAGGTTGGGGTGTAAAAAAGAAAAACTTTTTTTGGTGATTGGTCAAAAAAACCAAAACTGTACAAATATGGCTGCCACCTGAATGAACCAGTAGGTCAGTTAGCGTGTGTACCTGTGTCGGGTTGGGGGGGGGGGGTGTTAAAAAAACGTTTTTGATGATTGGTCAAAATTCGTTTTTGACTATAGTTACCCTTTAAAAATGTCTACCACATAAATGAACCGGTAGGTTAGTTTGTGTACTTGTGTCAGGTTGGAAGGCTAAAAAAACTACCTTTTTTGATGATATATAATGACTAATTAACCTTTAAAATATGGTTTACAGGTAATTGAAAGTGTGGGGTATTTGGTGTGTGCCAGGTTCGGGGTTAAAAAACAAACTTTTTGATGATTGGCCAAAATTATTTTTTTGACTATAGTTATCTTCTATAACTGTCTGTATGTCTGCCACAGGAATGGATCCGTTGGTTTAAACATTACCCCTCTTACTACCCAATATGATCCCACCCACCTTTCACACTCCACTGCCAATCTAGTTACAGTGACGATTCCCGTCACCTTATGTCACATCCCCATATCCTCTAGTCTGTAAGCTTTTTGGGCAGGGTCCCTTTTTCCTATTGTATCACGATATTGCTGTAAGAAACTCCTCATTCTGTTTACTTATATTATGTATTACCTGTGTATGTAATATGTATGACAACATGTAATTAGCCTGTATGTAATGTATGACTATGTAATTGTAAAGCACCACAGAAGATGTTGGCGCTATATAAATCAATAATGAGAATAGGTTGGTAGGTGTGTGTACCTGTGTCAGGTAGGGGACATGTTTTTGCGTTTATGAGCATATTTTTAGTAAGTTACCCTTTTAAGTATGGCTGCAACATGGGAATGGAAGGGTGGGTCAGTAGGTGTACCAGTACCTGTGTGAGGATTGGGGTTATCAGTATTTGTGCTAATAACCTTAAACTAACTGTTTTGATCACATGACCCTAAAACCTCAAAATGTCCACATTTAAGGATTGTACCCATTATAGTCTATAGAGGAAAATGTCCCAAAAATTTCCAATAACATGTTAATGATTCCATAGATTCCTTAGCTAGGTAGTAGCATACTTCTTCTATGTGTCCTGCACATGTGTAAGGAATTTTGTGTCTCTAACTGGAAAACTGTGGGTGAGTCCAAAAAAGCTGAAGAATAAAAGGAAAATATCTGATGTATTCAATTAGATCAACTGGACTTGAAATGTAGTTCTTGAAGACTTGTAGTTCATTTCAAGTCCAGTTGATCTAATTGAATACATCAGATATACCATGACCTGGATGAATGAGAACCTTCACAACAATAAAAGGAAAAAAGAAGAAAAAGAGGAAGAAGAAATAGAAAGAACAGGAATTTGGCTTTTCAAGACAAATCAGAAAGGAAGGTTTTCAAACTCAATAATAGCAATAATGAGGACATATAGTTACCCTATAAGTATGGCTGCCACATGAATGAACGGGTAGATCAGTTGGTGTGCGCACCCGTGTCACACGGGTCTTCTTTTTGATGATTGATCAAAATTTGTTTTTTGACTATAGTTACCCCTTAAATATGGCTGCCAAATAATTGAAAGGGTAGGTCAGTTAGCGTACCTACCTGTGTCAGGTTAGGGGGTAAAAAACGAATGAATATAACAGTAAGAGGAGCACACTACTTCTTGTGAATTTCACAGTTTATTTAGTGCAAAACAAAACCACTACAATGTTTTGGGGTGCTTACTGTCCCCTTCCTCAGGTATAATCAGGGTCTTCACCCATCAAACATTTATACCCTTAAGGCCCCTCCTACCAGTGATGTATCAAACTGAGTGATGGGCTGGGAACCAAAAAGAAGCTTCTTAGGTCACTCCTAGAGTAGTGTACTCCTCTTGCGGTTATATTTGTTGGATTACCTTAGCCCTCTGGGTAGGGGGTATGGAGGATTGCACCTACAGACTACTAGGCCACAACCATTGGCAGTATGCTAGAGTGGCTTCGAATTGGGGTAAAAAACTAACCTTTTGATGATTGGTCAAAATTATTTTTTTCCTATAAAAACCTTTTAAGTATGGCTGCCATGGGAACGGAGGGGTATATCAGTAGGTGTGTGTACCTGTGTCAGGTTGGGAGTGTGTTTTTATGTTTATGAACAAAAAACTAAATTTTATGATGACTGATTAAAGTTTGTTTTTGTTTTTACTATAGTTACCCTTTAAGTATGGCTGCCACGGGAATGGAAGGGCAGGTCAATAGGTAGGCGTACCTGTATTTGTGTGGGGGCTGGGGGTATCTGTGTTTGCATTTATAACCATAAAACTATTTTGATCACATGACCTTGAAACCTCGAATAGTCCACATTTGAAGATTGTTCCCATTATAGCCAATGGGAAAAAAATCCTTGAAATTTGCAGATAGCGTGGTAATGCTTCCGCAGATTCCTTGGTAATAGGACACTTCTCCTATATGCCCCGCACATCTCTCCAGCTCGAAAACTGTGGGAGGAGATACAGTCCAAAAAAGTAGAAGAAGGGAAGAAGATGATGAAGAAGAAGAAACAGAAAGAACAGTAATCTGGCTCTTCAAGACTAATAATGGAACATATCTATATTATCGGTCTCTGGTTGTTTCTATTTTCTTGTTTGGGGGGTTACTGATGTCTGGAAATAAAACTGTAAATATTACACAGCAGAGATGCAGAATGAAAGGGACAAAAAAACAAAAACAATGATAACGTTCCTTTGGGAAGTTTTTGGGAACTTACAACTCTATTGGCGAGATTCAATATCTATGTGTCGCACTACGTACCTTTGCGCAATCCCGCAATACAATAAATGTAAACAAAATTACGTCTGGTATTGCATTGAGGGATCGCGTAAAGGTAAAAAGCTACCATTGCGTGGATTTTAAGTCCCTATACAAAGGCCCATTAAGTTTCGCGCTACGAGGTAGCGCTAAACTTGACTGAAGGGCTTTTGAATGGGAGCACTGCGCTATGTCCAAAAACATTTGGACATTGTGCAGTGCCCTAAAATACGTGTAAAACATACGTTAACCCGATATTAGTTTGGTTAGCATGTGTTTTACACAGCTTTCACAGATATTGAATCTCCCTGTTTATTATTTATAACAATTTAATTTTACAGTCAAATTTAATGCTTGCTCACCTCGGGTTAGTTTTTGAAATAAGCAACAGCAAACTTCTTGGATTTCTTCATTGTTTGTAAAAGCTTTCATGACTTCTGTTATTAGATTGTAACATCTTACATTTCCAGACATAAGAACCTCCGCATTACTAGCTAGAGATGAAAAGAACACAATAGAAACATCAATCAGTAAGAGGATTGTGAGGGAGTTTTGATGGGGGGAAAGGTTTACCGGTAATATGTTGCATTTTTAATATGCCACATAAATTTTGCATAAACAAGTTTCTCTCTAGACTTGGTATAACAAATCTAAACCAACAAGCATAATTTATCCAATTTCTTTAGTTTTATGGATGAACTTACTGGCCATAACTCCTCCATTTTTAACCCGTTCCATTGCAAAGCATAAAACTAACAACCTCGATTTTTTGTAAAAATGTACTGCAGCAGATCAGAATTTCAATGAGTCTTAGAAAAAAAAAAGGCATATACAGTAAAGCAAAAGAATAATGACGCATCCAATAATATTTTCATTTTACTGTTTCACTGACCATATGTCATGTATGTACATATAGTTTATTTATATAGCAGCACTCTACAATATCAAAATACAAAAAGTCATGCAAGTAGAACAAATTTAAAAATACATAAATAGTTCAGTGTATAATAATTATATAAATTATATAAATATATATCAGTGCTTGAGCCTTGCCACAAGAGGAAAGGAGGTACCTGCCCCGTAGAGCTTACAATTTAGTCATGATGGCAAATTCACTGTTCACTGACTGCTAGTTTTGTAGAAAATCCCTTATATTATATAAATAAATTTGTATTTTTACAAATTTATATATGTATGTGTGTAATTATCACTACTTAATCAAAATCACCATAAGAAATAACGTTATACAAAGTATAGTACTACTACTACCTACTACTGAATTACAAAACAAAACAAATGATATACAATTAATAAAGTATACTTACTTTACTTGACACCCCTAAGTTTGAATGGAAAACACAAAATGGTAGGTTTAGCCACTACTCTAGGATTTCTACATGGGTCTCTAAAAGGAAGTGGATTTGGGACACTAAAAGGAAGTGGAATTGGGACACTAAAAGGAAGTGGAATTTTACTAACACTCAATGAGGTTCTGATCTTACACTGTTAGCAAATAAAAAAAATCTCTTAGGCATTGTACATGATAAGACAGGAAGTGTAAGGAAGTTCCTGTATTACACCCAAATATGTGCTTTGTAAAACATGTGACAGTCTTAGCCAATTAGAAAATTCTTCCGACTCTCACATTTAATCCCCCTTCCCCTCTCCATAGAACGTAATGAGACAATCCAGTTTCTGTTTGCTAGACAGGAAGTGTTGCCTGTATATGATTAAATGACTTTGCATGTCTTTGAAACTACCCAGCATTCTTAGAGGAATGGGCAGTTTTTCTTTTTTTTTCCCAATTTTAATATATTAAACATGAGTCTGTGGGGTACCTTCTGTTATAAGAATGTTGTAATTCATTTTATACTCTATGGGGAGAGTTTAGCTCCATTAAGAACATCTCTCCATAATCTTTATAGCTAATCAAGTATGAACCTAGCATGTTAATCTGGATCCTGTGTGGGATCTCAGGTTCCCCAATGGTGCTGTTTGGTTTGAACTGCACAATGTGACAGAAATGCCTGGGTCTATTCTCAGACCTGCAGTTTATTCCATTGACATTCTATGGATTATAGATGTCAGATAGGTGATTGGATGTGTGACTTCTGCCTGAAGGGCAGACCTGAATAATCCTTCTTTAAACAAATAGTGTAATTGCTATGGAAGTAAGGGAAGGGCAGATGAATCACTTGCATGTTCAAACCTTTGGATAGGAATCACTAAAGCATGGGCTTTTAATGTCTGTAAGTGAGTAAAAGGGCCTTATTCCAGGATGTATGAAAAATGAATTTTCAAGCAATCTGTGCAGCCAGGGAATCCTGGGAGTTGTAGTTTTTAAACATGTGAAAAGTTCAACACTCATGCTCTATATCATTACACTGTATTGCATCTTAATACATTCATTAGCCAATGGACATAAAGAAGAAACTTATTGCTAACAGAGAATGCTGGGAGTTGTAGTTTTCAAACATGTGAAAGGTCCAAAGTTCAACACCCCTGCTCTATACCATTAGGCTGTATTACATCTCGATACATGCCTTACTTAAAGGACATTAAGAAAAAATTTACTACGTACAGAGAATGCTGGGGATTGTAGTTTTCAAACACGTGAAAGGTCCGAAGCTCAACACCCCTGCTCTATACCATTAGGCTATATTACACCTGGATACCTGCCTTACTTAAAGGACATTAAGAAAAAACTTAATATGAACAGATAATGCTGGGGTTTGTAGTTTTCAAACATGTGAACAGTCACAGGTTCAACACCCCTGCTCTATACCATTAGGATTACATCTAGACACATGCCCTTAGCTACAAGAAATAAATGAGATACTTTGCATGTGCTCACCCATTTCTTTGGAAGTGAAAAATGTGTTTATATGTTACATTATTAGGGCAATGCAGGGTACCTTCTGTTATAAGAAGGCTCTACTTCATTTTATACTCTGTGGGGAGCTTTTAGCTCCTTTAAAGACATCTCTCCCTAATATTTATAGCTAATCACTATCCTGTGTTCTCCTTACCCCATAGTTACTATAGATCTGGAGCCTGCTGTGGGTAATACTAATAAGTATGTACCTGGCATGTTAATCAGGATCCTGTATAGGGTCTCAGGTTGTCCAATGGTGCTGTTTAGTTAGAATTGCACATTGTGGCAGGATTGCCTGTGAATGGCTGGCAGGTCAAATAAAAATTGGAGGGTATGTGTGTGTTTGATCATGTTCTGAGGTGGAATTGCCTGGGTCCTTTTTAGGACTTTCAGACTTATCCCATTTGAGCCTCCCCTGGATACTTGCTGGGAGCAGAAAGGGAGAGCAAGTTCAGAATGGATCCTAACACCTACCGGCTAAAGGGATCTAAGTAGCCTCTCTCTGGCCCAACAGCTTAACAGCTATAGGCATAAGGAAGAGGCAGACAGATCCCGAATCACTTACATGTTTGCGCACTTTGTGTTGGTATCACTGAGAGCATGCCCCCGAGCTTTCAATAAAAATAATAACCTAGCAAAACATACACACATCATTTCCACTGTGCACCAGCAGGCACACTTTTGCTAGTAAAATGTAAAAAAATAAAAAGAGGAAACTATTGATTTGCAGCTGCCTAGTCATCTAGTCAGTCAGATCAACAGCTACTCTTCATGGTTAGATGTGCACCAGGGTCACTAGAAAAATGTAAATAGTAGAGAAGATTGGATTGGCATGTGATATTAGATAATAAAGTCTAAAGCTGTATCATTGATTTATTATTTGGTCTGTAAAACAGCCTGTCAGGGTTAGCAAACCCAAAGATCTATCCCACTCTTATTAGTTTGGCTGATATAATAGTTCATAGTTAATATGGGTTTGAGATTATAACTTGCCAAAGGGTTCAGTAATAATTAGGGAAACCAACATGTTTTAAACTTGAAAAAAATTCTTGCAGATAGATATGCATGCACATACAGTGCAAGCTCCGTCATGATCTGTCAGAGAAACCAGCACTGGAGCATGATCGCGGTACTCTAACTTCCCTGCCCGCTCCTAATCCTTTAATTGAAGAACAAGAGGTAGGACATAGCTCCTTTACCTCCCGACCTTCAATTAAACTGAAAAAAACTAAAGATGCCTTTGTTTGTGGAGATACCCTTTAATTCATAAAACTATTTTTTTTTATCAGTTCCACCAAATGTGAAAACTATGCATTGTATGCAAAATGGTTATGATTATAAAAAGCTGCGAAGCGGGTTTCAAGAGCACACTCTTTTAAAAGCTGTTGAGGTACCATTCAATTGACAGTATGAAGCTTTGAAAATTCTTTTATCTGACTGGATGACGTAAGTGTCTTTTAATCCTTTTTATATAAGGGATAATGCACTCCCTTACAGTGTTATATAAGGGATAATACGCTACCTACAGTGTAATATACGGGTATTACTCCACCAAGGAGTTCCCTGACCATACACACAGGTGAAGTACTATTCGAGGTGAAGTAATATCCATATATTATTCCATATAATACATAAGGCATATAATACCTAATAAAAAAACAGCACAGGCAGCACACAACCTACGGCTGGTCCTTAGGGACCTAAGTTCAGTTTTATCAAGCCAATTTTTCTTATTTTTGCAGATTCCCTCATGTCGGGGAGTGATTGCCTCTGGATTGGGAAAAAGCTGATGTAGTTCCAATATTAAAAAAGGGTAGTCGTTCACAGCCTGGTAATTACAGGCCTGTAACTTTAACGGTGGGGGTAATACTGGAAAGTTTGATAAGGGAACATATTCTAGAGTACGTTTCAAGGACTGACCTTATAAGTAGTAATCAACATGGATTTAGGAGAAATAGATCTTGTCAAACAAAATTGCTTGGCTTTTTTGAGGAAGTGAGTAGGAATTTAGACTCTGGCATAGCAGTAGATGTAATATACTTGGATTTTGCTATGGATTTTTTGATACAGTCCCCCATAGGCGACAAATGTATAAGCTAAGGTCTGTTGAGCTGGAGTGGCACATTTGTACATGGATAAAAAATGGTTGATGGATAGAATACAGATAATAGTTGTTAATGGGACTTAGTGCCACTTCTATTTAATCTGTTTATTAATGATTTGGGAGTGGGTATTGTCAGCAAGGTTTCTGTGTTTGCTGACGACACAAAACATTGTCAACCCTAAAGAGCTTCAGAAGATGTGCAATCATTGTAGGTGGATCTAGATAAAATGTCACATTGGGCTGCTAAGTGGCAGATGAGATTCAATGTTGCTAAATGTAAGTAGATGCATTTTCTTAGAAATCCTTCTGTTTTGATGTGTTTCAGGCATCCAAACTCGCCCTTAGTCATAGTCTATGGGCGAGTTTGCATGCCTGAAACAAGTCAGATCTTTTGTAAGCACAAGCTCAGCCTGACATGTTTTTAACTATGGCTCAATAAAACGTGGTTTTATCTTATTACCTAGCTGCCTGCCAGTGTGGATTTTCTTATAAGCGGTGATACTGCCTGATTTCTGTACTTACCTATTTAACAAAATACATACATACATAAGTTCAGAGCTAGATAAAAACATAAAAAGGAGTGAGTCAACTGGTGCTGATGGCTACTGAAGATGGATAAGAGCATAATGATTATTTACAAGAAAGATATCGAACTCTGAAATAGAAGTTTAACAATACAAGTATGGTGCTATATTAATACTCATAAAAACTTACAAGGGCCAGCTAATGGCAGTAGAACTTTCAGTGCAGGAAGAAGAACAGTTTCTGAGTCTTTAAAGTCTTTCAGTACTTTCAAAATCATAAAATGATCTTTGCTTTCCACAAACTCAGTAAGCTGCACTTCAGGAACTAATGGAGAAAATAAATGAACAGGAAAAAAAATATTGTTACAGTAAGGAAGAAAATCACAATAAAAACTATTAACCCAAGTATATTCACATTGGCACATCTGATGCACTCTGAACCGTTGAGCCACTCTGAGCCATTTTTTTCTGCCACTGTATCTGACTGTAAAATAAACTGTAGTAGAACCAAAATCTTATCAGGGGCTGGTTTTAATATATCTGAGGACATATTGATTTGTCAAAAGATAACGTAGTACCGTATATACTCAAGTATAAACCGAGTTTTTCAGGCTGTAAAATCAGCCTGAAATACCAAACTCGGTTTATACTCGAGTCAGTTACCTTTCAGTTGAAATTCGGAAGCCGCTCGCTCCCACGCTCCATATACTGGCTGCCGAATGACGTCACTGCCTGGCGCTGGGTAGTGACGTCAGCTGGCGCTTCAGTATAGGGAGCATGCGAGCGAGCGAGCGGCTGCCTGAATTGATTGCACTGCAGAAGCTGGAACAGGGAAGCTGCTACAGGGAAGCTGGAACAGGGAAGCTGTCACAAAAGGTACACACTGAACTGGAGGGAAGGGGGAGGGTTCAGATGTTTGGACACTACAACTCCCAGCTAATAAAGCATGCTGGGGGTTGTTGTTTCCTAACATCTGGAGTGCCAAGGCTTTAGTAGTTTTTTAAATGGACATCAGAATTCTCATACAGTAATAGCCATACCCAGTATGCCTATTACTGTATGAAAAATCTGCTGTCCATTTAAAGGGCAACTAAAAAACATTACAGAATCAGAAGGAGAATGTTATCTATTGTTGCCTTCTGATTCTGTATTGGTTTGAAGCTTTAGTTGCCCTTTAAATGGATGGCAGAATTCCAATACAGTAGTCCCATACAGTAATAGGAATACTGGATTTGGCTATTACTGCATGGGACTACTATATTGGAATTTTGCTGTCATTTAAAGGGCAAATAAAGCCTCAAAACAATACAGAATCAGAAGGCAGTAGTGGTCACAATTTCTACCCTCAGTTTATTCTCGAGTCAATCAGTTTAAATAGTTTTTTCTGGTAAAAATAGGTACTTCGGTTGTTGACTAGTCTTGTATTAAAGATAGTGCTGAAGCCAGGAGGAAGACTGACAGTATCAGTTTTCTATGGGATAGTGCTCCTCACAGAAATAATATTGGGAGGTAGGAATTACCAGTCCTATATTCCTGTCCCAAGTGCTTTTCATTTTAAATTGTTTTTAAAAAAAACACACTATAATATCCTTTAAGGTGGCTATACAGGAAGCAACATTATAGGCTGATCGGCAGCCAATAATATTTCTATAAATAAAAAAAAATTAGCACAAAAGATAAAGAGACCGGCCCAAGACTGATGGCATGATTTTGCCACCGTACACCACACTCAATACCATTATGAGTTGAGACACAGTATATTGCTATGTGTATGGCCACCATTAGGTTTGGTTCCCTTTTACGATTTAAAGTGTTATTTTATGCTTAGGAAGTTCCTTTTCTTTTCTGGGTGATTTATATATTTTACATTAGAGGATCCTTTAAAACCCTTGTTGAGACGTCCTTGCTAAGCACTGGATACATCCTCAGGGTGCATCCTAGCCAGAAGACTGCTTCACTGACGAGATCCACACTGCTGATCGGAAGCAGGCATAGTATAAAATCCCTATTACATTGTTTTATGTAGTATTTATAGCACCGGGACACTTTAGATACACTGATTTTAAGTATCCAGCTTATGACTGTATTTGGCACAAGCACTTTGACCGGGATGGACTAGAGCATAATCTTGTGCAATATACTGGTAATGTGTATGGGTTCCCTATATTTCTATAAGAAAACACTTTGTGATAGGTTTATTTGTGGTTAATGAAGGTGTCAGCGTTTGTATATAGACACCTTTCATTATGGTCTTTTACCTCCAGTTTATATGATGTAAGAATGGTGTTATTATAATGTTTCTATGAAAATATTTTGTGATCTAATAAACTATGCACTGGACTGACACAAGTGTAAAAATGTAATAGCTTAAGCTAAGTTGTTGTGTGCTGCAGGTGGACAATTCCACACGTGGTGGAAGGTAAAAAAAAACAGCGCCATTACTTTTAGCATTGTAAAAAAGATTTGCAATAAAACAAGTACCTTTCATCAAGAGAAGATACAGTGCTTTGCATGTATATATTTGAATTTCTTCTGTGTCTGGAAAAGCTCTCATGGCATCAAAAATCAACATAAATATATCCACTTCATGATCCAACAGCAAAAAATGAATTACGTCTATAAAACAGATATGCAATATAAAGACTTAAAAAATCAATTGTCTGACAACATTCACACAACCCTAAACATGAATCCATTCAATTAAAGTAGAACTAAACTGAATTAAAGGGAAAATAAAGCCTCCAAAGATCTTTGTCTCAATTCTCTCTAGGGCCGCAACAGAAAACCAATCAAACTGTATAATCAAAATAAAGTTAAAGCACAGTTCATGTGATAACACTAGAAGACCGGAGTAAAACAATGAAAAACAGGTGAGAAATGAACAAATAGTGCCAAAAGAACTCAGAATGTAATTCAATGACAATACTGCAAGATCTGTAGTTGAGCTAGAGCATGTGTTCACCTCCTGCCAGCCCAATCACACTTGTGACATACTGCCAATACTTTTTGAAGCCGATTTCTATTTAATGCAGTAACTAACACAAGTAAAAGGATGCTGTACGGAGGCTTTATCCTTTGTAAAGTTCTTTCTCAGCAGTAAGGAGGAGGATTCCTAAGAATAAATTGCACTCTGTTCTCGGTGTAAACTATTAATCTTGAAATCATGATTAGAATAGAATTAAGAATTTAATTTTACCTGAAACAAGGACGACTGTTAAAGCTTTTAGAATGGTAGTTAGAACACTGACATCTGTAAGATAGACTGACAGGATTTTCAGAATTTGCCTAAAAAATACATCATACAAGAATGACATTACAAATGAGAAAAACAACATTATTTAAAACACAGCCATCCATTAGCATTCTAATTCACGAAACAGCTTCTTGCAATATTTGCTCCAAAGCTGGCCTATAGCACACAGATATTTTATACACAACAAACAAGCATATAAACAACAGCCAAATATACACACTTTACTCTAATCACCCAGACAACACCCTCTCCCTATCAAAGAACCCTGGGTAAAGGCCTGAACCACTAGGTCCCCATCAATAGGTTCCCAATATATTGCAAGATATACTTAACTAAGGTTGTGCTCACTGGGTTTGGCCCACCCCACTCACCGCATGTTTCTGGGGCCTGGTGTATGGGAAGACCCAATCTGCAATTAGGGTTTCTTTCCATTGGTCGTGTCCCAGAGTAGGGCCTGGGGTAGCAAGCTCAACTTTAGAAATGAGAATTAAGGGTGGGAACCTAGCAGTTCAGGTGCTCACCCTGTGTCCTTTAATGGGTGGGGAAGGTAAAGTGGGGGTTCAATTTGGTTTACTTTAATTTCCCTTTCAAAAAAAACCTATTTAATATTAAGAAATCCAAGATGTTTCACAGCTAATATAATACCTACTGATGAACACCAAGGACATCCCATTCCCTTCCAAGATCAACAGGGGTCTGCAATCTCTGCAAAGTATCAGGACAAACCTCTATTAATCTGCACAAAAGAGACCAACCAACCTGGAAAATAACAAAATACAAATACGGTAAACAAATGCAGACATTGAATGTATTCCCATTACAAACAATTGTTTTCAATTGGCAACTAATGCCTCCAAACAACAAGATGAAATAAGAAGACAATAGCTGCTTCTGGCACATTGCATTTTTTCATAAACTGCTGCAGGAATTTTAACGACAGCTAAAAACACTATAGTCAACACTATAACATCGCTTGCAGTGGACATGCAGGTGTCTCTTGCAATACCCTGCCAAAAGTCATGCAAGTGATAAACAAAGCTTAGCGTGAATTTCTTGCTGTTTTTTTATTTCCCAGTGCATCGCCCTGTTCGACTTAAAAACATTCACATTTGTCTCACTTTGCTGTGGCTGTTTAGAAAATAAGCTTTACATACATGTCAGTAATAGATTCTGTAACTGTTCTTGCCAGTACAGCCCATGTAGTTTTCAACGAGGCTTGTGAGCATGTGCTCCCAAGGAGAGGGGGGAGTTTTGGATGCTGACCAAATTTCCTCAGAAGTTTCAGTCCTATACTCAAATGTCCATAGAATGGTAGGTGTTTGTCCCCAACCCCCTTCCCCAAAATGCAATGTAGAATGTTTGTTGTTTGTGTTGACCTACATTTTAATCCCTCCTCTTCTTTTTTAACCAGTTTTAATGATCTATTGGACATTATGAAGAATGTTTTAAAAAAAGAAGGATACTTCCTGAAAAAGTACGACACCTAGTGAAAGTCTTATGGTCAAATTGAGGTAAGCATGCCAATTAATTAGGGGGTATGTGAAAAAAAAAAGAATGGAAATGATGGAATAAATGAGTAGGTCTTTTGATTCTTCATAATGGGCCCCTGGTGTATTTCCTGGTAGGAGGGGTTGATGGGGGAGGGGGTGTAGAAGGAGGAAAGAATTTTTTCTCCCCCAAAAACTAACACTCTCAATGTTATTTACCTAGATTTCTTGCAAATGGACACTTTTTTAAATCTCTAAACATGGAGTCCAGGATGGGGCGAGCCACCATTCAAAGAATTGTGCCGGAGACATGCAGACTGTTCTGGCAAAATCTCCAGACTTAATTCATGCCATTCCCGAATAATGTGAAATGGGAGGAGATCAGTTTTCAGTTTTAGGAGAAGCACAACTTCCCAAACTGTGTATGTACAATCAATGGAAAGCACATTCACATTGTGATGCCACCCTTAAGTAACAGCAGGTACTTTAACTATACAAAGTACTATTCTATGAAGCTTTTTTCTACATAGATGTGGGGTCCAATGGAAGCTACAGTGACTCCAGTATATTCCAGCACTTCTGATTTGGGATGAAGCTGTGACAAAGACAACTGGACCTACCACCCCCTAAACCATGGCCTGGAAGAGAACACCCACCCTTCCCATATGTATTTGCGGCAGAAGAGGGATTTGGATTGGCAGAGCAAGTGATGAGACCTTTTGCTCAAAGGTCTTCAAATAATTAGAGGAGAATATTCAACTACCAACTGAGTAGAGCACAAAGGGTAGTTGAGTGCTCCTTTGGAATACTTGCCAATAAATGGAGAGTGCTACATACCTCCATACAGCTGAAACCAACACATGCTATTGTGGTAGTGAAAGCTGCTTGTGTCTTACATAACTTCCCGATGGGCAAAGAAGGGGTTATTGTCCTTGAATCTATAGAGCAGTCACTACGTAATATGGGCACTTGTGTGCCATGCGGAGCAGTGAGTGGCATTACATTAAAGAATAAACTATGTGACTATTTTATGCCAGCCGAAGGTTCAGGGACATGGCAAACCCAATATATTAGATGATTCTTTCCCCACTTATTTAATATTCTACCCCAATTCCAGTTTTTCATTTTAGATTGTTCACATTCCCGGTTGATATAAAATATCATTTTTATTTTGTGGTGTTTTTTGAAAATAAAAAAAGATATTTCTTCAAAACCAAAATTATTTATTGACAGCAAATAAAAAAAAATAAAAAAAGAATTTTGTGCTTTGTGCAAAGGTATTTCAGGTGAACCAGACAAACATGACTGTTATTATACTTGTTCATCTCTGGTTCTCTGTAGATTTCTAGAGCAGGCGCATTAACTATGGCACGTTTTTTTTATTACAAAATTGGCCATTTCATATAAATATATTTTAAAACTTTAATCAAGTGCTATAGCAAACTTAGCTATTTCTTATGTGAAAAAACTAATTTCTGTCAAGGCACATACTTGTGTTTAAATATACTGTGTCAACAGAAAAGGCACATATTTGGTCATTGTTCTAAAATCAAAAAATGATTTTACATAGCTTTTAAACAAGTGAAAAAAACTATAACTATAACATGTTTAACTTAAATTAGAAACATTCGGTTACATTTTTATATAAATAAAATGTAAATATGCGGTTGCTGTGGCCTTTGTATGGAATGTTGCATTTATTCTGAATACATTGCTGTTCTGGTCTTGACGGCAAAGGCACAATTTGACGCTTGTTCTGTGGTAGTTGATGATACCATCTTGACTGCATTGCTACTTCAGGCTGTGGATGATTGGAAGGCATTATTGGTAGGTGTGGTCTTGATGTAGCAGAAGGTAATATTGGGTACCTGAGAGAGGAAGAATGCATTGTTTGCTGATGTGGGGATTCATACTCTGGTGATGGTAATGAATTGTGCTCTGCTGATCTTTGTGGATTTCTGTGTAATTGACACAGAAGTCAAGTGTGATTTCATGGCATAAATCACAGCAAATGTTAGTGAAAATACCCTGTACTTTATCAAGTAGTGGCACCAAATGCATGGCAAATGTGTGAGATCTTTGTGAGCCAACCACTTTGTTAAGATCTTTCATTTTCTTGCTTTTTTCTCTACGACGGTCATCACATCTTGTATTGTGGAAATTAATGGATCTTCTTTTTTGCTTTTGTGCCCTCTACCCAATGCAAATCTGGAAGATGAGCCCTGGATGGTCTCAAAGAGACTGATGAATGTAAAGATGAAGGGTCTCTAGCATGGCCTTCGTTAGGAGCAGGTGTTATTGGAGCAGCACCTGGAGAATCATGTTCTTCTGCTGTTTCAGCTAGGGGATCTGCAGCAATAGACGTGTCTGTGTCCAGATTTTTCAGATTCAGAAATGGAATCCACTCCGTATATACTGGGACATCCTGATTCTGGGACATCCACTGCAACAATATTATCCTCAGATCTATGGAAGAGAAACAATATAACATACCCCTGTACTGGATTTCCATGGGAGGAACTGTAAGATTATAGCCTTATAATCTTACAGTTCCAAGAGGAGAAGGAAACCAGAAGCCACTTTTAATATCCTTATAATTTACAGTTGGGGATGCATTATCCACTATATAAATATGCATGTTTGATAACAAATGTTCTTTCAATGAAAATGTTAATTATAAGCTTACTCAAGCTCCATCGCTGGCCCAGCATTGTAGCATATCAATAACAAACTCTTCTGCTGATGTCAGAGCCACTGTGTGTGTCGTTTTTCTCTGCATTGTGATCTCTCAACGTTGCCTTTTGCAGATCTCCATTGTTTCTTGATATGCATGTGAAGGTTCTCGTTCATCCAGGTCATGGTATATCTGTTGTATTCAGTTAGATCAACTAGACTTAAAGTTTAATTCTTGAAGATGTTTTGCTAGTCGTCCGACTGGTTTTCTCAATTCCGTAGACCAGAACATCAAAGTCTGGGAGAATGGTAAACTGGAAGTAGAGGTTTACAGAAAACTAACCTATAAAGAACAGTATTTGATGTTTGACTCCCACCACCCTTTAGATCACAAGCTGGGTGTCATCAGAACCCTGCAAAACAGAGCAGAGAACATCCCCACTAGCACAGAGGCGAAGGCAAAAGAAATTAAGCACCTCATAGGAGCCCTTAAAACTTGTGAATATCCACATTGGGCCTTTGTCAAAAGAAGTAGAAGCAAAGAAAAGAACACAAATACCAACAGTTGAG
This sequence comes from Hymenochirus boettgeri, assembly GCA_019447015.1. NCBI lineage: Eukaryota > Metazoa > Chordata > Amphibia > Anura > Pipidae > Hymenochirus > Hymenochirus boettgeri. The sequence continues at coordinate 140,149,318 of CM033471.1, read as the reverse complement.
GTGGAAAGTAAGACAGGAGGAAGAACATGGTCATCCCATATGTAGCAGGGGTCTCCGAGAAATTAAGAAGAATTTTTAAAAAACACTGTATCCCAGTCTGCTTTAAACCAAAAAACATACTGAGGCAGCATTTGATAAATACAGTATATTTAATTTTATTTTTCAAAAGAAAAAAACATTATAATCCCTCTTTACAAGGCACTGGTAAGACCTCATTTGGAATATGCGGCGCAGTTTTGGAATCCCATATACAAAAGTGACATCTTGGAAATGGAAGCAGTTCAGAGAAGGGCAACTAAAATGATAAATGGAATGGAGAGGCTTGACTATGCAAGCAGATTAGACAAGTTAGGGCTGTTTATACAAGAGAAGTGACATTTGCGTGGGGACATGATCACTTTATACAAACATATTAATGGGCCATACAATAAACTCTCTGGTGCATTGTTTACTAATAGGTCATATCAGAGGACATGTAGACATCCTTTAAGATTGGAAGAAAAAAAGTTTAAATTAAGTTTAAATCTTCAGGTTAGGAAAGGTTTCTTTACAGTGAGAAGGGTAAAACTTCCAGCAGATGTGGTAATGGAAAGTTGATTGAATAGCTTTAAAAGTGGGCTAGATAAGTTTCTAAAACTAAAATATATTGAGAATTACTGGTATTAATTCATATACAGCAGTTCTGGTTGATCCAGGAATACTTTGATTGCATTTGGATTCAGGAAGGAATTTTCCCCCCTTTTTAGCTTGGGTTTTTTGCCTTCCTCTGGATCACCTGTTAGGTAGGGTTAAAAGGGAGGGTGAAAAGGTTGGACTTGATGGACGCATGTATTGATTCAACCTCAATTACTATGTTACTATGAAACACAAGAAAAGCAACATCATATACGCAGTGCAGTGTGCTCTAATTTGGATGTGGGGGAGACCAAACAGCAACTGCACAAAAGTATGGTCCAGCACAGAAGAGCCAATTCCTCAGCCATGTAGCTGCATCTAAAGGAAAAAGGACATACCTTTGAAGATTGTAATGTCAACATCTTGGCAAAGGAACATGATAGTTTCTAGAGAGGTGTTAAGGAGGCAAATTATGTGAAAATGAAGAAACCAAGCCTGAATAGAGGTGGGCGGGTTCGACACCAACTGTCTGGTTCCCTCCCATGTATATATACTTTTTCTCAGGTATTTCCAGCATTCCAGCGTGGTCTGTATTGGAGTTGTGCACCAATTTATTTTTTCTATAATACAACAGAAAATACTGCTAATCAAATACATTGCAATACTACCGACATCATGAATGTTTGGTTATTTTTATTAAAAATTGTCTACTATAAAGAATGATTACATAAGGATATTGAACAATTCAGAATAAAATATATATCTATTTACGTTTCTTGTCCTTTTGCTTGTCTATCATTGTGACCCAGACATCTTAAAGTAGTTCACTGGCTATGTTCTTCCGAATCTGCTTGGTCCAATGTGCGTCTTTATATCTGGTATTGTCCTTGTCATATAGCTCTGGATGGTGTGATAAGGTCCTCTGTTGCAATTCCAGCCGTATTGGATCAGGCCTAAACAAAACTCTCTCCTACAAACATGCGTGTCACAGCACTTCTTGTGTCCCTTGCGCCAAATCTCACCCCAAAGGAAGTGACATCACAGGAAGTAGCTGATATTCTTCAAAATAGCGCAAAATATCACATATACATTGCGTTTGCGTGAGATGTTTTTGCACTCTCATTGACTTGCATTATATGCGCATCTGTGCGATGATTAAATAAACGCTCAAAATTGGTGATCGTATGCACTTTTAATACGCAAAAAACACAACGCATTAGATCATTTATTGTGGGGCTTAGATCCAGCAATTTATATTATAAAGTGGCTACACAAGCAAAATGCAAGCTGAGAGGCGAACGCAAGTGGATCACAAAATGCTCGTGAAAACCTATAGTGGGGTCTTGCCCTTAAGTTATTGTGATATTAAATGTGCTATTAAGTGCCTTGAAAGAAAACCAATTTGAAACAATATATTTTTATCACATATATTCTAATAAATGTTACATGGCTTTTCTTTGTTGACATTTTAAATTCCACTGTTTGAAGTAGCAATAATTATTAAGTGGACCAAACACGCCTCAGCAGGAAGAATTCTCGGTAGCATTTAGCACAGACATTCAAAGAAACATGTAAGTAACCATATTACAAAACTAGGAAATGATGCAATATCCAGTTCCAATAACAACGTTTTCTTAAATAGCAAGAAATACAAAAGCTTTTATAGTAGTTCAAATGAAAGATAAAAAATAAATCACCCATTTATAATCTCAATTTTGAATAAAATAAATGTAATAATACAGAAAAATAACTAAAAAAAAAAAATATAGTAAAAATATTGTTAGCTACAGGTTGTTGTATTAGTAACTACAATAGCACACTAATCAATCAAGATCCTAGTGCTGTATTTAACCTACAAGTTAACCTTAGTGGTAGTAATTTGCCCACTAAAACAAAAACATTTTTTTAAATAAATGTTAAAAAATAAGCAGCAATCACAATCATTGTATATTTAAAGGATAAGTGCACTGTAAAATCAAGTTATGTTCATTTGGAAGCTGCAGCTTTAAAAATACCGTTGCCATATATTTTTTTTACCTATGTCCCTCCAGAGCCTACCTTTGTGCCTTGGAAGTTGCTGACATCTTGTTACTGGTTTGCTGAATGTTAAGCTCCGCCCCTCTGAGATTTCCTTTGCTTTCTCCTGCTTGAGCCTCAAACAGTAATGCTTGTGAGTTCCGTGCACATGCACGTGCATGGAACTCACAGGCATTACTGTTTGAGGCTCAAGCAGGAGAGTGCAAGGAACTCACAGGCATTACTGTTCTAAGGCAATTATTTCCTTCAGCGGTACTGATGATATTTTAGTGCAACCCATTTTTCCTTATATACTCTAGATTATCTTCCCATATAAAATTTTCCAGTATCTTCCCCACCCTTGAAGTTAAACTCATGGGTCTGTAATTACCAGGCTGTGATCAATTACCTTTTTAGAATATATTTAGAAATTACAGCAGCTTTTTCCCCATCCAGTCAAACTAAAAGAAAATAATGTATTGCCCATGTACATTACCTTTTGTATCACTGGAAATTTCAGGTAGGATTCCAAAACCAAAAGCAGCGGGGAAATCACATTTTTGTCCTGAAATATTTCTTGGGCTAGAGTTAAAAAAAAAATATTATTATAGCACATTACACAAATAAATGAAAAAGAGGAAAATACTCTCTACTATACTTACCACATTCATAAAGTGTGTGAGCATAAAGATCATCCAGAATCTGAACCAGAGTCTCGATCTGCTTGCCTTCTTCAACATTGTTTAGACGAACCACTAGTTTTCTGACATTTTCATCAAGTTCTTCAATACTGCTCATGGTTTTTAATCTTTGATGTAATTTTTTTTTATTTTATTCATGGTTTCTGTAAAAAAAATTAATAAGAAAGGACATTCTTTTAAAAGGCATTTATAGTGAAAATTCTGACTTTTATAAATCTAAGTACTTTTGCCAGTTACCTCCCTTGTCTATTGGGAGTGTTGAGCTGTCAAAGTTCTGCATGTGCAGCTCAGCCCACATAAAGCATGACTATCTTCCATTCATTCTAACATTCGTTCTAACAAAAGGGGGAGATAGCTAAGCATGTGCAAAAGATGTAAAAAAGAGATTTTATGTATTCACTGTAGAAGCAACCTTTTTTACATATGGTTATAGTACAAATGAACTGTGGTGAAAGCCCAGCAGACTAATTAGTCACAGTCACCAGGACAGTAAATTGCCATTGTAAAGCTGGCCATACAACAGTTAGATGCTGAGCTTGGTACACACCATACAATAATTTAGCCCGACTGACCAAAGTTTTTGGTCGGTTGGGCCAAATTATTGTACGATTTCTTCTTGTGGCTGAGACCAACCACCGACCATTTGTACATCCGAATCAGACAAACTCACGATCAGAAAACCACTGGCCGATTGTTGGCTCCTAACTGCTATTGCCGTGACCCACAGTGCATCCGCCTGGCCAACCGGTCGGAAGCATAGAACGGTCCGCCAGGAGGAAGGATTGGAACATGTGTACCCAGCTTTAATGCCTATTAGACCTTAGGCCTTGTAGACACATGCAGTAAGGAAAGCTTTTATTTAAACTTTAGGTTACATTACATTAAACTTTACTTGGAACTTCAGAAAACACTACAATCTTTTTACCAATAGACTTTCCCGATTGTAATTACGATCAATATTACAATCTAATTTTGTATAATAAAATAGAGAAAGTGTATTATTTTTTGGCCAATCAATGGAATTGTTGGATTGTATGTCAGATTGTACATAAAATCGGCTTACTGTATGGTCCCCTTAACAGATTTAATTAGACCACAGATCGGTTTACTAATGATCGCTGGCTAATCCAATAATAATATTGGACCAGTGATCAATTAAACTGAATTTTTTTAATAAAAAAAAAACATTTATACATTGTAAAATTATTCTCTACTAAGTTGCATTTAGTACATGCAAGTAATAGATTCTGTAACTAAGAAGGTTTCCATGTTGTTGCCAGTACAACCCTGAGCCCCTGAAGCCCCCTGACCCCAGTATTATCTGCCTCTATGCACACCAACATGGAAAAAGTCTAAAAACTCTTTGAAATCTGTTGTTACCCTGCAGTTTATTTACCAACCAGCATGATTTGTATACAGCTTTACTTGGGCAATACAAAATCAGGTCATTTTACTAGTTTGTAAGCTGTCTGGCAGTGGCATTCTGCACTAGCTGTAGGCAGTGATGGTCCTTTTGGGGAGGCCTGTGTGCAGCATATAAAGTAGATTGTAGATACTCACACAAAATTGTTCAATGTTTGGCTCAAATCCCACTCTACACTGTCTTTTGTGGCAAAATCCAACAACATTCAAAACAAATGTAAGAGAGGTGCTCTCATTTTGCATGTTGTTAGGCCTGAGTAGAGGGCGTTACAGTAGTCCAGCTGTGACGTGATAAAGTCATGAACTAGGGTTCTTCTGGGGGGATGAGATGTTTAATTCTTTCAGTGTTACCAAGGTGAAAGTATGTTCACCATAGCAGAGATATGAAATTTAAATCACCATCAATTATAACCCCCAGGCTGTGCACAAGCTCATAGTTATGCAGATCTGTACCCCCTATCCTTAGTGATGATGGTTGCAGGAGGAGCTGTTTTGATAGCAGTTGCTGGTCTTGAAATACAAGGACTGTGTTATATATCATTATTGGGGACAGGATAATTTAAATATATTTACATAAAGACTGCATTGAAATTCCTGTTCTGTGTCAGGTAGAGGAAGGACCTCTTAAGGCTGAGGCCACACTGCAGCGCACAAGAATCGCGCACAAAATCGCGAGCGTAATCGCACGCGATTGTGTGCGCTTTTCTTGTGCGTTCGCCTTTTCGCGTTATGGAAACGCTGCGTTAACGCACCAAAAATGGTGAACGCATGCGTTACCAAAACGCGAATGGCCACGCAATCGCATGCGCATTGGAAATCACGGGAATTTTCGCGTGCCCGCGATTTCCAACCACGAGCGCGAAACGCTAGTGTGGCCTAGCCCTTACTGTTATATGTCAGCTTCTAGGAAGCAAGGCTGCAGCTTCCTTGTATTGATCTGTTCAGCACTACAGAGCATGTGAAGTGTACTGTATACACTTAGCTGGGTATCACCCAGCTTAGGTGGATTATGGGAACTGAACTTTAGCATCCACAGGATAATTTCATAAATCACTCATCAGCTACAGCAAAGGAAAAGGGAAGACATACAGGGAGATGCAATATCCTGTGCTAATGAGAAAATAAGCGCTAAAATCACTCTAATCTATGTACTAACGTGTTAGCAAAGGTTTTGCACTGCCTGCGCCATGTCGCAATTTTTTTTCTTTGTGCAGCGCAAAGCGATGCAATAAATTTTGAGCCGGTTTCTGTGCGACAATTAACACCTCTTCAATGGTGTCTTTAAAATACACTCAAAAAGGTCGCAACTTACCGCTAGCATATTCGCAATGTATTAAGAGCGCAAAGTAATTAATACATTGCGGTAACAAGTGTAGGTAGGTTGCAATAGCGAAATATACTGCATCTCCCCCATAGTTTGTTGTATGTAGTGTGTGCTTTCTATTATGACAATGTGGCTAGAGACTCTTGTTCCCTTTTAAGACAATGATTTAAAAATCAGACTTTCACAAACCATCAACCATGTGTAATTTAATTAGGTTACACATGGTTGATGGTTTGTGAAAATCTGGTCAGTCACAGGAAAGGTTAGGGTTGATTTGTATGAATTTAAAGCACTGTTGTTGCACTTTAATCATGAGGCTTGATAAAGGCTCAGAACCAGGAGCCGAAACGGTGCCTGTTATAATGCCCAGTTAATAAAAGGACAGAGTGTTTTGAAAAATCCCTGAGTGCATTGGACTCTTTTTGGATTTTATATATATATATATATATATAAATTATATATATTTATATATATATATATATATTTGTTCTCCTTGATAAGGTACTAATTTACAGGTGCATTAATTTAAACCAGGATGTGAGGATTTATGGCAGGGATAGGCAACCAGTAGATCTTCATATATTTGAACTACAACTCCCAGAATTCCTACAAGCACTCTGTATCCAGGGAATACTGGGCATCACATTTTCAAACAACTGGGGAGCTACTGGTTTCCTATCCCTGCTTTAACGTGTGCAAATTAGAATTGGCCTTATAAACACAAAAAAATGCTTAATGAACGCTAAAATAATATAAATTGTATTAATTGTAACATGCCTTTCTGACAGTGATCGATCTAGTACACACATGGTACTTATGACCGAAAGCCCTCCACTTTGGAACGCAAACATCCTGATGATGTATGTAAGCCGTTGTTCAGTAGGCGTGACGTTGTACGCCTACTCATGCTCCCCATGAATACTGCAAACTGGGTTTCATGCTCCCCATGAATACCCTCAATGCCTGAATCCAGTGTAGTATCATTGCTATTATGCTCTGAGTTTATACAATGATCTGCCACACAGTTATATTTGGGATGTATAATACTTGTATATTTAATTGACCTGTCTTTCATCCTATTGTTACTAATTGTATGTATACGGATACCTCAGGGGTTTTTGACTGATCACAGAGTTTAGTACTATATAAGGCCCACATGGAGGCACATATTGTTATGCCACCATGCTAGGCCCAAGAACTATCCCTGTCAGATATACCGGTATATCTTGTATTGAAAAAGCACTTTACTATACTGAAACATACATTTTGGAATATGGGTTATTCGAAGGGGAGTGTTTTTAATGTTTAGGGAATTTTTCTACCTGTCTAATATTTATATTACTATAAATGTACTTGCTACTCCCATGGTTTGTTTAATAAAGGAGCTTTTTACATTTCTGTATTGGAAAGTGTGCCCAGTTTGTTATATCCACTACTCTGCCCCTTTTTTGATTTCTGACAGATGCAAAAACTCTGATAATTTCTTAACTATTAACACATAACCCTTACACAATCAAACATTTGTTATGAATAGTTATCGGGGGGTTAAGAAGAAAAAGTGCAAATTAAAGGGACAGTTCAGTGGAAATTATCAATATTTGTTAAATTGTTAGTTTGTGTAATGCATACTTAGTTATTCTACATATTTTCTTCCATTTTGAAAAATCAGTTGATTTCATACCCTTTGCTGTTCCCTGCTGTTGACATCAGTGAGCTAACATTTCAGGTTCTAACGGTCCTTCTTCTTCACAGGATGCACCACATCCTTGGTATGTGCCTAACAGTAATTTCTACTGATTGGCTGTTGTATGGGTCAAAGATGCTCAGATCTCTACTGAGCAACTGGATCAACCCAGGCGCTGGGTCAAGGGCCAAACCATAACGGTCTCTACTAGGGGTCCTGCAAACAGGAAGTCAGTATTTCGGTTGCATTTATTTATACACAGACAAAATGCTGAATTGGCAGATTAAGGTCATTGGAATGAAAAAATACTGCTCTTTTTTCTGAAAAGTACATGTATTTGCACTGAACTTCCCCTTTAACTACAAATGTATATATGTATGTATAGTTTATAGTTTATATATATGGGGACGCAGTGCTGTACAACAAAAAATACAACAAAGTCGTACAAGGGGGATAAATACATAGATAGTTCAGTACATAAATATATAAATTATATAAACATAAGTGCTAGAGCTTTGCCACAAGAGGAAAAGAGGTCCCTGCCCCGTAGAGCTTACAATCTAGTTAGGTGGGAGACATATGCAGTGCAAATAAAACAATCATATACTGTGCTGGTTAAAAGGTAGGATGTGAGGCTAGATTAAACCTACTAATTGAGGTTTCTTGACGTAGATAGAGGGGAATAGAATTCCAAAGGATGGGAGCCACGAGAGAGAAAAGTTTAAGGTGTGAGGAAGCAGAACGTGTGGGAGGCCTGTACAGGTGCTGGTTCTGTTTAACGACGAGCCAGGTTGTTGTTGATACAGAGGAGATTTGGGATCCTGTTTATTATAGAGCGAAACAATACGTGTAGTAAAAAGTACTGTGATACTTTCAATGTACTAACAGTTTATTTTAGTAGACAAGCTTTTGAGGGATCCACCCTCTTCCTCAGGTCAGAGCAGTACTGATTGAAACAAAGGTTAACAGAAAGTAAAAAGCTAATTACATTAGATAACAGATAATAATAGCACCACCCCACCCCCACCCCCCAAAAAAATGTTTTTTGGGTTTATTATCTTGTTATCTAATGTAATTATATTTTTACTTTCTGTTAACCTTTGTTTCAATCAGTACTGCTCTGACCTGAGGAAGAGGGTAGATCCCTCAAAAGCTTGTCTACTAAAATAAACTGTTAGTCCATTGAAAGTATCACAGTACTCTACTTTTTACTACATATATTGGACTAATACAGCAAAACAATTATTTTTACCAAACAATACGTGTGGCAGAGTTAAGTATAGACTGAAGGGGACAGAGGTGGGAAGCAGGAAGACCAGCAAGTAGTAGGTTGCAATAGTCCAGGCGCAATAGGAGAGCATGCATAAGCATTGCAGTAGTCGGGAGAGAAAGTATTTTGCAGATTGAGGCTATATTGCGAAGGAAAAAGTGGAAGTTTTCACAACATAGTTAATGTGGTTAGAAAGGAGAGAGAGGAGTCAATAATTACCCCTAGGCAGCGTGCCAATTGGATGTGGAAAATGGGGGTATTGTCAACAGAAATAGAGAAAGATGGGACAGGACCAGGTTTAGGAGGGAAAATGATCAGTTCACTTTTAGAAAGATTTAATTTGAGGTAGTATTGAGACATCCAGGAGGAGATGGCAAGGAGGCAGTCTGAAATACGAGATTGGATGTCAGGAGTTAGCGTAGAGGTGGACAAGTAGATTTGTGTATCATCTGCATATAAATGATACTTGAAGCCAAAAGAGCCAATTACTTCTCCCAAGGAAATAGTGTAGAGGGAGAATAAAAAGGCTGGGTACACACTGCCGTGGACGAATTTGCAAACGATCGATTGTGTGTTCCCATAGAGAACCACACGATCGATCGGAATTTTCCGACATGCCTCATCGTTCGTTCGGCCGATCCGGACGAACGAACGATAAATGTTGGTCGCAGCCGCCCGCCCCACACCAACCGATATTATTGTCCGATCGACTGAAAGTGCCGTGAATCGGACGGTCGGCCTAAAATATTGTCTGGTGTGTACCCAGCCTTAGGGTGCAAGAACAGACCCCTGCGGCTCCCCCACACTAAGAGAACCGGAGAAGAGGTGTTGTTAGCATAAGATACAGAGAAATTTCAGTTAGAGAGATAGGATAGAAACCAGGATGCCACTTGATAATGCCACTTCATTTTTCACGTATGCTCAAGGAGTGAAGTGTCTGCATTAAAGGATAATGAAAACTTAAATATTTATATTATGAAATTCAAATAAACCTTTATCCAGACATAGTGAAGTGGGGTGTTGCACAATGATTGGGGAAAAGTTGTATTTGCCTTTCATCCTTTAGTGCACATTCCTGCCATGGATTGTATAGATTCTTTGAATAGTGAACAGTATTGTAAGTTTGGAGTCTGTACCAGGAGGACTACAAAAAGAGAAAGGTAACTAGTCAAATAGTTACCCCTCCATAATCAAAAAATACCCATCCCAAAAATACCAATGGATGGAAAGAAATTACAGTCATTAGCAAGCAAAATTTGTGTGTGTGGGGGGGGTTAACCTGCTGTTAATAGTAAGAGGCGGGGGTGGACATGTCCTTTAAGGACAAATATACCCACCTCTCCTCATTACTATTCCTTCTTCCTAAGTCCTCACCCCTGTATATTTTACCTAACAGCTGAACTTATTTAGACTAACAGGGAGATTAGTTAAATAAAATCTGATTGGATGGAGCAAAATTAGCACCATTTTGAACAATAAGAACTTTTATTGAATAACCTTGTTAGTTTCCCTTGGCGTTCAGGTCCTTTTGTGCAGTCCCCAAAGTAGCCAAATGGGAAGACACGCTCTGCAAGGAGGCATGTATTCCCATTGCCTGCATCGGACTGCCACTAACAATGCAAGAGGGGAAGAACAGAAAGGAGACTTTGAGTAAGTACAGCTGTTAGGTAAAGTATCCAGGGTAAGGACTTTAGGTCCTCACCCTGGGTACTATGCAACTATGGAACTGGGAAAAGGTGAGTATAATTGTCCTTTAATGGTCTATGATATGTTGCAACAGGCAGATTTCTACAGTGGAGCAGTTAGCATGTGCAGAAAAGCATAAGTCTACAGGGTTGATGAATAACTGCCCAAATCAGTGTAAATTCCACACTACCTGATGTATTACATTATTTTATTGGGTTTTACACTAACTAAGTGGTGCCTGCACCATTTACAAGGTAAGTAACATCGCCCTGTTTAGCTAAATAGTGTGAGCATAAAATGTTGGAAAATAATATATATATGCTTTCCAGACAGATCGTGATTTGCCATAATGTTGGTCGCAAATTGATTGGGCCAGATGGTTTTCTAAACCTTACATGGAATGTCAGGAGGTAAGATTACAGTATATTGCCAGCTTTAATGTAGGAGTTTAATGAGATGTTCTGCAAGGTTAGAAAGCAAGGAGAAACTCCCATACACTAAGATTTTGGCATAAAATGTGCTGAATGGATCATAAGACTGCAGTGTTTTGTTCATTGGTAATCATTGGTAGGGATTCTGAGAAATTAACTATTAATGGCACAAATAGTTAAGCATGTTTCAATATCTGTTCCATTCATGGTTCCTTTTCTTCACTACTAAAAATTCAGAAACTCCAACCATGTTATATCCAGGAGAATCAAAGCAAATCAATAAAATAAAACTGTATGTGTAGGTAGAGAGAACAGAAAGTTACTGCGAATTGTAAAGCAAACTGTAAAAAACTGAACTATGTGTTTTCAGTTCTGCAACCATGTCAACAAAACAGAAATAAAATGTTACCCTTGGTGGATGTGAAAGTCTTTCCTACCAAAGGTAAAGGAAAAATCCAAAGATAAGTTACAATGTGACATATTATGGATCACAACAGATACATGTTATTACATTGAGTTACAAAGTGACATATTATAGTTACAGATCACAACAGATACGTGTTATTATATTGAGTTACAATGTGACATATTATGGATCACAACAGATACATGTTATTATATTGATTTGGGTGGGAAAGGTTTACCAGGAGCCGAGTTGCATTAAGACTGTTTGTTATATTAAGTAACAGTATACAGCTATGTAATTAATATTCAATATTGGCGTGTCAACCATTAGCTTTTGTTGAGCTACAACTAACACAATCATCCCACACAAAGCCCAAGGCTGCTGGGGTGCAGAGTTACAGATGAACAGTTGTGTCCATGTTTTCCAGGTCACTGTACTGCCCACAGCTCATTGCCAGCACTGGGGTCCTTATCATTTGATGGCCACTGTTGTTATTTGCATTAGTGTGGTTACCAGTCACCATTCACTGGACTGGGGCTATTTTGGTGATATCCCAGATAGGATAATGTCTCACACTACAGGAAGGGAAGTCCTACAGACATGATCTTAAGGGTTAATAAGTGGATAATGAGAAGGCTGGGTGTCTGTACATTGGGTAACAATTGCCAGCAATAGACTTATCTCAGCTAGGACTCAAGTAACTTACCTACAGTCCTACAGAGCAGAACGACTCATACACAAGGTCTCCTCTACCAGCACACACAACATTCGGACACAGCAAACAACACACACCCTCTAGAACTTTACAAGTGAGCAATAGGATGAATAGACTGTCAATCATGTAAGGGGCCGCCCTTTTAACTCCTATTGGTTGTAGGATAGCTAGTCACACGTTCCTCAAATATAAACATCTTGATTTTCACTTATTAGTCGTCTATTTTCCAGTAGGAGCCCAGTGAGTGTGTGAGCGAGCGAGCGAGCGAGCGAGCGGAATCATTCTGAATCCTTGGCCGGGAGGTGGGACCCCTGTTTGGCCTTGTCTACCACCCCAGCTCTCTCTTTCCTCTGCTCTAACCCAGCCCGTAAACGTCAAAGGCATTTTAAGTGTAATGTTGCAGGGCCGGGCCCGCATGTCACAGTGTATGGGCTCAGGGGTTAAGTCACTGGAACTAATCCTGACTGTTAGAGAACACAGAGCATTCCAATGTGTAGTGCAGTGCACTGCCCAGAGTGGGATTAATACTGAATGGGCCCCAGGCAATGTTGTGGTTGGACAGAGAGTATAAAAAAATCCAAAGGCAAGCCTTTAACCCTTTCACTGCCAGGAGATTTTCATTTTTTTTTTGCGTTAACTGCCAGAAGAATTTTCAGGATTTTGCCCTTAATCGCTTTAGACTAATTTTACAGTAGGAAACCTTGCAGTAAATCAGGAATATTATACATTGTTTTTTTCAGCACAAAGTGTACTTTAACATGGTAACAGAATTTTGTAACTTTTCTGGAAATTTTACTGGAATTATGGGTAAAATATGTAAAAAAAATGAAAAATTTGCAAATTTTCATGGATTTTTCCCATTTTTACTTATAGTTATCTTAAGGTTACGCACAAAAATCTTACTGTTTCTAAAAGCTCAGATACTCCCGAGTACAACGATACCAGATATATGTAGGTACCCGACTTTTCCTGTACAGGAGAACCCCCCAAACTAAAACTGTACCTCCTAGAATATTACACCAAATTAAAATGTGTAACCACTACTAACAGTTAACATAGAATATCTACCAAATTATCTAAACTATCCCCACAAGTGAGATATTTTTAGAAACTACACACTCGCAGGATTTTACGAGTGAGGTTAGTTTCGATCAAAATGCAGATACCCGGACGCAGCTCTTCGTCAAATTGTAAGTTACTTTCTCACATTTTCCTTTTTTTCCTCAACTGTAAAATCAGAGACAAAATCAAATGCGAATTTCAGCTAAAAACTGTGGAGGAAAGTTCAAACGCATCTCAAATATGAAAGCCTAACCCCTCCCGAATAAAACGGTATGCCACATTCATGGGTGTACCCAGAGACATGGCTACCAACTAACCCAGAGCGTGACCAGTGCCAAATGTCAGTAGCAGCAAAAAAAAATTAGCCAGTTTTGTATTTGAACAGTCTGCAGTTTTTCCACAAAACACCCCCCCAACTCAAAAATACCCCCCACAACCACTATATATTCCTGAAATCCTACACACCTTCAGCTATGTAACGCTGTAGTTCGTTCATTCATATCATCAATGGTGTGGGCGCAGTTCTTCGTAGAAATTTGCACTTTTACCAGATTTTCAAAAAAAATGAACATCAAACAGCGTTCAAAAAGGTCGAAATCATGCCAAAACCCCATGGAATGTAAAAAAAAGCTACTAAATATCAATCTCCCAAATGTCCTGAATCAAACGGTATGCCATATGTGCGGTTACACACGTGGACGTGGAAGCCAAAAGACACAAAGTGAAACAATGCACAATGGCTCAGAAACAGCAAAAATATTCAGTCAAATCTGAATTTGAACAGTCTGCAATTTTTCCCCACAAAACAACCCCCACAAACCATATATTTCTCGAATCCACACACCTTTATCTACGAAATTCTGTAGTTTGTTCATTCGTACCATCAATGGTGTGGGCGCAGTTCTTCGTAGAAGTTCACAGTTTTAGCAGATTTTCTAAAAAATTTGAAAAAAAAGGTAGAAATCATGCCAAAATCCCAAGTAATGTAAAAAAAATTTACCAAATATCAATCTCCCAAATGTCCTGAATCAAACGGTATGCCCTATGTATGGTTACACACGCAGACGTGGAATCAACTAATAGTTTTAGGGTAAAAAAAAAAAAAGGGTGTGTGTATCACTTTAAGAATTTTTTTGTGTGTATTTCCCCTTTTTTTCCCCGATCATTCCCAAAGATGATCATCAGATGATCATCAGATCATCTTAGGGAATGATACCGAACTTGGAATACGGGGTCGAGGGGGCTAGGGGGGCAGCTGAAAGCTGCCCCCGGGTCGGCCCTAGCGCGCGGTGTTTTTCAGATTTTAAAGGGGAAGCCACAGATCGTATATTCACGATCTGTGGCAGTTAAAGCATTCTCTGCACAGATCGTGAATATACGATCTGTGGCAGGGAAAGGGTTAAAACACATGCGGGAGGGGGAGTAGGAGCAGTGCAGTTCATATGCAACTAAAAAGGGAAAGTTTAAATCTAAACTTTGAATTTGTCTTGAAAGGCTGCACAAAGCTCTATTAAAGGGCCTCTCCACTCATGGTATACTTCCCTCTTTCAGTTTAATTGAACAACAGGTAAAGGAGCTATGTCCCCCCTCCCATTATACAGTTAAACTGTCAGGAGATTGTGCTCCAGCGTTACACTGATCATGGCTCAATAGAGCCAAAACTGGTCTGTAGCTGGCTCTCTGGTTTTGCATTTAGCTTGTGGAATGCTTTTAAAGCCTCCTAGTAGGTGTAGCATTTTCTAAGGGCCACCATGGAATTTGTATGTTCACACCGTGCTTGTGTTGGTTTCCTCCAGGCACTCCGGTTTCCCCCACAATCATAAAGACATACTGATAAGTTGTATGTGTCAAATAAATGTGCTTAGATTGTAAGCTCTTCGGGGCAGGGCCTGATATGAATGTATGCATGTAATGTAATTGTAAAGCGCTGCGGAAGATGTTGGAGCTCTATAAATCCACAATAATAATAATAATAGGAATGTGGAAGCAACCTAGAAGTCTCCATATTTTATTTCAGGTATCCCACCCCTCCTGGATCGTCCGGGAGTCTCCCTCATTCTGGGGTGGTCTCCTGCACTCCACGAGACCACCCCAGACTCCCGGACTAGAGAGGAGACTTGAGTCTCCTCCCAAGTCATGCCCACTTTCCAAGGCCACACACCCAGAATGCCCCTAACTCCACCTCCAACCACCCCTAGAACACAGGCCACACCCCTTGTGACATCACGCCCCGCATGACATCGCCCCCTTTCCCCACCCTGCCCGGAAGCCTGAAGGGGCAGGGTGGGATGTCTGTTATTTGCATATGCCTAAGGGCAAGTCCAGCCCTAAAATGAAAACTTACATACAGGTAAATCACCCCCCAAAACCCTAAACGGTAATAGTTTCAAATCTGAAATATATAAGTCTAACCTGAAATCCTGCACAATGTTCTGTTACCCGTTTCTGCTTCCTGGTTGTTCCAGTTAGTACACAAACAATACAAAATAAAGCTAATTGTGGATAGAAGACCACTACCTAGAAAGTCCTGTAAAACTCTAATTAAATAAATAAGTGCTTAGGAGCCTACACTAAGGAGAGGGTAAAATATGACAATGAATAAGAAATGCAGAGTATAAAAGCAAAACATTAAGCTAGGAAAACAGCTAACAGGTAGCGTATCAAAGGAATAAATAGTAAGTGAGAAACTCATGTAGAAATGGATGGTCCGGGTGCATATGCCCCGAACCCTTCATTAGTAAAAGGACCGCTTAGCGTTTCCAAAGCCAAATATTGTGGGAACCAAATAGAGTATGGTATACAGGCACTCACCGCTTATAGGAGGTGGCCCAGGTGCAAACAAGCCCCAAGCCCGTTGCCACTGCTCTTCGAATCCTTGAAATACAAAATTAAGGAGCATGCACACTGCTCAGTAAATCACGACGTCTTCAAGTAAAATTCAAAAGTCCATCATTATTAGAATCAAAAAACACGAGTCATGAGGCATCCGCCTCACCCAGAAGTCAGCTTACCTGCCTATGATTAAGTGCTCTTGTAGCACGAAACGCGTCAGGCCTCATGACTCGTGTTTTTTGATTCTAATAAAGATGGACTTTTGAATTTTACTTGAAGACGTCGTGATTTACTGAGTAGTGTGCACGCTCCTTAATTTTGTGTTCCAGTTAGTAACTGTCTGTTATGGATTTGACAGTTGATATCACAGCCAATGACTGAATGTTAATCCCCTGTCTGCCTCTTCTGAGCATGACCAGGCTCATTACAAGTTTCTAAATTGCTCAGTATCCATGAGGCATCCAGAAGCATAGCAGGCATACAGTTATGAATTCATAGGACAAAGTATGATATATCAACATATTTTAAAGAAACCATTCTTTCTAAAAGATGTTCTTATGAGGATGGAGTTGTCCTTTAAGGGGAGTTGTAATACCTTATACTCTCCCTAGCTTATTTAATTTCTTAGGGCTTGGTCACACCACTGCGTTATAACACGAGATTCAATCGCACGTTAATAAGTGCACACTAGTGTTAAATAATTGGTCTGGCCACATTAGGTGTGCTTGGTGTCTATTGCGCTGCAATACAATTTTTTAGTGCATGTGATCCGATAGCAGGCCACCTCATATTCATGTTGTACAAAGCTGAGCAGAAGGGTGACATGGCTTCAGACTAGTCATTCTGTGCCCTGCTGTCCTCTAAGACAGCCCTTCTTAAAGCAACAAGTAGGGTTGTCCTAATTATAGGAGGTGAAAGGATATGTACACTGGAAAAAGAGTTTTTTTTTAATCCATCCCAACTATTACAGTAACATTTTTTTTGATCTGCCACCTATTTCTTTAGATATCTAATCTGAAGCATAAGTTGTTTCAGCTGTTACACCTTATCTTCTGCTGTGTGCTAGTACTGGATTTTGCTGTAACAGGAAGGTGGTAACTGTAACTGAATGGGTGGTAGTTGGGATATTCCATGTCTCAGTGCTTGATAATAGTGATTACCGAGCATGCTCAGTTTAAAAAACTGTCGGGTCTGAGGAAAGGAGGAACTGGCTAAGAGATGGAGCAACACACACACCTCAGACATACATGTATTTAATTATAGATTAAGATAAGGCAAAGTAATATTTTCAGTATACATACCAATGAAGGGCAGGCACAAGGACAAGAAACCCTTTAAAAGGGGCCCTTTAATCAGGAGGGATGTCACCCAGGCAGTGGCGCAACCAGGAGTCACTCTGCCCCTCACCAAAATTATGATGGGACCCCTCCCTTGGCACCATCTACAGTGGTTTTCTGGGAGAAGGCTGTATATGTCATAAGCAAAATAAGAAGATGCCCCCCCCCCAGCTCCTGTGCCATACAGATTGCATGGTATGCTCCCCTGGTAGTTATGCCCCTGCACCCAAGAGCCCAGATGCCATCCTGTGATGGCATACAGGGCACCTCCAAGAAATATGTGACCAGAAACCAATAGGCAAGCCAACCCTCCTTTGGTCTAGGACATTAGTATAGTATAGTATTTGAGGTTGAATAAAGATCCAACCCATCTAGCAATACTCTCATTTCCTGCATAACTGTTGATCCAGAGGAAGGCAAAAAAACCCACCAAACTTATGAAGGGGAAAAATTCCAATACCAGTAACCTGCAACATTCCTTGTTTGCAGAAACACATCCAGCTTTTTTTTTAACTGACCAGTGAACCTGCCATAACAACGTCTGCTGGAAGACAGTTCCATAGCTTCACCATTCTCACAGTGAAAAACCCTTTCCGAACTTGAAGCCTAAACCTTTTTTCTTCAGACTTAAGGATTGTCCACGTGTCCTCTGACATGCTCTATTGGTGAACAATGCCCCAGATAGTTTATTGTATGGCCCAATGTATTTATACACAAGCGCCTTTTCTCCACCATACATAATTGTAACTTTTCCAGTCTCTCTTCATATTCAAGCTCCCCCAATCCCCTTATTAATTTAGTTGCCCTTCTCTGAACCCTTTCCATTTCAAAGATGTCCCTTTTGTACAATTACACTGCATATTTCAAATGAGGCCTTACCAATGCTTTGTAAAGAGGGAGAATAACATTTTCCTCCCTTGAATCCTTACCTCTCTTTATACAAGACAATACCATGCTGGCTCTGGCTGTTGCCGACTGGCACTGCTTGCTTCCTTTAAGTTTGTTATCGACCAAAACTCCAAGATCCCTTTCCAACCGGGATTCACTTAACACAGAGCCATTTATAGTATAAACAGCACAAGTCCAAAATGCATCACCTTACATTTATCAACATTGAATCTCATCTGCCACTTAGCAGCCCAATGTGACAATCTATCTAGATCCCCCTGCAACGATTGCACATCCTCTGAAGTTTTTAATGGTCAAGAAAGTTTTGTGTCATCAGCAAACACAGAAACCTTTCTGAGAATACCCACTTCCAAATCATTAAAGGATAAGTGCACTGTAAAATCAAGTTATGTTCATTTGGAAGCTGCAGCTTTAAAATTACCGTTGCCATATTTTTTTTTTAACCTATGTCCCTCCAGAGTCTAGCTTTGTGCCTTGGAAGTTGCTGACATCTTTTTACTGGTTTGCTGAATGTTAAGCTCCACCCCTCTGAGATTTCCTCCGTCTACTCCTGCTTGAGCCTCAAACAGTAATGCTTGTGAGTTCCGTGCACACGCACTTGCACGGAACTCACAGGCATTACTGTTTGAGGCTCAAGCAGGAGAGTGCACGGAACTCACAGGCATTACTGTTTGAGGCTCAAGCAGGAGAAAGCAGAGGAGATCTCAGAGGGGCAGAGTTTAACATTCAGCAAAGCAGTAATAAGATGTCAGCAACTTTCAAGGCACAAAGCTAGGCTCTGGAGGGGCATAGGGGGAAAAAATATGGCAACGGTATTTTTAAAGCTGCAGCTTCCAAATGAACATAACTTGATTTTACAGTGCACTTATCCTTTAATAAATAGATTAAATAGAAGCGTCCCCAACACAGAACCCTGTAGCACCCCACTTAGTACTTAAAGTGCTGTAGTTCAGGGTTGGTACAAACCAATAGTCTTTAGCACTTTAGTCCATAATGATGAAGCCCCATTAAAGGGCAACTGTGGTCTCAAAACAAGTTAGGGTTAAATGAAAGCCTGCAGTATATCCTTTACACTGAGCCAACAATCACATCTTTGGCTTCCAGTAGGTTGAGTGACATCACCTGACCTCTGCTGGACCTTTTCCCCCGGCCTGTAACTACCTGTGAATGACTACCCTTTTTGAATATTGGAATAACATCATCCTTTTTCCAATCCAGAGGCACACATCCGGACATGAGGGAATCTGCAAAAATAAGAAACAATGGCCTAAATAAAACTGAAGTTAGCTCCCTAAGTACCTGAGGATGTATTTTATCCGGTCCAGGAGATTTATTAATAATTCAGTCAAAGATCTATTACAGGTAAGTACCCATTATCTTTCTGATTCCATTTCTGTAGCCCAGTTTTTATTTGTTCGAATCTACTCAAGATTATAAAAAAGGGCCTGTCAAACCTTGTCAAGATTGCCCCTCCAGTTCAGACTTCTAAGTACACCAATGAGCACAGACCTGGATGGAATTCTCTCACTAGCCCTAGCTCAGAGCAAGATAGAGCGTATTTAGCCATTAAGGAAGGGCTGGATAAGCTGCCTGTTTTCAATACAGAAACAAGACGTCTCACTACGTCCAGTTTTAAATGTAAAGGCCCTCAATCAATTCATAAAGCTAAAAAGATTCAGTCTAAAGGATTTAGTCTAGAGGACCTCTTAAGCTGGGTACACACATTAGCTATAATGGGCTAATTCCCTCGGTGCCGGTGGGATTGGGCCTATATCGCTAATGTGTATACAGCCAAAACAAATGCTTTTGATGGCGATTTTTTTTCTGTATAAGAAGGAGCAAGGGAAGTCAACAAGTAAGGAAAATCGATTTCAGCTTAAGCAATCGTAAATGGTTGTTCACGGTGAGGACAGTAAGAATGTGGAATGCTCTGCCATAATCTCTGAATAAATTCCAAGGAGGCTTAGATGTCTTCGTGGACAAGCAGAATGTCCATGGTTAGAGCTTTTGACTGCATCATGAGTGAGCATGTGTGTTTAGTTGTGTCCTTGTCTAGTTTGGTGTAATGAAGGCATGCACCATTTGGAGGGGTTAGGTTGGGTTTTTTTATGGGGGGATTGAGCTTGATGGACTTTTGTGTTGCCTCAACTCTAAATTAACAATGCTATATACTGTATATTCTATAAGGAGCTAACTGTAAATAGTAATAGGATTACAATTAAACCACAAAAAAAATCCAAAAACTGGTTTGCTTAGTAGCTGTAGTTTTATTTATTTCGAAGCCCATCCATGCAGCTCTCCTATGCCTGAGCTGTAACACAAAAAGAGTAAGGCCACTTATGCAATGCATTACAGGAACTGTATTTCAATTTACAGAAACGTTTTAAAAGACTTGTGGATTAAAGAAGAACTATAGTGAGAATATCATCTACATTTTTTTACCTAATCTAGTAGTCTATGCTTGATATGTTTATTGATAGAAAGGGGGAAAATTGTGATGGTAGGGTTGGGGGAGCATAGACTACTAGATGAGGTGAAAAAAGTAGAAGATATTTCCACTATAGTTATCCTTTAATTAAAAAGGTTGGATTTTGAAAGAGAACCTGCAATGTTTGCACAGGGATTTATTAATATGCATGTCTTTGTGTTCTGCAGTTTCAAAACTCAATACATTGGCTATGGCAATAGTAGAGGAAATGTAAATCAAAAACTTAATTCTGACTAAATACATATCTTTTGTATTGAATTATTGTGTGTGTTTAGGGGTGGGATAGAGGGGCATCAGTAGGTGTGTATACCTGTGTCTGTGTGGGATTGTTTTGTATGTATTACCATTAAACTAATTTCAAACTTTTAAATGAATATATACATAGATTTTTATTATTGTGCTTTTATTTAGTAATTGTATGAGTTTTATTTTAATTTTATAGATTGCAGCGGTGGGGGGTGGTTTGTATTTGTTTGAGTAAGTGTACGCCTCAGATCCAGGTACATTTAATTAATTAAGTGGCAGATGGAAGAAGATTACATGTCATTTAAACCTTGGAATGATCGTGCTTGCAAGTTCTGTTTAGTCAAAGTAAGACTGGGGCCACACTGTAGCGCCAATTAAGGGATCGTACGCGCAGTGATCCAATTATGTTTTTAAAAGAGCGCACTAGTGTGGCTACACTAGTGCGCTTTTAAAAACACGATCGGATCACGCTTAAAAGCACATCAGTGTGGCATAGCCCTAATTAATAGACAAAAAAATGTCCAGAAATTTCCTGACAATGTCAATGGATTCCAATGTGTCCCATATACTTGGGAGTAGATGCATTCCACAAAATGGAAAGAATAAATGAGCCAAATTAAAGAGCATGTTTACCCCTTTCTACTCAAATGCATACTTACCTCTGGCACCCCTGAAGATTAAGTTACTGATATTTAATTTATGCAAATAGCTGGTTAGCTCTGTTGCATAAAGTGTTGGTAATACATAATAACAAATTTTGAAATAACCCTGTAATATTAATAGATTAATCCATTAAATGCAATGATATATGCAAACGATGAATGCAAATAAGTAGAACATTGATATATTGACAGAAATAAAAAGGTGACATCTGTAAAGTTCCTTTTTCACCTACACCTATAACTAACTATCTCATATGTAACTGAATATTATTATATTTGGTTTCAAGTAACCGCAGATGACAGTATTTTACATATTCTCTTAGGGCTAGGCCACACTGCCACGTTTCAAAAAGCGCACAGTAGTGTTGGCCAATTGCTCTGGCCACATTAGGTGCACTGTGCTTTTTGTGTAATCGCATGTGCTCCAGTTGCGCAACATTGCAATGGCAACGCACCAGAAAATGCAATTGAGTCTGCTACTGCACGGTGTAGTGTGGCCTTCTGAGTTCAAAATGTAACCATGGGAAATCATTGCGTTGTCCTGGCTCTTGATTGCAAAATGAGTTGCTAAGGTGGTCGGGAGTGCCAGCAATACTGAAATCTAATTTGTACATATTTGCAGAAATATGTGCTAATGATTAATGCATTAAAGGGCATGTCCACCCCCAAAACTATAATCCCCCCCACTAATGGCCCCACCATGTAGTGTAGTAAAATCCTTACCTCACATCCCAGCTCCATAAGGTTCTCCTGTAGTCCCCCCCCAAAGTCCCAAAAACTGCCCACCAGGAGGATAGCAGAGTCCATATAGGACTCTGCCTCCTACCTGGCCTCTGGGAGAAGTTCGGCATGCGTACTGCAGCCCTTCTCCCCCTCCCTATCCCTCCCCCTACCATAAAACCCCTTGGCCCTGTAATAGTATATGTTCCCCCAGCCCCAACCGCATAAAAATAATTTTAAGAAAGACCCCAGAACTGTACTTACCTTCCCTGTCTCCACCGGCATTCTGAGAAGCAGTCAGCCGTGTCCGTGATTGGCTGCCTCTCAGCCAATCACGGACGCGGCTGCCGGTCCCGCCCCCTGCTTGCAGTGTCTCGCAAGCAGAAGGCCGGGCCGGGCGTTGGAGAAGAGAGGGAAGGTAAGTAAATATCTGGGCACTTACTTAAATTATTTTTTAGGGTGGACATGCCCTTAAATTAATGCATTGGCCCTGCCCCTCACATTACTAGGAACTGTTTTAAAGCAAGCATGATAAAAGGCAAAAACTGAAAAATAAATGTCTCCTAAAAAGGTGAGGAGTTGTCCACCTCTTATTTTTCTGTAGTGTAGGGGACCCTATCCCACCCCCAACCACCATATTTGATTTGATATTAAAAGTTAAGACCCAGCAAAATAAAGCAAACCTTGAAGTTGTTGCTGGCCAAGTATTTGCTTTTGTTTATTCAGAGAGAAGGGCAGGCTTTTAAAGTTACAGTAAAATGGTAATATAATATGTTAGCTATTTCATTGGATGCGTACTAGGCTTCTATTTAGTGTGTACATAAAACATATTGTCTTGTTCCAGATGGTTTTCTGAAATGTAAGTAAAGTACTTCCTTTTTCTTTATTTGGGAGGCAATTTCCTCTTACGGTGAATCATTAAAGGGACATTCTCACCTGAAAATAGCTTTTTCAGAAACATGAAAGTAAACTGGTTCCCATTTATCATTAAAAAAAGAGTGTGTACAAAATCTATTTTATTACTAATAAAAAAATTTTTATATTGTATAACAAACAGCATTGTTGACTGTGGTTATTCAGGGTTTCTGTACATCCATACAGTGTGCAGAGCAAGTTCACATCTCAAATAAAAAAAAGTATATAGGTATATAAAAACAAGGAATCCTGGTTTAATCAAAGTGATCAAACTGAACATCTATCAAAATGCACGTATAAGTCAAACATTATTATTACATGACATGTTTCGGGTTAAGACACTTATTTAAGTGTGAAACTGGTAAGTCACCACCAGCTGAGAGATGTACGACTAACCTAAAAAGTCGCCCAATGTTCTGTTACCTCTCCTAGTTTTTCCTGGATCTTTCATTTAGCATCTTTCATTTACCAATATATATATATATATATATATATATTGGAGGGGGGGCTTATGTTCTGTTCTGTATGCTGGCACCATTAGAGATATTTTTATCAATAAAGTCCAGTTTTTTGCCACTAATGGATGCTGCTGCAGTTAATTAAAGGGCATAAATTTGTATGTGACATACACCGCTTGTTTGAAACTGCTTTATAATTATGTTTGTGATGGAGAATGCCAACTTTGAAGGATCTTTAGAAAGAATTAACTACAATGTCGGACTGGGGTGTTGGGGGTTTCCAGAAAGTATAAGACCAAGGGCCCCCATGAAGCAATAAGGGGCTCCATTTCTCATTCCTCTCTTCTTTTCTAACTTTTACACACCTGTCTTGCTCTTTTTATTAATGTGCCATTTCTTATCCACTAAAACGAAATTTTCCCTGTTTTGATCGGTAAATTGACTGCTGGCCCACTGGGGGTTTCCCTTGTATCCTGGTGGGCCAGTTTGACCTGATTAAATACAGTATAATACACAATGCTAAAAAGCTCTCACAATGTAATGTCTTTAACTGAAACCATCTGTGGTCAGACAGACTGACCTTGCAAAACCCTGAAGCAATTAGTGTGATTACCATAAAGCAAATGCAATGAAGCACTAAAGAGAAAATGTGGAACACAGCTTTTCCAGTCATGAATTGGACACATCCCTTTTGGTCACTTATTTTGTCTGAATCTTCCTGCTGTTTTATTCATCCCTGGCTGCTCACACTGCCGGACAAGCATAAAAGATGCAAACAAGCATTGTGTTGGCAAACGCACGCATTATTGTCTGTTCGAGCAAACATCTAAAAAAAACAGTACTTTCAAAGCACAGTACGTTGTTCATATACAGAGTTTTTATCATTGCGCTAACATTGATACCTACCAGGTAAGCCCGATAGGTAGCCTGTCTGAGTTAAAGTGGTAATGAAATTTTGGTCTGACCAATCAAGTGGCTCATTCAAAACCACACAATCAGGATAAACATTTCAGCTAATGTTTTGGCCCAAGTGACTTAAGGTTCGTACACACGTGCGATCGTGGGTCCCAATTTGTGATGAAATTTTCATATGTACAGGACCCGCAATCGCACGTGTGTACGAACCTTTAGATTTCGAATACGGTGGTTGGTTACTGTTCATATGAGAATTTCATCACAAATTACCAATATATTACATTAGAATCTGCCACCATACCCAGTCCATCTCTATACTCCATGTACATGGTTAGCACATTTATTTTTGAGACCAATCTATTATAGGGCTGCATCGGTTTCAATGTAGCCAAACAGCATATAGAGGCGTGGGAGCACTCCTTAGGCTAAACTAAAATTACCATGGAAGTGCTGCTGAATTGATCAAACAAAAGATAATCAATTAACATTCCTAGGCAATATCATATTATCTGCGCAGTTGCATACATTCTAAACCAGGTACACAAAGGAGTTTAAGTAATATTGTTCATAAAAATGAAAACCCTGTCTGAATTGATCTGAAACTTTTGCATTAAATCTGCTGCAATCATGATGACTGATCATCAAGTGCTGACATGAAAGGCATCAGGTGATCTCTGTCTATGCCTGCCTCACCTGGTTATTTTATAAAGCTATGTTTTATATCATAGCAGCCAAAAGTGGTTTACAGTTGTAGTTTTGCCACAATCGCTACAAGATTATTTTAATCTACCACAATCTCGTACTGATTGCTTTTGATCTGCCCAAATCTCTCACAGATTACTTTCAAACTGCCACACACACATTAAGCCTGGGTACACACGGGCTATCATTTGTCCCGACCGAGCGTTCGCTGCGAGCGTGTGTATGGGCACTTTATCGCCCAAAAGGGCCGGTTGTTCAGAGATCCGCCCAGCCGGTCGGGCAACAATCCCCGACCGAATGGGACCCGGAACCCACGATCGCATGTGTGTACGAAACTTTAGTCTGCTGCTTCTGTGTGAGACTGTGTGTGACAAAGATGAGGTAGGACCTTTCACAAATGTTGGTATGGTACTGTACAATCCAGTACAGTTGGTAAGTATGCCTTGGAAGTTGCAGAATTCCTGTGAAGAGAGACTTATCTACAGTATATGAGAAAGTAATGCAGGAAAATATTTCTAGGCATGAGAAATAAATATTAATTGATTGTCAGAGGCTGGTTAATTGATTTGTTTTTATAGAGCCTTTTAATTATATTTTGAAAAAATAATGAGGTGTCCAATTGAATAATTATAATTGATGAATGGATCTAAGAATATTTAACACCTACTGAACTTGCCTAATCTGACTTATCAATTAAACCTCTTATAAAAAGCAATAACTTCTACATTTAATGTTGAGCAGAATTGAGTTAAAGGGTATAATCAAATGGTATAATCAAAATTTTGGTATTTAGTTTTATTGAAAAACGGGAGGAAAGGGAGCTGTGTCTTACCTCCCGTTCTTCAATAAAACCTGCAGGAGCCTGGAGCGAAGGTAAGGAACTTACTTGATCGATCGCTCCTCCACCATGTCCTCTGACAGGTCCCGATGGACTCTGTCTTCTATGCGCATGCGCACTGCAGGTTTTATTGAAGAACAGGAGGTAAGACACAGCTCCTTATCCTCCCGTTCTTTAGTAAAACTAAATACCAAAATTTTGATTATCCTAGTGGAGATACCCTTTAAACCAAGCCCTCAATAACAGTCTCGGTTTCTAATGCAGCACCCCGTGAAAGTAGATTGCCCACCCCTGGTCTAGAGTAGGCACCTACAATAACAGCCCTCTGCAGATGACACCACTGCCAATATAGTAACAATACAAATAAACCTGGGCACTACTCATATAAAAATACAGATGCCTACTCCCAGTGGAGCAAGTGCTGGTAAATACATATACAATAAACAAACAGCAAAAAAGTACCTATAGGTGCACAGTCTTAATATAATTATCAAAATTATTCAGAGATCATGAGTAGAGGATACAACATTAAAGATGCACATTAGAGTTGTATCCTCTCTTCATGATCTGTGAATACTTTTGCAGTTGCATTTGTTCATCTTATACTGTTTTAAGAAACGTTTTGCTGTGCTAACTCCACTTTACTTGCTTATTATTATTGCGCTCAGGGTTCATGAGTATAAATTGTACTAGCTAGAGGGTACCATTTACTTTGTCTATTTACTTTTAACTATTATGGGATTATAATGTATGATATAATACTGTCCTTTATTAAGTTTTTAAACGCTATCTAAACTTTAATGTGTGATTCACGTCTATTAATTGAGATATAATAAGGATGAATTTTTGATAATTAAATTAAAACTGGTTAGCGCTCTGGGCCTTCCTATATTAAAGGGTATGTCCAGCAAAAAAGTATGTTTCTAAATGATTTACTGAAGAACAGGAGGTAAATGCACTATCTCTTACCTCCCGTTCTTCAGTAAATCTTCCAGGAGAGGAGGAGACACTTACCTGTGGACCAGCTCCAGCACCGAAATCCCCCGCATGCGCACACAGTGCAAAAGACTGGAGATGCGTCGGAGGCGTTGCGGATTTCGGTGCTGGAGCGGGTCCACAGGTAAGTGTGCATTTACCTCCTGTTCTTCAGTAAATAATTTAGAAATATATTTTTTTGCTGGACATACCTTTTAAAGATAGTGCTGAAGCACCCAGGAAGCCTGGCAGAAGCAGTTTTCTTTATGCTGCCGCTCCTCATAGAAATCATTCACAGGGCTATGTACGGAGAGCCATTACCGGCTATTTCCGTCTTAAAATCACGTTAACCCATGTACCAAAGATTAGCATGACTTTAAGACATAACTAACGGCAGTTGCGGCAGTACGCAAAAACTGTGTTGTGCAACTGCGGCAACGAATGTAGCAAGCTGATAACAGCTCTTTCATAAAGTCAGAATCTTTAACGCCAGCAGACCCCATTTGCTTTGCACTGAGAGCCGCTATCGGCTCAGTGCATTGCCTAGAGGAGGCAATAGAGAGCGATAACGGCTCTCTGTGTATAGGGAGGTAGAAAGTACCAAGCCTACCTCTCTGCCCAAGGTACTTTTCATTTTGACTGTTTTTGAAAAAACTTTATACATACTATAGTTCTCCTTTAAACCTTCCAAAATGCAGAATACGTTAGAATGCTAATATAAGACATTGAGTTGTAGAGGTGAAAGACAATTAAACACAGCACATCACAGTAAATCACAGTACATCCACCAGCATATTCCCCCAAATAAACAGATACCTTCACTCTGTATTCAACAATCAGAATTTGACAATAATCCTCAGGATGAGCTGGATACACTCCAGTGTCCAGGTGCTGCACTGATTGTAATGCATACACATATCACCAAGACCATCCCTTATGAAATCAGTGGAAAAACAAGTGCACAAATAAGCTGCAAAGGGGCATCTAAAAAGCTGAAAATGGAAACAAAATTAATCAGTATCAAAACATCATTATATTTCATATCTCTGAATGTTTCTGGGATATTGAAGTAATAAAATAATAAACTACTGTCAAAAAATCCTGAATGCCTTGAGGATTATTGTTGAATTTGGAAAACTGATTAGTTAACTCTAAAATAAGACTTGCGGTAATTAAGCATTAAACGATAAACTAAAATGTATCTGAAATCTTGTCAATGAATCGTGTCATTTTCATTTCGAATACTAGAGGGCAGTGTTGAACCAAAATATTAACATATACACTGTTTAGTGAAATTCGGAATACATTTAGGGGGAGATATAATATTGGGTAAGCATGGGTTTAAGATTAATTTAATGGGGTCTGTGAAAGGCAAGAGGGGAATACAACTGAGGTAGAAATAAATTGCAGCACGCTGCTACAAGATGTCACCTATAAGTCACAAATTACCTGGCGATGCCGTAAAGTGATTACACCATTGCAGGAGCAGAGAAAGGTAAGTAGAACTCCAAACTATACTGCATCTTCCTTTTAGTCTGAAGTAGTTTAAAGGGTATGTCCACCCTTAAAAAAAATTTGCTATATCATTCCCCTGTCCCCCCAGCCCCAACCGCTCTATTTATTTTATTAGAAAGTTCCCCAAACTTTACTTACCTGCCCTCTTTCCTCCGCCGCGCTGCCAGGCCCTCTGCTTGCGAGATAATGCAAGCAGAGGGGCGGGACCGGCAGTCGCTTCTGTGATTGGCTGAGCGGTAGCCAGTCACGGACGCTGCTGCCGGGAGTTCAGTGCGGCGGAGGAAAGAGGGCAGGTAAGTAAAGTTTGGGGAACTTTCTGATAAAATAAATAGAGCGGTTGGGGCTGGGGGGACAGGGAGAATGATTTACCTAAAGGGTTTTACGCTAGGGGGAGGGAATCCTAATCGGGAGGGAGAGGGAGGGTGAGGGAGAGGGAGGGGGAGAAGGGCTGCAGTACGCACGCCAAACTTCTCCCAGAGGCCAGGTAGGAGGCAGAGTCCTATATGGACTCTGCTAACTTCCTGGTGGGCAGTTTTTGCGATTTTGGGAGGGGACTACAGGAGAACCTTATGGAGCTGGGATGTGAGGTAAGGATTAAACTACACTACACAATGGGGCCAGTAGTGGGGGGATTATAGTTTTGGGGGGGACATGCCCTTTAATAGCATGTTATAGATGTTTTTTCAAATCACTGTTTTTTAACCAAATATGAAGGCTTACAGAATTAAGAGCTTCTCTCTAACTTGTGCCCTAGGTTTTAAGGATAATGCTGGATTCATCCAATGTGACCCATCATCAATCACAACCTAGTACAGTGTTACATGGATCTCCAGAACCCCTTGCGTGATAATTTTCCAAAAATGTGGAGCTTAAAGTAAAACCAATTGTCTGCAGTATGTGGAAAATAAACTACAAAAAGAACCTTTTTTGATCTGTATATTTGCCTCCAAACTTCCATTATCTTTTTAAATTCTTGTCCTGTCTGACCCCATAATAAATCTTGAAAACAGGCATTTTAAAGCAGTAAAAAAATGTTGGTGTGTTCATCATGGAGTTTTGTGTACTTACTGTGATTATTGTTGCCTGCTCTTCATCATAGTCTGGAAAGTTACCATACTGTTTTGTGCTGGACAGCTTTTGGATGTGTGAGTGCTGACTGTTACCTTTCGTGTACTATGAGTAGTGACTGGTTTTTGAATGAGGACTCTGGACTTAGTATGAATATAAAAGTTTGGAAAGTAATATTATTTTAATCACAGCGACTCTCCCAATACAATTGATTTGGCAGGTTTTGTCCATAATTATTTGGTTTTAACTTTGCAGCTTTGGCCAGTGTCATTTTACCCAACTATTTAAATACTGTGTCAACTGAGCCACCTGATACCAAAGTAAGCACTGACTTCCTCTATAATTTGCATAGGGGTGATCAAGGGGGTACTATCCAAGTATAATATTATATTGCCCATGTATAGAGCTATATGGGCCTATTTAGAAGCCTAAATTTGAATAATTTGAATAGCCAATACCCTTTTGGGTATATATGTACCCCACAGGGTACATGGATAGAGGGTACCCCTAGACAACCCAAAAAATGTTGCCATGAACCTAACTTACAGTTACTACTAGTGGAACTGGAGTCATGCACTAAACACCTCCCCAAAGATAGGGCTATTGGTTTGAGTCAAAAGTAACCATATTGCACCTCCCCAAATTATTGTGATGTACAATACTGATTGAATGTTGATAAACATGGACTTTATGCACATTAAGCCAGTTTAGTCTTCATGGTTTGGAGAGCTGTTGGCTTGCCAGTACCTTTTAAAATCCTTATTCAAAAGCAAAATGAGCCTATACAAACCACAATCCTTGTGTTCCTTGCCCAGTTTAAACGTAATATAATATTTGCCCCATATAAATTATGAGGGAGCTGGTGTAACCCACAAAACTGCTCATATAATGCTAATAATTATGGTACAAGTATATCTTGAAATATCCAAAGGATTTCTACAGGGGTGTCATCGGACTTTGGTGATCTACCCATAGCTAATAGAGTTTCATTCCAATAGTGGTTCCGTGGAACCTTTTGAAGTTCCTAAACATTTCAAATTTACAAAAGCATCGTAGCATTTTCAAAAGACATTTAGATTTTTTAAAAGAATTTTTTTATTGAATAGAATTTTCAAAGCTTTTAAAGGGACACTAAACTCCCATATTCCAAAAAAACAACTATTCGCCATTCGTTTGTATTATTCACAGGGAGGTGAGAATAAAAATAATATTACGCTCGGGGGACCTTGAACTTACCTTACAGCCGTTCCTTCACTGACAGCCTCTCTGTCTGACCGCGCGCCCTATCTTAGGCGCATGCGCGCCAATACAAAAGATAGGGCGTGCGATCGGGAGAAAACAGCTGTTCAGTGAAGGAGCGGCTGCGAGTGGAGTGGTGGTAAGGTAAGTTTCAGGTCCCCCGAGCGTAATATTATTCACAGGGAGGTGAGAATAAGCGTTCTCACCTCCCTGTGAATAATACAAACGAATGGCAAATAGTTGTTTTTTTGGATTTAGTGTTCCTTTAATGGAATTTTCAATTTTTTAATTTTGAAAATTTAGAAGTTTCGTATCAGCAATATTTTGAAACTGGCAGTTCCAAATCGAAACCAGGTTCGTTTTAAAACCGGGATTCATCACTAAAGACTAATTCATTTTGAGCAGCTTGTTTATCTGCTTTTGTAAGAGCTGCCTGTTATTGAAGCCAGTGTTCCTGGGTGAGCTGTAGGAATGGAATCGTAGCTTGGTAATTGCATATACAGTATGTGTGCATGTATAGTTTATTTATAAAGCGCCACTTGGGATGGCAGCGCTGTACAGTAACAAAAAGTCATACAATGGGGACAAATACATAGATAGTTCAGTACATAAATTATATAAATTATTTAAATAGAAGTGCTAGAGCTTTGCCACAAGAGTAAAGGAGGTCCTTGCCTCGTAGGGCTTACAATCTAGTTAGGTGGGTAACATACAGATATAATGGAATGGTTATAAATGCTGGAGTGAGACGTATGCAGTGCAAATAAAACAATCATATACTGTGCTGGTTACCAGATAGGTAGGATGTAAGGCTAGATTTGGGTCAGGGAGACAATTTTCCCACGAAAATGCAACCAAGCAGGGAGTGTCAGCCCAGATAAATGACCCAAGGTAAATTGTTAGGTCCTTCCATACTGGGGTTACCTTGTAGTGGTTGGAAGGCTTTTCACTTTTATGCATAAAATTTTAACTAAAAAACCCCATGTTTTTACTGTTTGCACTAGCATATATATTATGATATATGGGGCCCAGGAAAGTGCATTGATCATCTCTTTTCTTGTTTGGTCAGATCAGTAGCACTTCCACTATATGTTATAGTAATGTTGCCATAGGAGTGCTCCCACAGCTCCCCTTTCTGTTTATGTAGATTAGGGTTTGGATGATTGGGTTTGGAGGCATTTATACATGTCTAAAATCGTCTGCTACTGTACATGTCTTGAGTTAAAGTAGCCAAAGACACTTCATTAGTTTTTATTGCTAAAATGGTCATCAGTTGGGAATTGTTCTTTGCTAGGGAGGCCCGAACATTGGCAAATTAATTAGCTATACTAATTAATTTGGCTTGAAAAAAGCCAAATTCCTGTTCTTTCTATTTCTTCTTCTTCTTTTTCTTCTTCTGTTTTATTCTTCTGCTTTTTTGGACTGTATCTCCTCCCACAGTTTTTGAGCTAGAAACATGAAATTCGGTACAGACGTACGGAGCATATAGGAGAAGTGTGCTATCTTCTAGATAAGGAATCCGCGGAAGTTTTATGGCATTATCAGCCAATTTTGGGACATTTTTTCCCATAGACTATAATGGTAATAATCCTCAAATGTGGATATTTCAAAACAGTTTGTTTCATGGTCATAAATACAAATGGTGATACCCCCAACCCCCCACACAGACACAGCTACACCCACCTACTGAGGTACCCATTCATTCATGTGGCAATCATATTTAAGGGGTAAGTATAGTAAAAAAACAAAAAGACGTTTTGACCAATCATCAAAAAAGTTAATCTTTTATCCCCCAACCTGACACGAGTACACACACCAACTGACCTGCCTTTAATTCATGTGAGAGACATATTTAAAGGATAAGTGAAAACAACATATCCTCCTCATTGGCATTATTGAGTTTTAAAATCTGCAGCACAAACATACACGTTCCCTTCCAAAATGCCGTCTTTCAAGCCAAATTCATAGTTTATACTTAAACTTTCCCTTTCCAATTATACATTTGTTTCACTATTCATTTTCTAACCATGATTTGCCATGTCTGTCTATATAAATCAGTAGGATAGAATATGTAGTGACTTTCAACAGATCAAAAAGTGTGCATACTTGAGCTTGTGCATTTCTTAAATAAATGTTATGGAGGCATGTAAACAACCATGTACAAAGGCTTTAAGTGTCTCATATTTATTTCTATAGGATTCTTTGGTAAGTTACAGATAAATGACCATTTGCAAAAAATCCTAGAGAGTGCAAGGGTGTGTTGAGGGGGTGGGTTTTTACTGGTGCCTGGAATTCTCCCTTTCTGCCTGCTTAGTGCAGTCTGCTGTTCTACTTCTGCTGGTGCCCATAGACCAGGAATTCTCAAAGGGTGTTCATCCAGATATTTGAAAACTACAACTTCCAGCATTCCTTGGATTCCCTCTGGAGTTGAGAAATTCTGGGAGTTGTAGTTTTTAAACATCTGGAGACACACAGTTTCAGTTTCCTTGGTCTATGTGCACCAGGAGAAGTACAGAAGGAGAATCCCTGCCATAGACTGTTACATAGACTGTTACATAGATTGTTACATTGTAAATTGAGCTATGAGTGAGAAGCAGCATTGTATTTGTTTCAAAAATGTATCCAGTCTGCCCTGTGATTGACAGCAGCACAGAGATCTGTATTAACATTAACCCTGCAGCTGCCTGAGGTGATTACTGAGACTGGGTTTATATACAGAACTTACTGTACCTACTACACTGTGATGGAGCTTAGTGAGCAGGATTAGGGACATAAGGAAACCCTGGAGGCGGTTGTATAGCTGATTGGAAACATTGTATTATATATAAGGGATAATACACCCCTTACAGTGTAGTATAAGGATATAAAGTAACAGAGGGTTTCCCTTTTATACTTTATAAACCTTATATGACACTGCAATGGGGCTTATTGTTTCTTATAATTCATATGGTTTAATTATTTTTCATCAAAAAATGGTGTTTTGGGCCATGTTTTATTTAAAATTATTGCTCCCCTCCCCCTTCCTAACACAATGCTTTAAACACTCGTTTAACTATATTATAGGGCACAGACCTGAACGTATTTTATCAGTCCAACCACCACCGGTATTCCTTTCCATTCAGTGAAGAATGTTTAGTAAAGCCCTGGAGACCCGGATGTGAATCGTAGGAAAGACATCCCCAGGCTTTAATGAACATACATTCTTCACAGAGCGCGGCCGTTACATTCACTGAATGGAAAGGAATACCGGTGGTGGTTGGACTGATAAAATACGTTCAGGTCTGTGCCCTGTAATATAGTTAAACGTTAAATTTGTGAAATCTTTTATTGCTAATGTGGAGAGGCTTTCAGTGGGGAGGTGCAGTGGTATATATTTCTTTCATAACCAGCTCCCAATAAGTCCTGATACCGACAATATTCAGCAAATTCTGTGAGATCTTCCATCAGTGTCACAGCTCTGACTTTGAAAGACACTAATGGTCATGTAGTGCAAATATGGATTTCTCAGTAAAAAGAACTTTCGTCCTGACATTCGGCCAAGACGGTCAAATGTCAGTGTCGGCAAACGTCTCTTATGGACCGCATAACCTGCGGTGATTTACCAACATGTCCAATTGCCCGTTTATCTGATCCAGGTGAACAGGTGACCGACATTAGTTTCCATCGAAATCATCTTATACAGAAATATCGGTTGGTTGGGCCAAAAAATCTGCTTGTGCATACCCAGCTTCAATGAATATACTTTATAATAAAAGTAAAAGTTATATCTATATTGGCCAACTATCATGATCATTATGGTAGACAATATATGTAATAATGATCCATATATAATAGAATATCCTGGATTGAGTTATAAGCAGGTAAACACTATGGGGCATATTTATAAATGATTGCTATTTTCGCCATTTCTCTATTGCAAAACATCGCAATGACAAAGAGCTCTATTTTTGCCATATTTATTAAAACGCTCATTTTCGCTTTTGCTGAAAAGTATCGCTGCGGTGATGTGTGATGGAAGTCCTCGCCTTATTCATTGCGTTAAGTGTGGTATCACAGTGAAAAGAGAAATTGCTCTCTAGTGTCGGCCATTACCAAACCAGATTTCAGAGATATTTTTGTCATTTTTTTACTTCAATCTATTTATAAATAGGTGAAATTTTTTACCTTTTTCCACCTTTTCTGCCTTTTGTTGCATTTTTTGCAGTTTTACCAGAATTTTCGCCAAACATCATTACTTACTTGAATGTTCCATTAACATGACTATTTCTTACACAGCACTATGGTATGTTCCTATATTAATGTAACCGGTTTGATAATTAGCTGCAGTTTGCTGAAGATGAGCAAAACTAAAAAATTAGTCCTATTAGTTCTGTGTATTAACCAACTTGACACTACTTTGAAAATCCACAAGGGAGTATTACCTGTTTACCATCATTTGCACTGAACTTAACTTTTTGCAATAATTTCAGCATTATTAGTGCTACTTTTTGTTACATAATTTTTGCCCTTGATGTAAATTCGCCTTTTTAATAACTTTGTAAGAAAAGTTGAAAAGATTGTGGTGAAGTCTGGTGGCAAAAAAAGCTAAAATAATGCCCCTTTATAAATATGTCCCTTAGACCCCCATTTGACTTTATTGGTAAAAAAATAATTTATTTTATTTGAAAAAGCAAAAAAAAAAACAAATCTCAGATCGTATTACAGTAAATTCTGGAAAATAGTCTAACACCCCCCTGGGTACTTATTAGTATTGAGAAACACTCCACAATGTACAGACACCTTCCATAGACCCATTGGCAGGCTAAATAAATGGCCACTTATGCGTTTTCGCCACCTCAGACTTGGCAAATTTGAATGGCTGAACTTAATGCAAAAAAACACTTTTCACCATTTTATAAATATGCTTGAGAGGTCACTGCAGCAAAGTATGGCGAAAATATCAGTAATGACTTTTCGTCACTGGTTATCACTGCTTTATAAATTGTGAAAAGTCCAAGTTATGGAGGTGATAAATGAAACAAACCTTTATAAATATGCCCCTAAGTAAATTTTGATGGTGTTAAATGCCTTAGCCTCCACAGGTCAAGTTAACTTTTTATTATCTTCAATTCATCACTAAAGATTTAACATTGTTATAGCAGAAATGTCTATGCAAAAGAAGAGAGGCCTCACTTATACGTGAATGTATTGCCAATTCAACTCCTCTTTTTTGCTAAATGCGATTGGTTTCTCTGGTCAACTCAACTGGGTCTGCTGTAAGCCAATAACATCAGAATCATAATGTTTATGATATGCTTCAGTTTGCCATTCTAACATTTCAGAGCAGGAAGGGTGCTATAGTACTTTAAAAAAAAAATCACACAGCTTTTTAGTACTTCTTCAACTGTTTAGCCAAGTACAAATGGAGTTAAAGAAATATCAGGATTATTTCTTATATTGAAAAAATACATAATTCAATAACTCCTCTGGGCACTTGTAAT
The DNA here is from genome assembly GCA_019447015.1 of Hymenochirus boettgeri. Lineage (NCBI taxonomy): Eukaryota > Metazoa > Chordata > Amphibia > Anura > Pipidae > Hymenochirus > Hymenochirus boettgeri. The sequence goes on along the minus strand of CM033471.1, from coordinate 140,112,687 downwards.
CGAGTCACTTGTAAATGATTCACTGCAAGGCTCTCAACCCACTAATTCCTATTATTGTCTAGTACAACACATTGGAATGTTTGCCAATCATAAATTAAAGGATAGCTTCACTCAAAAAGTGAACCTATTCTATTTCGCATTTATTGAAGACAGAGGTAAAGGGTCTTACCTCCCGTTCTTTAAAGGGTATGTCCACCCTACAAGAAAATATTTTACATATGATAGGGCACCCTAGCCCACCCCAACCTCTAAATTTGTTTGATAAAAAAGTGTATAGAACGCTTCTTACAATCCATTGCGGGAGTGCAGTCAGGTACGCTGTGAAGGGTTGCGATAGACCCACTGAGTATGTCAGATTGATTTCCTAAATTCTGGTTTTAAAGGCAGAAACAACACAATTTGCACAACTCATGGCTAACTAGCAAATAACCTAATAGCAAGTTTTTTATATTAAAAAAATCTTTCACTTACATAATTCACTTTTCTCCATCTGCTTCTGTTATGTAAACACAGCATTATTTTTACACATAGCCGTGGGGGGTTTCAGCAGCATTATCTGAAATATTAATCATTTCCTGGGGCAAGCAACTTACCGATCGAATCAAAATATCATCTTATCATCCTGACTGAGAGTCAAGTGTCAACTAAGCTGACCTGTAAAAGAATATGGTCTCCCAATCTAAATCCTAATTAAAGGACAAATCAAGTTAAAACATTAAAGCCTAAATTGATGTTATAATAAAATAACTGCAGATAGCCATAAATCTGAAATCAGAATTTTTTTTTTTTTTTAATATTTTTATTGAGAATAGAGATGGGAGTTTACAGAAAAACAGTAGGTAGCGCAATTTAGCACAAATATTTGCATAGATATACTCAGTAATCACATAGAAAAGACAGGTTAGGATATACATTTGTATTGGTATGTTCATTGGGGAGGGGTTCAGATAAGGGAGATTCAAGATTTTCTTTGCATGTGTCATGCCATTGTATATCTCTATTAGCGACTATTGAACAGGTCATGTACAGATATCCACATTGATTCATTATCCTATTATTGTTGTCTTATAAAGTATTTTGGTCCACATCTCTGGCTCTAATATATTTATTTTTTTACTTAACTTACCGCAACTAGTTGGCGGGTTTAACATTAAATTAACTTATTTAACTAGTGGCCTAATTCAAAGTTGTGACAACAATATCATTACTGTCGTTATTCTGTCGCCAAAGATCAGGCGGGGGCCCAGTCCCGGTGGTTAGAGGAGGGGGCCGAGGGAGGGGGGGGAGTAACGCCAGGCCGACCATGCATCCATTCATGTTAGAGAGATTGGGGTTATGGCTCAGGGTTTGTTCTGTGTACCATACTGTTATGTGGAAGCATTTGTGAATATTTTGTTTGATATGCGTGGGTAGAATGTCAATAAAGCTCCCCAGAGTTTGAAGAATTGTTTGACTTTGTTTTCTTTGTCTAATGTCGCTTCCACCCAATCCATTCGGAATAGGTATACAGTTTGTTTTGAACAGCTTTAGGGATGGTGGGGTGGTGTGTTATCCATTGTTGGAGTATGGTTTTTCTGGCTGCTGCTGATATGTTGAGAAGTAACTTTTTAGCTCCAATGTAATGGGTGTTTGTGTGTTCGTGTGTCCAAATATTGCCCAGAGTGGGTTTTAGGGGGACATAATTGACTAAGTGTTGTGTGGAGAATGTAGCTACTTGTTTCCAGAAATCCTGGATAGCCGGACAAGACCACATACAATGGAAAAGTCTGGTTGGGATCTTTGCTTTTGGGGCACAGAGTCTGGGGCAGACCCCTGATCTTCCCCAACCTATATGGTGAGATGTAGCCCCTGTGTAATACTTCAGAGTCATTTCGTGGTATGAGGTTGCGGGGAGATGTTTTATGTGTAGAATTGATGTTTCTTGTGTGATGTTTTCTGTTAGCGTGGGTATATCTTGTCTCCATTGGTTTATCTTTGGTGGTGTGGTTTGAGTGTTGATGTGTGTTTGCGAGTTTATTGTAGTTATAAAGAGTTCAGACTCTGTTCTGGGGATCGCAGTATTGTTCTATGGGTTATTCCAGTCTGCTTCTTTCAGACTGGAGATTGATTTTGAGACATAGCTGCTGGCTTGTAAATAGTGGAATAGATTAGGTCCCACGACTGGAAATTTATTCTTTGTCTGTGAGAAGTCAGGGTGTCTTTTAGTGGTCATATCTATCAAATCTCGAATCGTTTCTATCCCCCCCGTTCTCCATCTGTAGAATACCACGTGAGCCCTCCCCTCCTGGAAATTTGGGTGTTTAGTGAATGGCAGCCACAATGAGTGACTGTTTCAGGCCCATCGCGGAGCGGGCTCTGTTCCATGCCTTCCCCTGACATCAGCAAAGGGTTATTCCTACTCTCCTCCGGGAGATCTGAAAAACGTGTATGCAGCATTGAGGATAGGACTGGGAGTCACACAGTTGTTGTTTCTAGGTCGGTGCGGGTGTAATTCGAGGAGGCATCAGCCAGTCCCTGACTATTCTGAGATGTGAGGCTATGTTGTAGAGTTCAATATTTGGGAAGCCGATGCCTCCTTTATTTTTGGGAAGAGTAAGAGGGTTGTATTTAATTCGTGAAGGTTTGTTATGCCATATGTTTGCGGAAAATGGTATTTATGTGTTTCGTGTCTTTCCGGGATAGAAATTGGTAAGGTTTGTAAATAGTAAAGCAACTTGGGGAAAATATCATCTTTATGAGATTAGCTCGACCCGTGAAGAAAGGGGAAACTTTCCCCATGCTTTAATGTATCTGTCATTCTGGTTATAAGTGGTGGGATGTTTTTTGAGTATAACAGGTCTATTTGTTTGGGGGGAGGGTTCCTAGGTATGTTATGGTTATGGTGGCCCATTTGAATGGGAAGTTATCTGACCACTCGGGGGGCCGCCTGTTTCCTGAGAAGCTTCATTAGATTTGTTGTAATTGACCTGTAGTCCTGAGAGTCTTTCAACCCCTGCCAACTCATCCATTATGGCTGGTATGGATTGTAGGGGTCTGGACACGAATAGAAGGATATCGTCTGCGTAAGCTGAGAGTTTTAGATCTTCTTTACCATTTTGATGCCTGTGAATTGTTTATTGTGGATATAGTTCTGAGAGTGGGTCTATGCTGAGGTGGAACCACAAGGAGAGAGAGGGCAACCCTGTCTTGTCCCTCTACCGGTTTGGAAAGTTTGTGATTGGTGTTGTTTATTAGTAAGGAGGCGTTGGTATTTTTATTTAGGAATGTGATAACCTGATGGTTGGGTCCAAAGTTACGTGCGATGAGGATTTTATGTAAGAATTCCAGGAAACTCTATCGAAGGCCTTATCTGCATCTAAACTTAACAGGATCTCTTGGGAGTGGGGTCTTGTGGAGTGGGCTGAAATAGCGCTATGGCGGTGCGTATGGCTTTGGTGGTGTTTCCTGCCTTTGGTGAACCTAGTTGGTGAGTCAGTGATTAAGTCTGGCATAATTTGGCTGAGTCTGTTTGCTATTATTTTTGTTAAGATTTTATAATCTTGGTTTAATAATGATATTGGGCCTGTAGGATTGGACCAGTAGTGGGTCTTTGTTTGGTTTGAGTAAGAGGATGGTTTGTGAGTCATTGAAGTTTTGGATATGAGTTTCTTGAGTGAGTATGTTTATTGTATAGGTCAGTGAGGTAGGGAGTATGTGAGGGTTAAGTAGTTTGTAGTATTCTGCGGGAAGCCGTCTGGGCCGGGCTTTGGTGTTGTGAAGTGATTTAGGGCTTTGGAGATTTCTTGTTGGGTTATTGTGCGATTGAGAGATTCTTGTTGTTCCACTGTAAGTTGGGGAAGGGAGCATGTTTCATATGTTATCCGCCTCTTTAGCTGGTGAGGCCGTGGGGCATATAGAGACCCGAAAATTGTAGGAAATATTGTTGTAATCTCAGCGGGGCGGTCATGTTTTGGTTTGTATTGATGTTATGAATTTGTAGTATCGGGCAGCGTGAGCGTTGCGGTTTTGTTAATCTTGCTAGTAATGTGCCTGTTCGGTTTCCCCATCTGTGGTATTTGTTTCTTCTGGCGTCTACCGACCACCGTGCCTGACCCAGAAGATATGTGTCTAGTAGGTTTTTTGTCGATGTATAGTACTCTCTGTTTGTTTCAGTGGGGTCATTAATATACCGGCTGCATGCCTCTCGAAGGTCACGGTCGAGTTGAGAGAATTTCTCCCTATAGGCCTTTTTCTTGTGTGAAACATAAGCTATTATGTGTCCCCTCATCACCGCCTTGGAGGCCTGCCAGAAGAGAGCAGGGTCCTCCATATGTGTCATGTTGTCGTCTACATAGTTCTGCCATTGGGTGGTTATGAATATTCTAAAGTCTTCTGAGTCATAAAGGTATGCCGGAAATCTCCAATGGTTTGTTCTAGTAGATTGGGTGTTCAGGTTTATTGATAGCTCGATTGGGGCATGTGAAATCAGAAATTTATTGAGAAAGTATGTGATACTCTTTTTATTTGTACCAATAATAGTTTTCCCAATAGATTAGCTTTCGGGAGCTTCCTCCCTTCTTCAGATCTTTACATTATCTGACTGGCAACTTACAAACTATTAAAAGAACAGATATTACCATTGGGGGTGAGGATAGTAATATAAACAAACAGTAAAAGATTATGGATGGATAATAAGAATGGAAATGATTGGTAAGGGGAGAGAAAGTGGTCATGAAATACTTGCTAAAGGCCCAAGAATGAAACATTGTGTGTGTTAGCTTGTTTCTGCATAAGGTGTAGCGGTGAGGTGGCCAAAAGTAGACTGAACACCTGGAAGGTGAATATATAACCAGTGGTCATACAAGTGTCTGATAGTGATTTCAATGGATGAAGTCAATGTTGAATTCAGTTTGTCTTGTGTTGAACAGAATAGTTTTTCTAAGACTTTCCTTTCTTGGGTAGTTTTAAAATCTCCCTCCAAAACTAAAAGATTTAAATCTCCTCCTGTGTGCCCTGTCTGGCTGAAGTGGTAGCCAACTGGCAAGCAATTATCCTACTGTATTTTTTATTTATTATATTCCTATGTGGGTTCATCCTTTTATTTTTAAAGGCTATGATGTGTCAGTGATTAATGTTCCTAATCACATTTGTTACACTGTAAAAAGTACACAACATTGCTGGAGGAGCAGCAGTAGGATCATGTAATGTTATAAGTCCCCGTAACACTTTGTGATTGGATGATGTATTCACAAACAGGGTTATTCAAAAATATTCTTATCGTTAAAAATGGTGCTAATTTTGCCGCAACCAATCAGATGTTAGCTTTTAAATGTTAAATAAGATTTGGTTGGGCAAAATTAGCACCATTTTAAACGATAAGAACTTTTATTAAATCTCCCTGATAGTTTGCATTGGTTTCCTTTGCATTGTTTAGTGCCCTTGATTTTGATATTGTTGTTCAAGGAAAGTTTCCTGTTAACCAGTTTGTATTTGAGGTTGGTTGGCTGTCTGAAAGCCAGAATAGAGGGGCCCTGGGAAGATTTCTTTTAAATAACATAATTATTATCCTTTCTAATCACTGTAGCTCTTTTAAGATTTTGAGTATACCTTCTAGAACTGGATTGTATGTTGTTACTGTTACTGTATTGTAAGTGGTATACGGGTGCTGGATTTTTTTTCTCTTTGTACTGCAATAGTTTTTCTTTTAATACTGCATTGATGCTGGTGTTGATGGGCTTGGTCTTGTAGCCATTTTGTTTATTTTTTATTTAAATTATTTTTCCAGCACTCTAAGGTGTTTGTCTTTGTGGGTCATATATTCAGTGGTGGTATCTAGTAGCCTCGCAGTGTATGGTGGCTCGCCTAATGTATTGGGGGTGAAAGCTTTTATTGTGAAGATAACTACACCTGTCAGAGGGTTTTTTGTACACATATAAGTGCTGCTTTCCATATTTGATAGACACTTTGGTATCCAAGAAGTGTACATACATTTGAATGAAAATGTTTAAGGTTGCCTTCTATTTTTTCCTCTGTTTGGCACATATATTACCACCCTCCATGTGGCATAGATGTCAGCCATCCAGTTCTCCAGCCCTAGTGGCTGGTGAACTGGAGGGCTGACCTAAAAGTGGCTGGTGGACTGGAGGGCTAACTTAACAGTGGCAGGTGGACTGGAGGGTTCAGCAACCACTGTTAGGCCAGCTCTCCAGTTAACCAGTCACTGTAAGTTAGCCTACCACACCCACCTTCACAAACCATGTCCAACCTCTACAACCCATGCCCATTTTTGTTGCAAATCATTTGCATGCCACAGGAGAAGTTTGCTTAAGGTGCCCAAAGGTCTAGAAGCAACCCTGTTTGAACCCAGAATGATAATTCTGTTCAACAAAAGACAAACTGCACTCAACCTTGACTTTAAATAACTATAAGGGCTAGGCCACACTGCTGCGTTTTTTTTGCGTTTGCGCTTGCGTTTGCGATTGCGCTTGCGCTTGCGATTTTTCAAAATTATTGAAAACGCGGCAACGCAAAAAAAACGCGCGTTTTTCGATGCGTTTGCGTTTTGCGTTCTGCATTTTTAATCGCAATCGCATGCGATTTCCTATACTTATTGAAGAAATCGCAAGCGCAAACGCAAAAAAATCGCACATGAAATCGCATGCGATTGCGATTGCGTTTGCGTTTGCGTTTCAGTGTGGCCTAGCCCTAAGAAACATTTGTGAACACTCTCAGCCCCTATTCACATTCCAATTATCTATTCTTTATACTGGAGGTATACACAATTAGTGGAATGCTCCATTGATGGAGGATTAAAACCTGGATTCTACCAGTATTTTGCCTCACCTTTCTATCGAGGAGTAGCCCTTAAGGACTTTCTGAATAATTGAAATTTAGTCATATTACAATTTAAAGTGCAGCATGGCGATGTATGCTAACATATTACACTAAAATACATACCATATAGATTTTTATAGATAACAAAGGGTATAGTAGCAATAATGGTATAATAGACACAATTGCACTTCGGTTAACTGGGAATATAATTCAGAAAAACTAAATAAGGTTACTATCAATAAAGCTCCTGGACCGAAAAAAATACACCCTCAGGCCCATAGGGCTCTATAGTTCGCTAACATATCACACTAAAATAGATACCATATCGATTTTACCAGAACCAGCATCATTCATTTTTAGAATTATAAAGGTAATCTTAGAAAGGTTTGCTTAAACCAGAGGCACACACAAAAGATATATCTTCAAAAATGTTTTAAAATTATTTTTGCACTAGATTAGAATTAGATTTAGAGTTTTTTGCTGTGCTAATTATAATACCCAGAATCATGTGCATTTGATATATCTATCACTATATTATTATTATTATTATTATTATTGTGGATTTATATAGAGCCAACATCTTCTGTAGCGCTTTTACAATTACATGTATACATTCACATCAGGCCCTGCCCAGAAGAGCTTACAATCTAAGCACATTTATTTGACAAATACAACCTATCATTATGTCTTTATTATTGTGAGAACATACAAACTCCTTGCAGATGTGTCCAAAGGTGGAGTCGAACTCAGGACGTCAGCGCTGCAAAGCATCAGTGCTAACCACTGGGCCACCGTGCTGCCACTATACTATTTGAGTTCCTTCTATTGTAAGTCTAATATTTTACTTGCAGCCAGAGCTAATAATTGGGTCTGTGCTAAGAACATACCTTTATCTACAGGCCACAATTGGAGGAGAAAGTGATTTGAGTTTGGTGTACATCACCTTTGTGTTTGCTCCTGTGTTTGCTGCTTGGGTAGGGGAATCAGGAGCCTGCCCCTGCTTGGTAAATGCACATTAAAATCCTAGCTATCCATATAAATAGTGCAGACCTATGGATCAATTGGAGGCAGCATAGCACTGTACCCACCAAACATGCTGAAGTGATTGTTATAAAGGCATGAAAGATATTGCTTCTCAGTAAAGAGTGTCATACCATCCACACGCCAATAAAATAAATAGGCTGCATGGCTGACTAGTAATAAACTCACCTTCATGACTCAGACAGTGCTGTTTTTTAGGCAACTGTGTGATATGCAACTGAGCTGATTGCTAATCGGTCACGCGGCATGTCATTGTTTTATGCGTAGATTTTGAAAGGAATAATTTGGCAATCCTAACTGCAGTTGGTTTGTATTGTCTCATAGCTAAAGAACTAAATATAAATCTATAATGTGGCGCACAAAATCAGCAAGCATTTCTCTTGACAACATTTATTGCCTTTGTAACCATTTCAAGTCCGACATACAGAACAAAGCAACCCTTCCACATACTAACATTACTGACTGGCCTCTCTCTTTTTCACTGCTTTTCACTCTTTGTTTTCCTGTGGTCCATTAAATAGATGCTGACACATTTTTCTACACATGCTTTTTATTTAAAGCAATGCTCAGTTTTAAAGAAATTTATCCTGATAGGAAAGGATTAATGAGGAGATCAAGAGGATTAGGGAAATGAGTAACAGTACATGACAAGGACCGTGTTTTGCAGAATCCCCAGAACATCTTTAGAATAACAAGACACATTATATTCATTTTCTGTCTGATTATGTGTGTGTCTGTGCCCTGAATCCTCTTCAAAAGACAAAAGCAACATGTATTACTAGATGGAAGAATTTTACAGGAAGATGACAAAGAAGAATCTGATTTAAGTGAGCAACTGCATCACCAAAATAAACCAACCATTTAAAAGCCTTAAAATATATTCAAAACCTTTTTTTAGAAAGCACCCTTTTTTACCCTCAGATATTGGCCAAATATACATTTGACATGATATTGGAAAATTGCTGCTATCAAGATAATGTATAATTATACATTTAAATGCATCTGTACTCTACCAATAGGTATACCTAAATGGTACTTTTAGTGGAACTTGATATACAAACAAGTTATGGTTACATAAAAGCCTTCTGATGTACCTTTAAAATGAACCCTGGATCACATATCTAGACTAAATTTGTAAGCAAATATAACGCCTGAACCCTTACTGCATTCAGCAGCTTGTAGACATGTGACCAGTTTTTGCCTGCATTAATGGCCCCAACTGTCTTTTTTTACACAGCTATTTTTAAATATGCAAACCTTGTATTTGCCTTTCTCTGCCTGTCTACAATAGACAGTCTCTTTTGGGAGCTGGCATTTAATTGTAATTGGTTTGGGAAATGATTCTCTAATAAAATTTCATAAAGCTGAGGACGTTACACCACAACTCACATCATGCGTGTTTGTAGTTTATTTTGCCTGTGTTTATTATTTATTTTAATGTTTATGCTGCATACACTAATGGCATTTTACTGGCTTTTTTCTGTCTCTAATTAGATCCAGAATTATGAAAAGCAGGCACACATTACATCACTAATTAGTTGCCTTGTGCAGGTAATTCCTGTATTTTCCAATAGTCTTAAGTTAGCATTCTCCTCCCATGGAGAGCGGTGCAGAGGGTCAGGTAAAGTCACTCAAACTACTGGAAGCAGTTTAAACATAATCAGCAATATCATTTCTCGCATGCTGTAGTCAGAGTTTGATCTACGAAAGGGAGCAGGCTTTTATTTAACCCTAACTTATTCTGTAGATCATAGTTGTCCTTACATATAATCATTAAATTTATCTGTAATAACAAAACTAAAGAAATTCGGAATAAAGTTAATTACTCAATTCTAATTAGATCTAAAAACAGATCTAAAAAATTCATCTTACATCGTAAAACGCTAGTTCCCGCAAGAACAGTATCGGCTCATTGATTTTGTGATTGAATGTTAATCACATCAGTCCTGGTGGTTGTCTGAGCATTGAGGAAAATAAGAAGGTAAGTTACATAATGTATGAGTAGCTTGCATTATGGGTTGATATAAAAATCCTCCTGTGGAAGAATATTCCCTTCACAAATTAGTACTAGCCTTGGACCAACCAGAACTACAGTATAGGTGTTAATACCAGTAATTCTCAATAATATTAGTTTTAGAAATGTATCCAGCCCACTTTTAAATCTATTCAATGATCTTGCCATTACCACATCTTCTGGTAGACAGTTCCACAGTTTCACCATTCTCACTGTAAAGAAAACTTTCCTATCCTAAAGATTACACTTTTCTTCTAATCTTAAAGGATGTCCACGAGTCCTCTGATATGACCTATTTGTAAACAATGCACCAGAGAGTTTATTATATATCCCATTAATATATTTATATTAAGTAAGCATACTCCTGCACAAACATCCCTTCTCCAATGTAAACAGCCCTAACTTGTCTAATCTGCCTGTATAGTCAAGCCCCTCCATTCCCCTTATTATTTTAGTTGTCCTTCTTTGAACTCCTTCCATCTCCAAGATGTTACTTTTGTATATGGGATGCCAATTTTTTAACTGAAAACACTGGATCTGGTAATATCTAATGACACAGAGGTAACTGGTAACTGAAAGCTCAGGGAATAGTGACCATGAAATATTGTCATTTAATTTATGTTAAAAAAAAAAAAGCAAAGGTGCACTGGGTTAACAAAGACTTTAAATTTCAGGATAAAAACTCTTCAGCAAATAAAATGGGATGATATATTCTCAGGTAAAGGTACTAAACAGAAGTGGATTGTTTTTTAATGGGTTGTAAACATTTCATATCTAAATGTAAAAAAAAAAAATAAGTCCACTTTTCTGATGTAAAGATTGAAATAGAAGAAGAGAATGGCATTTAAAAAAAAACTCAAAGAGAGAGAACTGTAAAAAGCATTTAAGGATTGTAATAAAGAAATTAAGCTAGCTAAAATAAATAATGTAGTTATATTAATAGTAAGAAGTAAGAAGATAATGTAGGTTATTAAATAATGGGGATTAAATAGTTAGCAAACTTCCTGAAAAAGTTTTTTCCTCTGTATACACTGTAGAAGATCCAAGTACAGATAGCATAGAGTATAGTAGCAATAATTGTAAAAAAGATGCATTTACACTTTGTTAAACTGAGGATATGGATCAGAAACAACTAAATAATGTTAATATTAATAAAGCTCCTGGACCGAATAAAATACATCTTCGGGTCCTTAGGGAACTTAGTTCAGTTTTATCCAGGCCATTGTTTCTCAGATTCCCTCATGTCCGGAAGTGTGCCTCTGGATTGGAAAAAAGCTGATTTAATTCCTATATTTAAAAAGTGTAGTCGTTCACAGCCTGGGAATTACAGGCCTGTAAGTTTAACTTCAGTGTTAGGGAAGATACTGGAAAGTTTAAATCAGGAACATATTCTAGAGTATGTTTCAAGGACTGGCATTATAAGTAGTAACCAACATGAATTTGGGAGGAACAGATCTTGTCAAACTAACTTGCTTGGCTTTTATGAGGAAGTGAGTAGGAATTTTGACTCTGGCTTGCTCTAGATGTAGTTTACTTGGATTTTGCTAAGGCTTTTAATAAGCTATGGTCTGTTGGGCTTGGGTGGCACATTTGTACATGGATAGAAAATTAGTTGATGGAAAGTGGTTGTTAATGGGGGTTTATCAATATGGACTAAAGTTCTAAATGGGGTGCCACAGGGTTCTGTGTTTGGGCCACTTCTATTTAATCTGTTTATTAATGATTTGGAAGTGGGTATTGTCAGCAAGGTCTCTGTGTTTGCAGACAACACAGAACTGTATACTATTAAAGCTACAGATGATGTGCAATTGTCAAAGGCAGATCTAGATAGGTCACAATAGGCTGCTAATTGGCAGATAAGACTTAATTTTGAGAAAAGTAAGGTGATTCGTTTTGGGCTTGAAAATCCTTGTGCTACTTATACTATAAATGGCTCTTTGTTAAGTGAATCCCTTTTGGAAAAGGATCTTGGAGTTTTGGTGGATAACAATCTTTTGGGGCATATTTATAAATGATCGCTATTTTCGCTATTCCACTATCGCAGGACATCACAATGACAAATAGCACTATTTTCGCCTTATTTATTAAACCGCTCACTTTTTCCTTTGTGAAAAAGTATCGCCGGGGCGATGTGTGACGGTAGTTTTCACCTTATTCATTGCGTTAAGTGTGAGAGAATAGCTCTAGTGTAATTTCAGAGCTATTTTTGTCATTTTTTTTTTTATCTAAAGCTATTTATAAATAGGTGAATTTTCGCCGCTTTTTTAACCCTTTTCCCTTTTGTTGTATTTTTTGCAGTTTTACCAGAATTTTCATCAAACATCATTACTTACTGGAATGTTACATTAACATGACTATTTCTTACACAGTACTATGATATTTTCCCATATTAAAGGGACAGTTCAGTGGAAATTATCAATATTTGTTAAATTGTTGGTTTGTGTAATGCATACTTAAATATTCTACATATTCTCTATCATTTTAAAAAAAAATCAGTTGGTTTCATACCCTTTGCTATTCCCTGCTGTTGACATTAGTGATCTGACATTTCAGGTTCTAACGGTCCTTCTTCCCAGGATGCACCACATCCTTGGAATGTTCCTAGCAGTTACTTCTACTGATTGGCTGTTGGATGGGTCAAAGATGCTCAGATCTCTACTGTGCAACTGAATCAACCCAGGCGCTGGGTCATGGGCAAGACCATAACGGTCTTTATTAGGGGTCCTACAAACAGGAAGTCAGTATTTCGGTAGCATTTATTTATACACAGACAAAATGCTAAATTGGCACATAAAGGTCATTGGGATGAAAAAATACTGCTCTTTTTTCTGAAAAGTATACTGTATGTATTTGCACTGAACTTCCCCTTTAATGTAAATGGTTTGATAATTAGCTGCAGTTTGCTGAAAATAAGCAATACTAAAAAATGTGTCCTATTAATAAAATAAAGAAAATTCGCCTTTTGAGTTTCACACTATTTATTATATCTTTGGCTCTTAGGCTATTTTTAAATAACAAAGATAGGTGTTCAGTGTGTATTAACCAATTTAATACTACTTTGAAAAACCACCAGGGAGTATTACCTATTTACCATGATATGTGGTGAACTTTTTCAGCATTATTAGAGCTACTGTTTGCTACATAGTTTTCGCTTTTGATGAAAATTCGCCTTTTTAATAACTTATATGAAAAGAAAAGATGAAAGTTTAAAAAAATGTGGTAAAAGCTGGTGGGGGAAAAGCAAAAAAAATGCCCCTTTATAAATATGTCCCTTAGACCCCCATTTGACTTTAAAAGTAAATGAAGTAAGTCGGAAGGTACTTATTAATATTGAAAAACACTCCACAATGTACTGACACCTTCCATGGACCCACTGGCAGGCTAAATAAATGGGCCACCTCAGACTTGGCGAATTTAAATGGCAGAACTTAACGCAAAAATACAGCGGTAACCACAGCAATGTATGGCGAAAAGCTTTATAAATAGTGAAAAGTTCAAATTTGGCGAAAAGGCAGCGTTAAAGAAGGCGAAAAGTTTAACAACCCTTTATAAATATGCCCCTTAACGTAGGAAGCAGTGCTTGGCTTCTGTAGAAAAAGGACATCATGGAAATGGAAAGGGTTCAGGGAAGGGCAACTAAATTAATAAAGGGTATATGAAGACAGATAAGTTACTATTAAACACACTAAAGAAAAGACACTTGTGTGGGGTAATGTTCACTGTGTATAAATACATTAATGGGCTAACAATAAATCTGGTGCATTGTTCAGAGGACACACGTACACCCCTTAAGATTGGAAGAAAATAAGTTTAGTCTTCAAGTTTGGAAAGGGTTTTTCACTGTTAGAACGGTAAACTATGGAACTGTCTTCCATTGGACGTGGTAATGTTCGGTTCATAAGAATGTTCAAAAAAAAAAACTAGATGAGTTTGTAAACATAAAGAATGTTGCATGTTACTGGTATTGATACATAAAGTTGGAGTTGATCCAGGGTATTTCCGAATGCCACAGTTAGGATGGAATTTTTACCCTCTTCATACTGATTATTTTTGGGTTATTTTTGCCTTCCTCTGGATCAACCGTTAGGCAGGAAATGTGGCGGAGTAGGTGTGAATAGTTCGTCAAATACTATATTATATTAACATAGAAACAGGCATGTTTCTAAAATATTACTAAGATCCCATTATGATATTACATCCACTGGCGCAACTACCACCCCCGCCACCACAACTGTTTTTAAACGGCTGATCGCACATATGAATGAAACATCAATAAGTCACGCTAACCGATAGCAAATCAGTTAGCGCAGTCATAATTGCCCAGCGGCTCTGGGTAAATGAGCTGGACAGTACTAAACTGTAATAGGTAAAGTGGGTGAGGCATCTCCCAACATCTCACATTTCCTTAACATTATGTTAATGTTATCCTACTGCTATTCCATTTTATTGTCTTTGTGTATTATTAGCACTATGCACATTATTCCCATTTAAAAGCCTTTATGTCTTTTCTGCATCTCTGAATTATCTCTGCGTATTTAGGGGATTTTGTATATATATAGCAATTCTGAGAGGTTCTGCACCACCTGTGCTCCTTCCAGATCCTCTGAATCTAAATCATTTCTTGAAGGAGTGAATTGGCTCTCCAAGCCCAAACATTTGAAACATTAACAGACTTTGCAGAATAAGAATTTGTGTTGCAGATACATTATCAACCCACATACAATCTCTGTTCTCAAGTAGGTTTAACATAAATAAATTAACTCTCTCAATCTCTACACATTCTAAAAAGGTTTCCTGTTTTAAAGCAGATAACACTGCATTTGAAATATATGGTCCCTACTGATCTTTGTACCACGTTCTGCCACGTTTTTATCAGATTTCATCTGGAATATTTTTCCAATTTGCCTGACTTGCCTTATGATTGATAAACTGCCTGGAGTCATTTTGGAGACTACTGATGGACAATTTGATTCAAAGTTGAACCATGTACTGTATGCTACTTCAACAATAGGGTAAACGTTTCCACCTTAAAGGTCCCATTTCTCTGCTCTTGATTTGGTTTATTGGTATAGGACTGTATTGCACCTAGAAAATATGCACCTAACTCAACAACCTTGGTATATATATATGACATATATATATGTAAACAGTCAAGAGCAGTGGCACTCACCCTGATAGTATAATAAGCAGGATGCTAAGACTAAAACGGGAGATTTAGATCATTCAATTCAAAAAAGAAAGAAGACCAGGTTTATTGGGTTAATTCATTTCATCTTCCACTGTTTAAATTCATATTTTCTGTTGCCAAATGCCTGAAGTACCATTAAGTACGATTGTTCTTAAGTATCAATGCCTATGGAACTTCTTTCCTGGCTCCACAGGCATAGATTGAAGAACAGAAGGTAAGGAATAGCTCCTTAACCTCCCAAACTTAAAAAAAAAAAAGAGTTGTTGCCTTTCATAAAGGTGGCCTAGGCTGTAAGAAGATTGCCAACACCCAGAAACTAAGCTTCAGCATGGTGGCCAAGACTATACAATGGTTTAACAGGTCAGGTTCCACTAAGAACACACCTCGCCATGCACGACCAAAGAAGTTTAGTGCACGTGCTCAGATCCAGAGGTTGTCTTTTGCAAAAGAGTGCTGCCACCATTGCTGCAGAGGTTAAAAGGTTGGGAGGTCAGCCTGTCAATGCTCAGACCATACGCTGCATACTATGCCGCAAACTGCATTGTGGAGTTTTTCAACACAGTGTAAAGGTTATGATATACACATTTCTATGTTACATTTCTTTTTCTATATTGTAGGATTATTGAAAAAAAGAAATTGACAATGATTACTCACCTACATTCCACTAAGCTAATAATGTATGGCTTAGTCATATATATTTATTTTGCGTTTAGAAGGCCATTGTCTTTAGCATGCTGCTGTCAAGACAAATAAGTGTAGCTTTTTAGTAACAGTTCCACATTATGTTTCGGCAGTTATTTTTCCAGAGGAAACAACTTTTTTTGAAAGGGCATTTATCACTAGGGATGGCATAGAACTCGAACTCGAACCCGAGTTCGAGCCGAACTGTTCGAGTTCGAACGGACCCGGACTTCTCGAACTATCTCGGACGCGGACTTTCGATATTTCCCGGACTTTCGATGATTTATTCGAACGTTCGAATCCGCGAGTAAAATGTACATGGTATCTAGGCGCGAACATCGAATCTGCGAGTAAAGTCTCCATTAAAGCCTATAGGCGAGCATCGAATCTGCGAGTAAAATGTCCATGTTACCTCGAACGTTCGAACGCGAAAGCTCGAAAGTAGCGCATGTGAGAGTAAAATCGATTTTACGAAAGTCCTGGATATTGGAACATGCTCCCCAGACCATTTCCCAGGTCCCACAGCCATTTACATTAAGTTACCATTAATATTTTAGTTGTATTTGACTCGAACTTTTCGAACTATTTGCCTCCCATAGACTTTAATGGGTCCGTTTTCGAACTTTCAAACTTTCGAACTTTTACAATAGTTCGAAAGTTCGAAAACGGACCGAACTTTCAATAGTTCGACCATCTCTATTTATCACAAGGAAAGTGGTTTCACATGCAAATAAAATATTTAAACAGAGTGGGAACAATGTAAGGCTACATGATGAGCATGATGAAAACAATTAACGAAATCTGAACATGAATGTAAAATGTACATTTTTTATGTAGAGAATACATTAAGTAATACAGCTATTCTTTTAATCTAGTCAATCTGTGCAGCTTCTTTTTTAGTGCACTGGAAAATGAAAAAAGAATAATGTGATACTGGAAAATATTTTGGGTTGGACTTGGTCTGTATTCTATGCACCCAATGAAAGTGTTTACAATGATATTTGTTTTAACTTGCTTCAAAGCTTGTCTACATTAGTGGTGGAAACACTCAGGGTTATTCAATAAAAGTTCTTATTGTTAGAAATGGTGCTAATTTTGCCCCAACCAACCAAATATTATTTAACATTTGAAAACTAACATCTGATTGGTTGGGGCAAAGTTAACACTAAGAACTTTTATTGAATAACCCTGTATATTGTCTTTTGCATTGGGACTGCATGATAGAATTGTAAAGCTATTTTTGGGGTGAAGATATCCCATTAAAAGGAACTGGTCTCAAATGCTAGTAGAATAGGGATAGCTAACAAAAGTGTATTTCTATAAAAAAAAAAATTCAAAAAAGAAGAAACATAAAAGAAAACCCTATGTACTTTCTTCATGGGTGGTTCAAATACTGTAAGCTATTAATATTTATAAAATGCAAATGTTTATGAGAACAACACGTTTGCTTCATTGGTTTATAAAAAATCAAAATAGCAGTAACTACTATCAATGTCACTGTCAGAAGACTCAGGAAAATTAACAGCGACATTTTTCCTGATCGCCACTGAATCCAGCATGAGAATTATATCAGAAGTATTAAGGCTTTTGAATTAAATATATATATATGTTTCCTGGTTCTTATAGAAAGAAAAATTAGAAATCTGCCATTTCTGGCTTGATTAGCTTTAATGTCTGGTTTGTACATCAACAGAAGGGGGCACTGTAATACATACTGTATTTTGTATTGTTGCCTATGAATAAATTGACAAACAATTTCAATGAAAGATGACTTGTTTTAGTTAGCTAAAAATATGTAACATGTGTAAACAAATCCCTGACTTCCCAGCCTAGGGGGCAGAGTGAATATGAAACACACTGCTGTGGGTCAGAATCTTTTAAAAAGTAACTAACATGTTCATATAAATTATAGTGGTTTTCAACAAATGTATCAAAATGTCATTTTCTCCTTTAAAATGTCATAAAAAGCACTTGAAGGATCAGTTGATTTAAAACAATGATACAAAATAGCAGTACAGTGCAGTGATTCAGGTTCCAATAGGTGGTATTTATCTGCTACACTACTAAACTACAGTAAGTGCTGTTCATTATGATTGGTGTATATATATGGTGTATACGTATTTAAAAAAAGACCTATTCATTGGTTTGCTTGTGTAACCACTGAATGCTAATTATGGAACCCACTGTGGTTACTGCATTAAAATATGTCCTTGCATCAGGATAGCAGTGGAAAATCTAGATTTAATTCTGTAATGTAAATGAGACTTTTTAGTCTCACAAAACTACACACTACACATGCTAAAGCTGATTCTTCTCAACACTCTGTTTCATAAACAAAAAAAGTTCATACATTGCAATTTTTTATTTATAGCTTGGTATGGTGAGACAAGGTCACGTAATCCTTCACAGAACTATACTGGGAAGTTCCATACAGTTCCATATATATTGAATATTATTAGCTGGCCAAGGTATCACCATCTAAGCACATCTTACCTAAAGTTTCTCTGCAGCTTAAACTAATAAGCAGGGGGATGCAATAGGTTAACACCTTCAATCCTACCCAAGACACCTATACATATTATTTATGATACATACTTCTTTTTGCTCAGGTAACTATAACTTCACAAATTATGTAGGGATAAATATATAAATTATTGAGTCCAAAGGTGTTTTTTGGGTGGTATGAATGAAAAAGAGATGAGAGTTTATTGCTTGGGAAGCGGGCATTACACTGAAAATGCCCTATGGTGCCAACCAAACCTCTGTCTCTGGTTTAGCAGGGACACACAGTCTGAGGGTATAGTACTGCCCCGGGGATACCTGTTTGCTATGTCCAGGCAAATGTTTAGTCCACATCAATGAGAAAACAGGATTATCCTGTGGACTCCATACGCAACACGTAAAGGTAATTGAAAAGTGCTCTTTATTGGCCTAAATACGTAACATGTTTCAGACTCAAGGTCATTTATCAAGTGTTTTTATTTCTTCTTTCTCTAGTTTAGGACTAGTTTTAATTATCTTCATTTCATCCTTTGCATTTCCACTTTTTGTTTGGCTAATCAATTTTGATTAAGAAATGCTTTAGATTTTATTCATGTTATCAGTTATAAATAAGTTGGCCACAAAACACATATTTGTATTTTTACTCCACATTTGTATTCATACCACTACTGCAAATTACCTTTAACAGATGGAACATGCTACCAAATAGAAACAAACAACATTTTTAGTTGAGGTGTATTACCTGTATAAAACGCAACTCTACAAATTACATTATAGAACAGTGATGAGTAATCAGGAGAGATGTACAGATGTTTGGACCCAAACCTGGTTAATGGTTAAACTACCAGCTCTATGAAAAGCTTTGTTGGTCATAACTACCAACAAAATTCCAATCCGGGCCTTCTGAAATTTTGAACGTGAAAACTGTGTCTCGATGTTAAAATTTCATGGTTTTAGCACAGAATTTTGGTTTCAAACACGAACCCCAGTAGTATAATACATCCTTATTGATGAGCTGCATTTTCCCTAAGGGAGAAAAAAAATCACACATATTAAATATTTTGTATTCAGGTTAGTTAATTTAGTCTCTTCTCTGCTAGACAATCCTTTACTCTCTGTCTTGTTATCTGTGGAAACCTATTCATCCACTGTGAATGTCAGCGGAATGTTATTTTTTTTTATGTCCATAAATCTCTGCAGAAGATTTTCCAGCACAATAGTGCTTATCAGATTCTTTAATACACATACAATGGTATATTTTTCAGTTCAAATAATATATCTGCCAGCATCCAATGAAGCAAAAAAATGAAAAAATATCTAAGAACTAAATCCATACGACAACAATTTCTGCAAAATATTAAATATTGTTCTTGATTTGGGTCTCAAAGGTTAGCCTGCATTGGGCAAGTATATGAAGCTCAACAATGTTTTGAGTAATGTTTTCTTATGTGTTTTAGTTACTTTTCTGGTCTGGTCTCACTTGGTCGCCTGTGGACGTGCTCCCGGGGTACCCCCAAAGTTTCTTCACTCCCTTACAGAAAATGGGTGAGTCATCTAATGCTCTATAATATACATGCCACTCAAACACCTACTATACCTTATCAAGAATAGACTGCATGTTTCTAAGCAGAAAATCTGTTCCATTAGTTTCCCAAATATCCCAATTACCCCAAGGTATTTCGGATCACTCCCCATTACTCCTGAATATATCTCTGGACCCTCTAAACTCCCCAATATGGCTATGGAAGATAAACCCATTATGGCTATCTCAGTTCCCACAACCAGACCCTCTACACAAAAATATAGAAGAAAATATAAATTTTAATGCCTCCTCCCATAATCCAAACTTAGTCTGGGACTCCTTGAAAGCATATCTTCGAGGAAAATAATATCACTATTAATGCAATTAGAGAAAGAACACATACCGTATATACTCGAGTATAAACCGAGTTTAAGGATGCACCAAGGGACACAATATTAAGGATGCACCAAGGGACACACTATTAAGGATGCACCAAGGGACACAATATTAAGGATGCACTTTTTCACAATCAAAGAAAAAATATTATTTGCAATGAGAAAAATAGATCCAATCCCAGAAAAATATAAAACAATACAGATATTCAACGACCTATCACCAGCCACAATGGCAACAAGAAAAACATATATGGAAATTACAAAAACACTCAGAGAAAACCTTATCATATATAAATGGGGATTCCCAACAAAACTCCATATAATTAGAAAAGGCAATAACTTCACAATCAACACACCTGAAGAGGGTCTAAAGCTGCTAAAATCACTATTAAAGCAACAAAAAAACCAAGAAACCCCCTCTCCAACCTCAGTCTCCCCAAACAAAATTACACCGGAGGGGAAAGAAAACCGGTAAGTTGACTTTAAATATCAGGAACTTTAAAAGGAAATGAACATAAAAATACATTTGGACAAAAAGAACTAAATAATATATACCTAAAAACAATAAATAAACAATAGGAGGGGGGGAGAGGGGAGGGGAAAGAGAGGAAAAAGAGAGGAAAAGAACAGGATGGACTATTATATGGAACTACACAGGAACAAAAACTTTAAAGGGACAGCAAAACCCAACCAAAACTATAAATACTGCCTAGATGTGGCTCCTGTTATGCTTAACGCAAATCTTAAGCAACATACTAATTAGAGGGAAAAACCCTTCTCTTCTCTCCCTCCGCCTCCATATAAGTAGATATATAGCGTTTATATTTTTGCTTAATATGACAAAAATAGTGAACATTGTTATTATCTCTAAATGGGAGAAATTGGAAATCTTTTTTTTTTTTTGTTACTCACTCCCCTTCATGATAGTGTGAATACAACACACACGGAGATGATAACATGGCAGGTGGAAGGACAAAGGTAAAAGATATACCTTAAAAGAGGGGAGGGAGAGCGAGGAGAGATAAGGAAAAGTAGAGTTTGCTTAACAAAAGCAATAAACCAAATAATAAAAATAAATTAAAAAATTAATATCGCTACTTCACCAAATATGTTATTATTTAATATGCTAATAACTCTTGAGTGATTATAAGAAAACAAATGTATGGGCGGCGCAGATGGGGAACCACCCTTCACAAACAACACCAGAGAGAAGAGATAGGAAGAAAGAGAAAAAAGAGGGGAGGGGAAAAAGGATGAGATAAGATAAGATAAAAATACTTGAAATAAAACCGGGGCCTCATCTGCGCTACTCAGTCGAAACTAAAATAATATGTTGGAGGTGTCAGATATGCTACTGTGGGTTTCTTTTGTCTCGTGTCGCTCACTCCCCTTCAGGTGAACCCCGTGATAGTGTGAATACAACACACATGGAGATGAAATCATTATTATTTTGAATGGGAAAACCGCATTTTTCTTTCAAATGTTAAGTGCCATGATAAAAATAACGATATCTGTCTTAAATGCTTAAAATATCGAACAAAATTGTTTTTTTTTTTTGCCTCATTCGTCATGATATGCTTAAAATATCTAACAAATTTGTGTTGTTTTTTTTCCTCTCTATGTTATTACATAATATGCTGATAACTCCTGAGTGATAATGAGAGAACAACTGTATAGGCGGCAGTGCAGTGCGGATGGGGAACCACCCCTCACAACCAACATCAAAGAGAAGGGATAGGAAGAAAGAGAAAAAAAGAGGGGAGAGGAAAAAAAGATGAGATAGGATAAGATAAAAATACTTGAAATAAAAACGGGGCCCCATCTGCACTGCTCAGGCGGAACTAAATTGATATGTTGGTGATGTCATATATACATTTATTTTTTTTTTGTTTCTCCCTTTGAATATGTATATATGGTTATAAAAATGTTATTTGTTTGAATATATATGTATACAACACCTATGATATGATTAAAAATAAAAGGTATATACTAAACACATTTCCGAACACAACAAACACAAACTTCCTCAAAAAAAAAACAACCATTAAAAAACCCACTAAAGACCACTACTAAACCCCCTAAACACTAGATAGCTCAGAGGAAACCCGTGAAATGGGAACACCCAAGAGCTTACGAAGTAATAAAACTCAAAACCATATGAACCCGACAACACACAATACACCCCTCCCATACCCCATCCAAAGGTTCTAGCAGAGGAACAACAAAAAAAAGACTCAAAACAACATAAAAACAACTAACAATAAGCAAATACAACAAACCACAAAATGACAATAAAAATCATGACATATAATATTAGAGGACTAAACTCCCCATTCAAAAGAAATTCCATATGGAAAGAAGCCCAAATAAATAATATAGATATCCCATGCATACAGGAAACACACTTCGCAAAAAGCAAAAGTCCCTCCTTTAAACACAAAAACTACCCACACATATTTACCTCATCGAACGAAAAAAAGAAAGCAGGCGTAATCATAGCAATAAGAGATACAATAGCATTCCAACTCAAAACACTAACAACAGACAACAACAGAAGATACATCATAATCTCAGGTCTCATAAACAACAAACCAATAACCATAGCAAATATATACACACCAAATAAAAAACAAAATAAATTCATTAAAAAAATAATAACAAAAACAAAACGACACACAAACACAAATACAATAATATGTGGAGACTTTAACCAAACAATTGACCCAGAAAGAGACACAGCAAACTCAAAAACGACCCCCCAAAAAAACAATACATTAGCCAAAACCCTATTGATAGAAGACCAATACGACAGCTGGAGAAGACTCAAACCTCTAGAAAAAGATTATACATACTATTCAAAAACACACAACTGCTATTCAAGACTAGACCTAATAGTGACCGACAAATGGCTATTACAACAAATAAAAAAAGTAGAGATACAACCCAGAACAAGATCAGACCACTCACCAGTCATTGCAACAATAGAAGAAGAAAACATAAAACCAGACAGAATATGGAGACTAAACTCATACCTACTACAGAACACAGAAACAAAAAAAAAATTTAAGAACACATTAAAGAATACTTTAAAATAAACAATACAAAAGACATAAACACATACACCCTTTGGTATGCACATAAAGCATATATAAGAGGAATGATAATACAAATCTCATCCACACAAAAAAAAGACATAACTTACTCACCCAAATCATAAAATTAGAATCATCCCATAAAATCGCACAAACAAAACAAACTAGAGACGAACTAGACAAACTAAGACAAGACCTACATAACCTAGATCTATATAAATTTGAAAAACAAATAAAAAGATTACGAGCAATACACTATTCACAAGGAAACAAAACAAGCAAATATTTAGCAGAAAAATTAAAAACAAAGTCACTCAAAACTAAAATAGCATATATATAAAACGAAAAAAAAATGAAAAAATAATAAACCCTAAAAATAAAACAGAAGAATTTAACAAATATTACCAAAACTTATACAACCTAAAAAATAAAAAACAGATACATATACCTACAGAGACAGAAATAAATCAATTCTTACATAAACTAAAATTACCAACAATAACAGAAGACAACAAAATATTGAATAAAGAAATCACAATTCAAGAAATACAACAATCAAAAATCTACAAAAAACAAATCACCAGGACAAGATGGCTTCATCAACGAGTATTACATAACATACAACCAAATACTAAATCCAAACCTACACAAAATGTACAATGAAACAATTAGATCAGGCAAATTCCCAGAAGAAATGGTCCAATCCCTACTAATACCAATTCTAAAACCAGGAAAAGACCCATCAATAATTACAAATTACAGACCAATATCATTAATCAATTCAGACATAAAAATATACTCAAAAATAACAAATGGAACAAGACAGGGATGCCCATTATCACCCTTAATTTTTGCACTAATAATAGAACCACTGGCCCAATTAATTAGAGAAAACAAAGATATAACAGGAATAAAAATTAGTAATCAGGAATGCAAACTAAATCTCTTTGCAGATGATATTATACTAACTATAACAAACCCATTCAAATCACTGATAATATAAAAAAAAATAATGGAAAATTTTACTAAACTCTCATACTACAAAATCAAAGAACAAAAATCCATACTTCTAGACTACAACATCTCATTAACACTAAAATTACTACTAAAAGCAAGATATCCATACACATGGGCCGACACATCAATGACATACTTATATATAGAACTAACGAAACCCACCTCATTACTGTATCAAAACAACTTCCTAGGAATATTAAATACAATTAAAAAAGAGCTAAACAAATGGTCCAACAACTCCTTAACTTGGTATACAAGAATATCGATTATAAAAATGAATATCCTACCTAGGATACTATACCTAATGAGAACAATAATAACTGACATACCCAACCAATTCTTCAAACAACTACAATCTATTATAAATAGATTTGTATGGAACAATAAAAGAACTAGAATAGCAAACGAAACACTAATGAAACCCAAAGCAAAAGGAGGACTGTCCCTCCCTAACTTTAAAAAATACCACATGGCATCAATACTGGAACAAACAAAATCTTGGTGGACAAACAACCATAACAAAAAATGGACAACAATAGAATTAAATATCATACAAAAATAAAATTCAGAAATCAAATCCCTATCACAACTACTAGGAGCAATACTCTTAAAACCACTAAAACAATCAATCCAAAATATTATCATACAACAAACAATCAAAACCTGGAACACAACAACAAAAAAAGACAATTTGATAAAATCTATAATAAAATATATAGAAATAATAAGCTTAGAACTAGTCATCCCAGACTTAAAACTCCAAAACTGGAAAAACAGGGGAATACTCAACTTAGACTACCTATTTAAGAACAAAATACCAATACTATATAATGAGCTCAGAAGAGAACACCATCTACCCAAAACAGAATTCTATAAATATCTACAAATACACAGCTTCATAAACAAAAACAAAACATACCAAACAATAACTCCTTTACCAATAGGCGAATATTTTAAAAAAACAACTTACACAAAAAAAGGAATATCAAAATTTTATAAAATACTAACAGAATCACAAGACCATAAAACATTAACTTCATATCAAAATGGCAAGAAGACCTACAAATCTCAATAGAAAAAAACCAATGGGAAGCAGCATATAACTCCATTTAAACTATCCAAAGGCACAACCCACTGGGAAACCAACAGAAAAATACTATACCGAATGCACATAACACCATACCTCAAAGCAAAATGGTATCAGGACACATCCCCAGAATGCTGGAGACTATGCAAAAACACAGTAACACTCTTCCACATATGGTGGAACTGCCCCAAAATAAAAAAAACATGGAACAAAATTCAAAATATGATTTCAAACATATAAAAAAAAAAAACTTTACGCTAACACTCCAACTAGCATTACTTAATATAGGAATAACAGAACTACCACATAACCAAAAAACAATAATACTTCATATACTCACCGCAGTAAAATCACTAATAGTCAAAAAATGGAAAACATCCAAAGTACCTACAGTAAAAGAAACACAAATTATACTATCTAAAAACATGCATTACGAAAAAATGTTTTACATCTCACAAAACAACTTTGAATGATTCTATAAAAAATGGGAATGGTGGTATACGGATCCTCTATCAATGACTTTGTAAACAACCAAACCCGAAAAATAAGAGGACACTGCTAAAAGAAAAAGAAAGAAAAAAAGAAAAACAAGAAGCAAAATATACCCAAAGTCTGAAACAGCTCAATAATTGTTGAGAAAAAATTGAAAAATCTGCTTCCCCCCCCACACAATGGATAACCCATTAGTCCCCCATTTCTTACCCACATACCCCCCCTCCCCATTAATGTATTAAGATTGATAGATACGAAATGTATAGGAATGTACAATTATACATGTATGTATTTATTTACTTGAATCTAAAAACAAATAAACATTAATGTTAAAAAAAAAAGTTTATGTAAAATATTGGATTTCCTTCTTTTGAAACAATGAAACCAGATAAGGCTTCTTTTACGTTTAATCTATATAGATTTTACTGTTATACACTTGCACTTTATAGGCACTTCATATTTATTACTTTTATTGTAGTACATTGTTGCACATTTATGGTTTTACTTCCTATTTTAAACCATTCAGATGTCTTATTATAAATTTTACGTCACCTTTTGTATGCCTTTTATTAGCCTTTTATTATTATATCAATGGATTTGTTTTATACATGTTTTACTCATATTACAATGTACTGCATATTCATGTATATGGTAATTTGATGTGGGACACACCCAGGAAGGGGTGGTGTCCAGGTTGGCACTAGGCTACTTAAGCTCATATTGTGTTGCACACTAAACACCTGATGAAGGGGTTCTACCCTCGAAACGTTGTCACTGTTGATGTTTGGCATATAATAAGCCCACCATTTCACGTTGGAGTGCAAGTCTACATTGTATTATTGCTTAGTATCTATGTTCCCTTTGAAGTAGGGAAACCAGGCGCCTGCACCTACAGGGGGAGTGTGCATATGGACTTTGCTAGTCATTTAACTACTTTTGGTATTTCAAAATAAACACCCCCTAATCTCAAAAATGTCCCCCCACAATTGATATATTTTTGTAATATATACAACATTGGTTATCAAATGGTTCTATTCTTTTATACATATGAATTATGGACACAGTCTTTCATAGAATGTCATGTTTTTAGTAGATTTTCTGACAAAATGAATTTAAAGCATGTTTCAGAGTTAGAAAACCTAAACTGCCATGACAAGTAAAATGCACACCAAAGTTTCAATCTCCCAAATGTCCTGAATCAATCAATCAATCAATATGCTACATGCATGAGTGTAAACTGAGACATAGAATGTTATTCGTTTAACATATTTTCTGAAAACCCACTAAATATCAGTTTCCCTAATTTACTGAATCAAACAGTATGCTACATGCATGTGTGTATACTGAGACATGGCCACCAACTAGCCTTTAATGGAACCAACGCATAAGTGCAAATACACATTCATTTCGAACAACTTTTAGTATATCAAATTAAAACACCCCTCATAAACTATACATTTTTGGAATTTACACACCTTGATTTATCAAATGTTGCTTTTTTTTATACATATGAGCAGAATTCCAGGCGCAGTCCTTTACTGAACACCCTACTTCTACTAGATTTTCTGGAAAAATTAATAAAAACATGATTGAAAGTTAAATAGTCTTGTACAACCCTCCGTATCAAGTTATAAACCCACTATATATCAATCTTCCAAGGGCGATGAACAAATGGTATGCTACATGCATAGGTGTACACACATGGGTATAGACACGGCCAACACTCTTTTACCTTGGAAATAACTGAACAAACTATATATTATTTAATCTAAACACATTTACCTACATTACAATGCAATTCTTTCGTACATACATGTAGAATTATGCACACAGGCTATTGTAGAATTTTGTACTTTTTACAGATTTTCTGGAAAAAACTGCAAAGAAGATTTAAACTTATAAATAAGTCTGTAAAGGTACAAATAAAAAAACCTCTTAATATCGATTTCCCACATATCCAAATAAAACAGTTCCCCACATGCATCAGTATATGCAGAGGCAAACAAACTGGAGCTAATGCATACATTTGGGTGCACACTTCAGACTAAAAACCTTTTTTAAAAACCTTTTTATGGCCTAAAATGGAAAAAGAGACGAGACCCAAAAAGAAAGATATACTATGAAAGGGGTAAGTACAGTGGTTAAAATCTCAACTTACCCTTTAAATGAGACTGAAATAACTGTGCTTAATAGGTATTAGTTTGATTACATACAGTGGGAATTTACTTCCTTAAATCCACTGGAAGAATTAAATTTAAAATGTGTTTCCAGAACCAACCCAATGAACAAGGTGGTAAACCAAACTCTCAGGGAGATGTTAAACTCACCTCGCACTCCTCTTACTGCACTGAAGTACCCACTTAGCGTGAGTTACTGAGTTACTGTGGGAATGAGGCAGGTAAGGAGCATGGAGGTAAGTAACAGCACCTTTGAAATCACTTTAATTTTCGTGCTACAGATTAGCACAAATAAGGTATTATTTTGCTTTACATTGTGAGACTGTCATTAAGAAGCCCCGGGAAAATAGAGTTAACCCCACGCAAACCCGATATAACATTGGGAAGCATGAGGTTAACTCTATTTACCCCTGAAAGCTCAATATTACATCTCCTGTCTGTGTTTAAACCTAAAAGTAATTTTATGCAGAAATGCATGTTCCATCTATTGTAGCCTTTGAAAAAAATATATTAAAGGGCATGTCCACCCTTTAAAACAACTTTTAGTATGTTATAGGTCTTGCTTCCCTAGCCCCAAACGCTATAATCTTATTGCCAGAAACTCCCCCAATCTTTACTTACCTTCCCTCTTTCCTCTGCCACACTGCCCGGCCTTCTGCTTGCATGGAACTGCAAGCAGGGGGCCGGACCAGCAGATGAGTCGGTGATTGGCTGAGAGGCAGCCAATCACAGATGCGGCTGCAGGCAGTTCAGAACGGCGGATGATAGAAGGAAGGTAAGTAACTATCGGGGAGTTTCTGGCAATAAGATTATAGCGGTTGGGGCTGGGGAAGCAAGACCTATAACATACTAAAAGGGTTTGTAGCTAGGGGGAGGGAGACCAAAACGGGAGGGGGAGGGAGACCAAAACGGGAGGGAGAGGGAGGGGGGAGGAGGGCTGCTTCTCCTGCAGCAGAGACAGGAAGCAGAGTCCTAGATGGACTCTGCTAGGCTCCTGGTGGCCACTTTTTTGGACTTTGGAGTGACATTACAGGAGAACCATTTGGAGATGGGATGTAAGGTAAGGATTTTTTTAAACTACACAGTGGGGCCAGTAGTGGGGGAAATTATAGTTTTGTGGGTGGACATGTCCTTTAATTGAAGTTGAACATTTATCCAAGACCAACAAGGCACCGTGTGATAACCTTACCAAAAGTGAAAGAGAAGATTTAACAGCTCTTGAAATCATCATTAAGAAGAATGTACCTGGAGGAAGCCATGAGACAGTTAAATAATCCAGGTCATTACAATGACCTGGATTGTATTGACTTACACATGAGACACATTTAGATGGTATCATAGACAGCAATGTAACATCCTAAAGTTCTAATCCTATATCACTTACTGAAGATACATTAATGTCTTACCAACCCCCCAGGCAGAACAATTGTATCGGGGAACGAGTCGGTATCACAACCACTCTCTGAGTATGTAGATCATTTTCTACAACCCTTGGTTAAAGACATTGATGTATGTTTAAAAGACACTACAGATCTCTTATGTAAAAAGTAGGAGACATTACCCAGCAATGTGTTAGCACTTCATATGGATCTGTACTTTGGAGTACCCGGCTTGCTATTGGTCTGGATGAAGGGTGGATCTGTTTGTGAACATGGGAAATCCCATCACCGGTGTATATATATTCCGGACTTGTACTGTGAAGTTTTCCCTGCTTAAGATAAAGAACCTTGTAGGGTCCAAAACATGTCAAGCGCATGTTTGGAAATAAAAGTTTCTTTATATGAGAAGGGTTCCTGTTCTTTGGTTCAGTTTGTGCATCTGACCCATTTATACTTACTACATTACCCAGTAATATACTAATAATATATCAGGGAGATTCATTAAAAGTTCTTATTGTTCAAAATGGTGCTGATTTTCCCCCAACCAATCAGATGTTAACTTTCAAATGTTAAGTAAGATCTTATTGGTTGGGGCAAAATTAGCACCATTTTGAATGATAAGAAATTTTATTGAATCTCCCTGTTATTGGAAAAGATATCCAGAGTCTATACACATGCATCCCGGATAATGATGTAATGAGTAAACATTACTGGATACTAATCTAAACCACCATGAAATATATGTTCTGCTAGAGTGTCTGTCAGTAGTGCTAAATTACAGATTTGCAGACAGTTCCCATTGGCAACAAGGTACATCAATAAAGGTGGCTGTAGCCCCCTCATATGCTAACTAGTTTGTACACGCCTTAGAAAAAAAACAATTTCTAAAACACCAAAGTTTGTACATATGTAGGAACTTTATATTTTTCTAGAAACATGATGGAAAAAAACAAAAAAACAATAAACTCAGGCAATAGACTATGTTGTATTGTTTCATAAGTAAACTAGAGGATTCGAGCTTGCGACTTCTTGGGCTCTGTGTTCCTAAAAACATGGAATTTACATGGTGCACCACCAGCAACTTTACAAGGAATACAGGTACATCTATAAACTTTATCTTTTGCTAGAAACAGTGGCTAGAAACTCTGTGCATAGAGACAGTGTATACTGGGGGCAGGGGTAATGGTGCTTTAAAGCCAAGATGGGCTATGAGTTGTACTAGCAACAATATGGAATCCTTCTTTGTTACAATATCTACTACTTACATTTAAAAAAATAAGTTTAGTTTAGTTTAGTATAGTTACTCCTGTAAGTGTAATTGCTGTAACAGCATAATGAAGGTAGAGGCATTTAGCCACCCAACACACAAAGAGTATGTGCTACATGTGAGATGTCACATGTTGTGTACATGCTTAAATGCCCATGTGGGCAGGTATATGTAGGACAAACTACAAAGTCAGTGAAACTGCATATACAAGAGCACACGAATAGTATAAGAAATTGTAAAGCAGATACATACACCAATAGCATGATATTTACATCAGAATGGGCACAATAGCTCACAATTCAGATGGAGTGTGTTACAAGACCCAAAAACCCAAAGAGGAGGTCATCGTGCTAATATGTTATTACATAAAGAGGGAATTGTGGTAAAGTAACTAAAAAGCCAAGAGCCTAAAGGAATGAATGAGAGTTGGTCCCTTAAACCATACCTCTAATATATATATTTCTTTTCTCTCCTTTAGATATATCTACTAGAAGATGGACGTGTGCCGAACGTAATCAATAAAGGTAATGTTACCGATAGTGAGCACACTATGGTTACATGTGTTACTTTAATAGTTTCCCATTACCTACACACCAGCTGGTTGCTGGCTGTAAAGCTATCAAATGCCCTTGAAGGCCCTAATACAGGGCAGTGACTATATCTTTAATTAATAGAGGTAGGCATTAATACAGGGCAGTGATCATATCTTTAATTAATAGAGGTAGGCATTAATACAGGGCAGTGACCATATCTTTAATTAATAGAGGTGAGCATTAATACAGGGCTGTGACCATATCTTTAATTAATAGAGGTAGGCCCTAATACAGGGCAGTGACCATATCTTTAATTAATAGAGGTAGGCATTAATACAGGGCAGTGACTATATCTTTAATTAATAGAGGTATGCCCTAATACAGGGCAGTGACCATATCTTTAATTAATAGAGGTAGGCCCTAATACAGGGCAGTGACCATATCTTTAATTAATAGAGGTAGACATTAATACAGGGCAGTGACCATATCTTTAATTAATAGAGGTAGGCCGTAATACAGGGCAGTGACCATATCTTTAATTAATAGAGGTAGGCATTAATACAGGGTAGTGACCATATCTTTAATTAATAGAGGTAGGCATTAATACAGGGCAGTGACCATATCTTTAATTAATCGAGGTAGGCATTAATACAGGGCAGTGACCATATCTTTAATTAATAGAGGTAGGCATTAATACAGGGCAGTGACCATATCTTTAATTAATAGAGGTAAGCTAAAAATGCAGTTCCTCTTGAATGTATCTAAATGTACATATTTATGTTTCTTACACGGTTAAATGTTTCTACACAAGTTCAAAGTCTGACACAATGTTGGACGTTTTAACTTAAGTTGCAGATTAAAAAAAACTGTCCTATGGTTAATGGAGCATTAATGTATCAAAAGTATTTCTATATGTACCTCTGTTGGCTTTTACACTGTATTTGCAACACTGTAGAACCTTTTACATGATAGACACATCCAAAGACTCTTCAATGGACACCGTGGATATCCACTGCCGGTGGATAAATATGTCACGTTAGCACTTGATAAAGAGCATTTCTAGCTTGAAATATGTTGTGCGACACTCTTTGAATTTGCATTATATCCAGACTCATTGTCTCACTTTACTGTTTGCTATCCATAGATTTAGTAATAGTAACTTACTGTAAATTGTTCAGGGACCTGGATAATGGTCTGTGGAACACGTGTCAATGGCGAAAATCTTATAAAAACTTCACACGCTTTCTGATTTGCCATTCTGTGTAGTATTTTTAAGATTTCTAGAAATGTCATACATTTTCAAATTTGTAAATTCAAAATTTGTAAATTTTCAAATTTGTAAATTAGAAATATTGAAAATTCTCGATTGTTCCATGTTTATCACAAACAGTTCCGTTGTTCAGGAAAATCTGAAAAATGTGTAAATCCGCAATGTCCCAGATCCCGGCAGATCTGTGAAACCAGGTTTGGGTCCATCTCTATTCATCTGTTGCTCTTCATTTAATTGGTAGGTGCCCTGCTTAGGGTCTTAAACTGGGCTTTGTACCCATGATTTTAGGAAGGTTTGTGTACAGTCCATGTTCTTACTATTTGTCTGTGTAACTTACTATGTAACAATCCAAGTTACATGAAGAAAGAAATATCTATACTAGAAACAAGTAACATGAAAATAACAACATCCACATGGGATAAGGAAATGTTCAATATAAACTATAATATGTGCTGATCAGAGAAAGTAACAATAATAGAGCAGGGATCCCATGTGTTTGTGTCTGTATTCCTCACTGTATTCTCTATATAATGTTGGTTGGATTACACAGACACCTTACTCTGTCCTACAGATGATGCTGAATCCTCTATATCTCACATCACTCAGTGATACTGTCAGCTGGAGAAATGATTGTATCTATTTGCCTTCTACTGGGATACATTGTGGTCTATAGATGTACAATGGGGATAAACACAACTGCATCTTATACCATGAAAGTGTTGATATATCTACTAGTCATGTATGTGGAACCCTGCAAATCTATATTACAGATCAATAACCCTGCCTGTCATCTAGAAATCACTAAATCCCTCACTGAATATGACTATATACAAGATGGAGATATCATGATCGGTGCAGTGATGACTGGACGTACACTAATAGATAGTAATCAGCCTTGGGGGACAGTCAACACACTTAGCTGTCATTGGTGAGTGCAATCTCTCTGTAAAACATAAATTTTAAAAATTTAATTTGAGGGGTGAAATTACCCTTTAACAAACAAAAAACAGCCCCAAAATTAGTGAAAAAGGAGTAAATTATTGTCAGGAGGGATAGGTGGAAGGTTGCCTCTGGACAAGGATCAGGGTTGATGACTCACTAGGTGTGAGGTTACTTTTTGTTTCATGCTCATAGTTATATACTTTATGAAACTTGGTTACACATACTCTGCTAAGATAGATAACTATTTTAATAAATACATACAATACAAGGATTGTGGAAGCACTCCAATTAGGCTAATTTACAACTACATTTAGCGGAAGTGCTACTGATCTGGTCAAACATTTATACAAACATAGAAAAGATAATCAATGCACATTCATCCGTTAATGTATTTATACACAGTAATCATATCCCCACACAAGCACCTTTTCTCCAGCGTACATAATTGTAACTTTTCCAGTCTCTCTTCATATTCAAGCTCCCCCAATCCCCTTATTAATTTAGTTGCCCTTCTCTGAACCCTTTCCATTTCAAAGATGTCCTTTTTGTACACAGGATTCCAAAATTGCACTGCATATTCCAAATGAGGCCTTACCAATGCTTTGTAAAGAGGGAGAATTACATTTTCCTCCCTTGAATCCATACCTCTCTTTATACAAGACAATGCTGGCTCTGGCTGTTGCCGCCTGGCACTACTTGCTACCTTTAAGTTTGTTATCCACTAAAACTCCAAGATCCTTTTCCAACAGGGATTCACTTAACACAGAGCCATTTATAGTATAAGCAGCACAAGGATTTTTAAGTCCAAAATACATCACCTTCCATTTATCAACATTGAATTTCATCTGCCACTTAGCAGCCCAATGTGACAATCTATCTAGATCCCCCTGCAACGATTGCACATCCTCTGAAGTTTTTAATGGTCGACAAAGTTTTGTGTCATCAGCAAAAACAGAAACCTTGCTGACAATACCCACTTCCAAATCATTAATAAATAGATTAAATAGAAGTGGCCCCAACACAGAACCCTGTGGCACCCCACTTAGCACTTTAGTCCATAATGATGAAGCCCCATTTACAACTACTCTCTGCATCCGATTCATTAACCAATTTTCTATCCATGTACAAATGGGACTCCCCAGACCAACAGACCTTAGCTTATACATTAGTTGCCTATGGTGGACTGTATTAAAAGCCTTTGCAAAATTCAAGTTAACTACATCTACTGCTATGCCAGAGTCTAAATTTCTACTTACTTCCTCATAAAAGCCAAGCAAGTTAGTTTGACAAGATCTATTCCTCCTAAATCCATGCTGGTTACTACTTATAATGTCAGTCCTTGAAACATACTCTAGAACATGTTCCCTTATTAAACTTTCCAGGATCTTCCCCACCACTGAAGTTAAACTTACAGGCCTGTAATTACCCGGCTGTGAATGACGACCCTTTTTGAATGTTGGAATAACATCAGCCTTTTTCCAATCAAGAGGCACACCACCGGACATGAGGAAATCAGCAAAAATAAAAAACCATGGCCTAGATAAAACTGAACTTAGCTCCCTAAGTACCCGAGGATGTATTTTATCCGGTCCAGGAGATTTATGAATATTAACCTTATTTAGTTCTTTCAATACCATATTCTCGGTTAACCAAAGTGCACTTGAATATTTTATACCATTTTTGCTACTATACTCTAAGATATCTGTATTTGGATCTTCTATAGTGTATATAGAGGAAAAAAATTATTCAAGACATTTGCTTTATCTCCATCTTCCGTAACTAACTTATCCCTATTAATTAATGGTGCCACATTCTTACTATTAATATACTTTAAAAAAAATTTAGGCTTAGTGATGCTTTGTTCAGCTATCATAACTTCATTATTAATTTTAGCTTGTTTGATTGCTTTCTTACACTATTTGTTACAGTTTTTATAATCCCTAAAGGCCCTTTCCATTCCCTCGGCCTTAAAGGTTTTAAATGCCTTTTTCTTCCTTTCCATTTGCCTCTTTACATCAGAATTCAGCCACATGGGCGTGGATTTATTTTTTTTACATTTATTTCCCAAGGGTATAAATTTAGATGTGAACTGGCTTAAAATCCCCTTAAACACAGCCCACTTCTGTTCAGTACCTTTACCTGATAATACCTTATCCCAGTTGACATTCTGAAGAGCTTCTTCTAACCTGGGAAAATTTGCCTTCCTGAAATTAAATGTCTTTGTTAACCCAGCGACCTTTTCCTTTCGATAACAAAGTCCAAACGCCACTATTTCATGGTCACTATTCCCTAAGCCCCCAGTTACCTTTATATCTATAATGCAATCCACGATGTTAGATATTACCAGATCCAACAGAGCTCCTTTTCTAGTAGGAATCTCAACCTATTATCCTGCAGCAAATTCAGATTGTGAAATATTTTTTCCAATGCAGCTTGAATTGTTTAAACTTTTCCCTTGTTAAGGTTCTCATTCATCCAGGTCAAGGTATATCTGTTGTATTCAGTTAGATCAACTGGACTGGAAGTTTAATTCTTGAAGAACTAAACTTCAAGTCCAGTTGATCTAACTGAATACAACAAATATAAACTTTTCCCTAATTTTTTTTTTTAGGACTCCAAACCTTCTAGATTTTTAAAGGAATAGTTCATTGGAAAAGTGAACTATTCCTTTAATGTATTTATTGAAGACTGGGAGGTTAAGGAGCTTTGACCTTACCACACTGACACACTTCCTGGTTCTGTTCAACTATATTGCACATTATCGTGCATGCGTGCTATAGTTGAACAGAACCAGGAAGTGGTCGGGACCACTGTTCCCTCTAAGGTGCTGGAAAATAAGTGCTGCAGCATGTACACACACAATTTCATTTTGTAAATCTGCGCACACATACAATTTCCAAATAGAGGGAACATTGGTCGGGACCTGTCAGTGTCGATTGCACAATAGGTAGGGTTCTTTCACCTTAATCCAATTTCCTCTTTCACAATATTTACCATGGGGCTGTTTTTGTTTGTTAAAGGGTAATTTTACCGCTCAGATGAATAATTGTATATAGGAAAGTCATCCCCCATGCCAAAACTGCAATAGTTCGAAAGCTGATGTCAGACTAACCTGTCCTACACAAAATGTTCTCCTTCTTCTCACTGCCTCTAACGTCAGGTCCAAGTACCGATCCTTGAGTTGGATATTGTCTTGTATAAAAAGGGGAATAGATTCAAGGGAAGAAACATTATTCTCCCTCTTAACAAGGCACTGGAAAGGCCTCATATGGAACTTGCGGTTCAGTAATGGAACATTGAAAGGGTTTAGAGGATACTATATTAATAAGGGGAATGCAGGGGTTTGATAATGCAGACAGATTAGACAGATTAGGGCTGTCTACAAATATATTAATATCAAGTTACCAGTACAGCAAACTAGGAATTTTATGTTACTTGTAAAGCAAACTTGGAATTTCATATTAGTGGAACTTCAAATGATGTGCAATTGCTGCAAGCAGACCAAATAGATTATCAAATTAGGCAGCAAAGTGTGAGATGAATCCTCTGCCCACCCCCAACTGCCGAGTTACATTTCTAAAAAAAAAAAAAGATTTGGAGACATACTTACAGCCCTTTAAACCCGTGGCTGTCTTCAAAGCTGGCAGCCATGTCTGTGATTGGCTGCCTCTCAGCCAATCAGAGATGCAGCTGCCAGTCAGGCCCCTGTTTGCAAGTTCCGGAAAAGACAGCCGTGGGAGCGAAGGGCTGTAAGTATGTCTTTGATCCTTTTTTTAGAAATGTAATTTGGCGGTTGAGGGTAGATAGTCGACCCATAGGGAATTTTATACAATATAAAAATACTTTATTAATACACAAAAAAAAAACAAATATACACAGTCGGGTGTAGAAAACTATAATAGCAAATAGGCTATTGGAACATATCACCAGGTGTAATGAGAGCTAAGACAATATGTGTCCCCTCTCCCCCTTCACACAGCACAGTGATCTCCAACAGCTTGTAGAGCCTGGAAAATGAAAGTTATAAGATAGACAATTTCAAAAGTATTGGGGATGAAAACCCAAACCACGTGGGCTTCTTCAGGGACCTTATAGCGCGCCATCGCTGTGGGAAAGTAGGTGTGGCTTTGTGTGTGTGTGTGGCTTCTTTGCTGGGTGTGGCAAAAGTTTTGATAATTTTGTATTTTGAAACATATTTATACAGCTCTCCATTGTTATAACACATAAAATCATATGTTGGTACAACTGCTACATTATATAAGAAATACCTACCATACTTTCTCTACCATACTTTTGCCCACCACCACGTCAAGGTAAACTCTTTCAGCAGAGCCCAAACAAACCTAATAAATCTAACCTAACAAACTCTTAGAGACATTTTCTTTTCTCCAAAACATCCTTAGAGAAAGAAAAATATTTAAAACACGTGTATGTTATTTAGGCAAATTTTTTAAGAGTCATTTAGTTCAATCTTTGGGTCAAAACCTTTCAATACCATGAAACAAAACTAAATTAGAAACAGACTGATCACACTACTGTTCTAAACAGTAAAAATGTGTCTTGCTATATCATTACAAAGAAACTGTTAATATTAAACTAAAATCCATTCTTTTCTGGTGCTGTCTTCTCCTTCTTCAGCAAGAGGGCATCAAGTTGTACTGTGGGCCTTCACACAATTGGACAAATGGGCCCTGCAAACAAAGATGGGCCCTGCGCACATACACACAGATACACAGACATACTCAGGCAGACACATAGACATATACATACAAAAAACAGAATTCTAGTGCATAACCAATTCTAATTGCATATTGGCTACCTCCATAAGGTACAAACAGTCTGCTAAACCCTGGATAAATAGAAGCAATTAGTTCAATAAATTGGCCAAATTATTTTAAGCCCAGTCACCACGTCAAGGTTGCTTTCTTTAACTGGGTCCTAACCTACTGGTACTTGCCTTTTTGGCTACATGAGCTGACAGCTTCTCCTGTGTGGCCTGAATGCTTGAAGCTGACTCTCTAGTGTACATAGACATATACACACAGACAGACATATACACAGACAGTCAGACACAGCCCAGATCCTCCTCCCCAAGGCTTAGGCTAGGCCACATCAAAAAATATTGTAACTCACTAAGTATAGTATACCCAAGTGGGTAGGGTCCCAGCACACACATGTAGGTAGAGTCCCAGCACATACAAGTAGTGCCCCAGCATTCACAAGTAGGTAGGGCCCCAGCATATACATGTAGGTAGGATCCCAGCACACACAAGTAGGTAGGGCCCCAGCCCCCAGCACACACATGTAGATAGGATCCCAGCACACACAAGTAGGCCCCAGCATACTTAAATCCCCCCTCCCAAGGACCAGATAATGATCCCTGACCCAAAGACCAGATAGTGATTAAACAATTGGTCTTTTTAAACTTCACATCACAGCTGTATTTATACAGTTCCTCAAAAAGATATTTATCCACACCTAACCAAGTTGCCCTTTTGTCCAGCTCACACAGATAGGTACATATAACATTTCCCGATCCCCAGATCACACAGATAGGTACGTATAACATGCTCTAATGCCCAGATCAAACACACTGGCACATATAAAATGCCCTAATGCCCAGATAACACATATAGGCACATATAATGGTCCCTAATGCCAAGATCACACAGATGCCCTAATGCCCAGATTGCAGAGACTGGTACGTATAACGTTCCCTAATGCCCAGATCACTCACACTATGTTGAAAATAAGATGTGCCCAGCTCCAAACACACAGATAATTATCCAACTTACTCTATGACAATCAGAGCAGGGCCTGCATGAAGGCGTCAGTTAGTGCACACACACCCGCAATTTTATTTTCCTTCTGCTCTGACTACCTTTTTTTCCTTTTTTTTAAGTGAGCTCTGCTTGCCGCATCTCTGTTTTTTTTTTAATCAGGGGTGCCACCCTGAGCATTTTGCTCATATTGCCTCATTAGAGAGACTTTCAGGGCGATGCACCAAGAGGCGCACCACTCCTGTTCTGGCGTTCTGTTACATCAGTTAGCGTGACTCAAACTCCTTTATTGCAGTTGCTGCATGGCCACCGCAGAAGTAAACCGCGCAGCCACTGCAAGCGATGTTATATTTTCTGAAAGCACCATTCTATTGCACCACTTTAAACGCCAGCTATAAAAGTGCCAAAATAGATCCTGGCACT
Organism: Hymenochirus boettgeri; assembly: GCA_019447015.1. Lineage (NCBI taxonomy): Eukaryota > Metazoa > Chordata > Amphibia > Anura > Pipidae > Hymenochirus > Hymenochirus boettgeri. The sequence continues at coordinate 140,073,072 of CM033471.1, read as the reverse complement.
TAGAGATGCACCGAGAGCCATTATTGGCATATAGCATCGAAGACTCTCTGTGCACTGGGCTATTTGTCTTTTGCTAGAAGCTAAAAAAACAAAACAGAAACCACAGTAGTAAAATCCCCTGACTATTGTGTATTGTTCCAGTCTGTAAGAAATTCAGACTGGCTGGTTAAAAAATTGCAGGGTAACAAGCCGCTTTCAAAGTCTTATCAGGCAGCTAAATATTGGTGTGGAGACATCTGTATAGAAAATACTCTGTACATAGAGACAGTGAATACTGGGGTCAGTTACAGAATCTATTACTTATCAGGCATTCCATATCGGTGTATAGACATCTGTATAGAAAATACTCTGTACATAGAGACGGTGAATACTGGGGTTAGTTACAGAATCTATTACTTATTAGGGATTCCATATTGGTGTATAGACATCTGTATAGAAAATACTCTGTACATAGAGACAGTGAAATCTGGGGTCAGTTACAGAATCTATTACTCATCAGGAATTCCATATTGGTGTATAGACATCCTTATAGAAAATACTCTGTACATAGAGACAGTGAATACTGGGGTCAGTTGCAAAATCTATTACTTATCAGGGATTCCATGTTGGTGTCTAAACATCTGTATAGAAAATACTCTGTACATAGAGACAGTGAATATTGGGGTCAGTTACAGAATCTATTACTTATCAGGGATTCCATATTGGTGTATAGACATCTGTATAGAAAATAATCTGTACATAGAGACAGTGAATACTGGGGTCAGTTACAGAATCTATTACTTATCAGGGATTCCATATTGGTGTATAGACATCTGTATAGAAAATACTCTGTACATAGAGACAGTGAATACTGGGGTCAGTTACAGAATCTATTACTTATCAGGGATTCCATATCGGTGTATAGACATCTGTATAGAAAATACTCTGTACATAGTGACAGTGAATACTGGGGTCAGGAGTGTGAGACTTCATGGGCTGTGGGTTGTATTGGTTACAACATGGAAGCCTTCTTAGTTACAGTATCTATTACTTACCTGTACTAATGAAGAATCTTACAATGTATAGGTGTTTTGTGGAGAAAAGCTTTCACATTAACATAAAAGTTTTCAATGTGGAATATGTGCAAAAGATTGGAATTTGTGAATTAATATTACAACTGTCTGTTATATATAAATATTAGACTAACATACACACATATTAAAAAAATCTAATGGACTCTTACCTGCATTGTTAAAGGGTATAGACACTGGGGGAAAAAATATTGCCATTTAGTTTTATTGAAGAACGGGAGGTAAAGGATCTGTATCTTACCTCCTGTTCTTCAGTAAAACCTGCAGGAGCTGGGGGAGAAGGTAAGATACTTCCCCATTGCTCGCTCCTCTGCCGCGTAGTCTGCCTGGTCCCGACGTACTGTACATTCTATGCGCGTCTATCACTTTACAATGTCAAGGAACATTCCCTTTGTTCTTCCATGTTATGTGAGGTCTCCAGATCTCCTCTGCCTTTAACCAGAACAAACTGCAAGGCCAAATCCAAATAACTATTCTTTTTAATTCATGCAATAATACATGTTGTTTATTTTTTGGTAAATGAATGTGTTACATTCTATTCTTTTTAATAGCATTAATATGGACTATATTGTGCAGTTTGTGGATTTTCGTTTTGGTATTAACCAAAATAACCAGAACCCATTGGTTTTACCCAACCTGACTCTGGGATTCCATGTATCTGATTCCTGCGGTGATATGAGGAAGGCAGTGAGGAGCGTATTCCAGATATTATCAGGTACTAAGGAACCAGTTCCCAATTACTCCTGTGTGCAAAATAGGAACATTGCTGGATTTATTGGAGATCTTCGTTCATTCATATCATCAATGGTGTGGGCGCAGTTCTTCGTAGAAGTTTGCACTTTTACCAGATGTTCAAAAAAAATGAACATCAAACAACGTTCAAAAAGGTAGAAATCATGCCAAAACCCCATGGAATGTAAAAAAAAGTTACCAAATATCAATCTCCCAAATGTCCTAAATCAAACGGTATGCCATATGTGTGGTTACACACGCAGACGTGGAAGCGAAAAGCCACAAAGTGAGACCATGCACGATGGCTCAGAAACGGCGAAAATATTTAGCCAACTCCGAATTTGGACAGTCTGCAGTTTTATCCACAAAACACCCCCGTAACTTAGAAATAACCCCCATAAACTATATATTCCTGAAATCTACACACCTTCAGCTATGTAAAGCAGTAGATTATTCATTCAAACCATCAATGGTGTGGGCGCAGTTCTTCGTAGAAGTTCGCATTTGTCTGAAAAAATGAACAAAAAACAACTTCAAAAGGTAGAAATCATGCCAAAACCTCATGGAATGTAAAAAAAAGTTACTAAATATCAATCTCCCAAATGTCCTGAATCAAACGGTATGCCATATGTGTGGTTACACACGCGGACGTGGAAGCGAAAAGCCACAAAGGGAGACAATGCACAATGGCTCAGAAACGGCGAAAATATTTAGCCAACTCCGAATTTGGACAGTCTGCAGTTTTTCCACAAAACACCCCCGTAACTTAGAAATAACCCCCACAAACTATATATTCCTGAAATCTACACACCTTCAGCTATGTAACGCTGTAGTTTGTTCATTCTTACCATCAATGGTGTGGGCGCAGTTCTTCGTAGAAGTTCGCACTTTTCTGAAAAAATTAACAAAAAACAACTTCAAAAGGTAGAAATCATGCCAAAACCTCATGGAATGTAAAAAAAAGTTACTAAATATCAATCTCCCAAATGTCCTGAATCAAACGGTATGCCATATGTGTGGTTACACACGCGGACGTGGAAGCGAAAAGCCACAAAGTGAGACAATGCACGATAGCTCAGAAACGGCGAAAATATTTAGCCAACTCCGAATTTGGACAGTCTACAGTTTTTTCCACAAAACACCCCCGTAACTCAGAAATATCCCCCACAAACTATATATTCCTAAAATCTACACACCTTCAGCTATGTAGCACTGTAGTTCGTTCATTCATACCATCAATGGTGTGGGTGCAGTTCTTCGTAGAATTTCGCATTTCTACACAATTTTCTGGAAAAATAGAGAAAAATACATTTCAAAGTTACAAAATCACACCAAAACCCCATGTAATGTAAAAAAAACTTACCAAATATCAATCTCCTAAATGTCCTGAATCAAACGGTATGCCATATGTGTGGTTACACACACGGACGTGGAAGCGACTAGTCAAAATGTAAAACAATGCGCAGTGAGCCAATAACAGCATTTTCCCAGATTTTTCAAACTGAACACCCCTCTAACTTGGAAATACCCCCGCAAAACTATATATTCTCAGAATTTACATACCTTCAGCTACGTAACGCTGTAGTTTGTTCATTCATACCATCAATGGTGTGGGCGCAGTTCTTCGTAAAAATTCGCATTTGTCTGAAAAAATGAACAAAAACAACTTCAAAAGGTAGAAATCATGCCAAAACCCCATGCAATGTAAAAAAAAGCTACTAAATATCAATCTCCCAAATGTCCTGAATCAAACGGTATGCCATATGTGTGGTTACACACGTGGACGTGGAAGCCAAAAGACACAAAGTGAAACAATGCACAATGGCTCAGAAACAGCAAAAATATTCAGTCAAATCTGAATTTGAACAGTCTGCAATTTTTCCCCACAAAACAACCCCCACAAACCATATATTTCTCGAATCCTCACACCTTTATCTACGAAATTCTGTAGTTTGTTCATTCGTACCATCAATGGTGTGGGCGCAGTTCTTCGTAGAAGTTCACAGTTTTAGCAGATTTTCTAAACAAAATTGAAAAAAAACACTCTCAAAGGTAGAAATCATGCCAAAATCCCAAGTAATGTAAAAAAAAGTTACCAAATATCAATCTCCCAAATGTCCTGAATCAAACGGTATGCCCTATGTATGGTTACACGCGCAAACGTGGAATCAACTAGCCACAAAGTGAGCCAATGAACAATGGCCCAATTACAGCAACTTTTCAGATTTGTCAGACTAAACACCCCTCTATATTAGAAATACCCCCCCAAACTATATATTCTTGGAATCTACACACCTTCAGCTACACAATGGTGTGATTCCTTTATGCATACCACCAATGGTGTGGGCGGAGTTTCATGTAAAATTTCGCTTTTTTACCAGATTTTCAGGAAAAATTTATAAAAATACAATTCAAAGTTAAAAATCATGGCAAATTTCCATGTCATGTAAAAAAAACTTGTCAATTATCAATCTTCCAAATGCCCTGAATCAAACGGTATGCCATATGCGTGGATGTACACAGGGACATGGCCACCAACTAGCTCAAATGGGACACATGCACAAGTGTAATTACAAGAAAAAAATCAAAGTGCTCTGTAATTTCAAACAGCCCCAAAACTTGAAAATGCCCCCCACAAATAAAACTCCCAACTAAATATCAATCTCCCACATGTTCTGAATCAAACGGTATGCCCTATGTGTGGATGCACACAGAGACGTGGCCACCAACTAGCTCAAATGGGACGCATGCACAAATGCAATTACAAGAAAAAATCAAAGTGCTCTGTAATTTGAACAGCCTACACTTTTTCTAAGGAAACAGTCCAGAAACATGGAAATTCCCCCCACAAACTATATATTTTTGGAATCTACACACCTTCAGCTACGTTACGATGCCATGCTTTCATACATACACGAAGAATTCCAGACCCAGTGATCCAAAGAACTCTGTGTTTTTAGGAGGTTTTGTGAAAAATAAAATAAGATGATTCAAGGATTGAAATCCTACCTAAACCAACTTGACAAGCAAAAAAACCCACTAAATGTCAATCTCCCACATATCCTGCATCAAACGGTATGCCATATGTGTGGGTGCACACAGAGACGTGGCCACCAACTAGCTCAAATGGGACACATGCACAAGTGTAATTACAAGAAAAAAGTCAAAGTTGTCTGTAATTTCAAACAGCCCCAAAACTTGGAAATGCCCCCCACAAATAAACCCACCCACTAAATATCAATCTCCCACATGTTCTGAATCAAACGTTATGCCATATGTGTGGGTTCACACAGAGACGTGGCCACCAACTAGCTCAAATGGGACACATGCACAAGTGTAATTACAAGAAAAAAATCAAAGTGCTCTGTAATTTCAAACAGCCCCAAAACTTGGAAATGCCCCCCACAAATAAACCCCCCCACTAAATATCAATCTCCCACATGTTCTGAATCAAACGTTATGCCATATGCGTGGATGCACACAGAGACGTGGCCACCAACTAGCTCAAATGGGACGCATGCACAAATGCAATTACAAGAAAGAATCAAAGTGCTCTGTAATTTGAACAGCCTACACTTTTTCTAAGGAAACAGTCCCAAAACATGGAAATTCCCCCCCAAACTATATATTTTTGGAATCTACACACCTTCATCTACGTTACCATGCCATGCTTTCATACATACATGAAGAATTCCAGACCCACTGATCCAAAGAAGTCCGTGCTTTTAGGAGATTTTGTGAAAAAATAAAATAAGAGGACTCAATGGTTGAAATCCTACCTAAACCCACTTGGCAAGTAAAAAAACCCACTAAACGGCAATCTCCCACATGTCCTGAATCAAACGGTATGCCATATGGGTGGGTGCAAACAGAGACGGGGCCACCAACTAGCTCAAATGGGATCCATGCGCAATTGCAATTACAAGAAAAAATAAAAAAACGCCACAACCCACCCCCCACCCCTATCCCCACTCCCCCTTTTAGTGGTATTTTAGTGAAAAGCAGTTAGTACGGAGAGTCCCACAAGTTTTTGCACACTTTTACTGATCCTAAAAGTTAAATCTGGTCTTTTTTTGGTACCTCTGCAAAATTCCCTACTAAAATAGGCTTAGTTTCCCTTGAAATCGAACAAATAATGATCCGCGTTTACTTTAGCGATATCACCGGGGACATTGGGAAGCTTGGAGAAGACAATTTTTTTTGCTAATTTATAGTTTTTAGGTTAAAAAAAAAAAGGTGTGTGTATCACTTTAAGATTTTATTTTGTGTGCATTTCCCCTATTTTTTGGGGATCATTCCCAAAGATGATCATCAAATCATCTTAGGGAATGATACCGAACTTGGAATACGGGCATAAATGCCCGTTTTCCAATTCGAAATCCGATCGGAAAAATCACTTCCCGGAAATCATTTTCCAGGAAGTGATTTTTCATTCATTGGCAAAGATCAATAAATTGGTGATCAGAAGTGATCACCAAATTTTGATCTCTGTCCCCATTTTTTTTCTAAGCCTTCGCTAAGTAGCAAAGACTTAGAAAAAATCCTATTTGTGAATGGAACTTTGAGTTCCATTCACAAAATGTATAGTAAAGCTGTTAGCTTGACAGCTTTTACTATACTTAGGGACTGCAGCATGATCTCCATAGAACCACTGGACCACCGGGGGCAGCAGTGTACCTCCATATGGGAAGACCCCGGTGAAGGAGGAAGTTCTGTGATGTCACCGGGGTCTCCCATTCAGCTTCCTCCTCCGGACCGGCAGCTTCAAGGTAGGGAAAACTTCAATGCAGGATATCTCCTGATCCCCCCCTCGGATTTGGACGAAACCGAGGGGGGATCGAGGGGACTAGGGGGGCAGTTGAATGCTGCCCCCCAATCGGCCCTAGCAGGGGGAAAAAATTTTTTTGGAGGGGGGAAGCCACAGATCGTATATTCACGATCTGTGGCAGTTTGTGCATTCACTGCACAGATCGTGAATATACGATCTGTGGCAGTGAAAGGGTTAAACACAAAAACTACCCACACATATTTATCTCATCGAAAACGAAAAAAAGAAAGCAGGCGTAATCATAGCAATAAGAGATACAATAGCATTCCAACTTAAAATACTAACAACAGACAACAACGGAAGATACATCATAATCTCAGGTCTCATAAACAACAAACCAATAACCATAGCAAATATATACACGCCAAATAAAAAACAAAATAAATTCATTAAAAAAATAATAACAAAAACAAAACGACACACAAACACAAATACAATAATATGTGGAGACTAACCAAACAATTGACCCAGAAAGAGACACAGCAGACTCAAAAACACCTGGAACACAACAACAAAAAAAAACAATTGGATAAAATCCATAATAAAATATGTAGATATAATAAGCTTAGAACTAGTCATCCCAGACTTAAAACTCCAAAACTGGAAAAACAGGGGAATACTCAACTTAGATTACCTATTTAAGAACAAAATACCAATACTATATAATGAGCTCAGAAGAGAACACCATCTACCCAAAACAGAATTCTATAAATATCTACAAATACACAGCTTCATAAACAAAAACAAAACATACCAAACAATAACTCCTTTACCAATAGGTGAATATTTTACAAAAACAGCTTACACAAAAAAAGGAATATCAAAATTTTATAAAATACTTACAGAATCACAAGACCATAAAACATTTAACTTCATATCAAAATGGCAAGAAGACCTACAAATCTCAATAGAAGAAAACCAATGGGAAGCAGCATATATAACTCCATTTAAACTATCCAAATGCACAACCCACTGGGAAACCAAAAGAAAAATACTATACCGTATGCACATAACACCATACCTCAAAGCAAAATGGTATCAAGACACATCCCCAGAATGCTGGAGACTATGCAAAAACACAGGAACACTCTTCCACATATGGTGGAACTGCCCCAAAATAAAAAAAACATGGAACAAAATTCAAAATATGATTTCAAACATATTCAAAATAAACTTTACGCTAACACCCCAACTAGCATTACTTAAATATAGGAATAACAGAACTACCACATAACCAAAAAACAATAATATTTCATATACTCACCGCAGTAAAATCACTAATAGTCCAAAAATGGAAAACATCCAAAGTACCTACAGTAAAAGAAACACAAATTATGCTATCTAAAAACATGCATTACGAAAAAATGTTTTACATCTCACAAAACAACTTCTATAAAAAATGGCAATGGTGGTATACGGATCCTCTATCAATGACTTAGTAAACAACCAAATCCAAAAAATAAGAAGACAATGCTAAAAGAAAAAGAAGGAAGAAAAGAAAAACAAGAAGAAGCAAAATATACCCAATGTTTGAAACAGCTCAATAATTGTTGAGAAACAATTGAAAAATCTGCTTCCCCCCACACACAATGGATAACCCCTTTGTCCCCCATTCCCTACCCACATACCCCCCCTCCCCATTAATGTATTAAGATTGATAGATACGAAATGTATAGGAATGTACAATTATACATGTATGTATATATTTATTTATTTACTTGAAACTAAAAACAAATAAACATTTATGTTAAAAAAGATTTGCCAAATTCTACAATGACGTATATAAATCTAGAATAACCTACTCTCAGACAGAAATCTTAACCAAATTGATCTCCCAAGATTGAGTCAGAACAAAGGATGACTCTTGAAGCCCCAATTACACTTAATGACATACAAGAAGCAATAGACACCATGGCCAATAAAAAAGCCGCTGGGCCTACCTATAGAGGTATACAAAAGGTATCAAACCTAACTAATGGGTCCTCTCTTGGACATTCTTATTTGTGCACACAAATCTGGCCATCTACCACCCTCACTATACAACGCAACAATCGTTATACTCCCCAAACCTGGTAAAAAAAACATGGAGTATGGGTCCTACAGACCAATTTCTCTCCTAAAATCAGATTACAAAATCTTGGCTAAAATTCCTGCCCTGAAAATGAAATCCTTAGTACTATCCATAACACACCCAGACCAAACCGACTTCATGCCAGGTAAATCTACATCTATTAATCTCTGCCGCACTCTAATACAGACCCAGATAGACCACAACAACTCAGGTGAACAAACAATGTTATCCCTTGATGCCAACAAAGCTTTCAACTCGGTTGAATGGCCATATCTCATAGAGGTTCTAAGATGCTTTGGTTTTGGGGACAACTATATTAAGTGGGTACAACTTCTCTACGCCTCACCACTAGCCCAAGTCCAAATTAACGGAAGCCGATCCTCAACCTTTCCCTTACACAGAGACACTAGACAGGGATGCCCTTTATCACCATACTTATTTGCCCTCGCAAATCCCTAGCTACAATACTCTGCAAAGACAACCGGATTAGAGGCTTCCAACTAGATCAATATGAAGAACATCTGGGCCTCTATGCCGATGACATAATTATGTTTCTAGAAAAACCCAGCAGTCCCTTAACTGTGACTTTTAATCTAATAAATATATTTGGAACCTACTCAGGGTTGACCATTAACAGGGACAAATCCGAAATATACCCAATGGACTACCTTCTCCCAAACAACATAAACTGGCCGGCTCAAATACCCATTGTAACACAATTTAAATATGTGGGAATAATAATAACAAAATCACCTCAACAATTTTACTCCCTTAATATCACTCCACTGCTAGACTTTGTACGAAGTAAAACATATGCATGGAAACATGTCCCTCTCAATCTTTGGGCAAGACTTCAACTAGTTAAAACCTTTCTATTTCCTAAATTATTATACACAATATAACACTCCTTATCCTACATACCGCAGTCATTTAAGAAAAAACTTAACACATTAATAACAACCTTTATATGGAATAACAAGAAACCCAGGATCAGTATCACCAAACTCCAAGCTCCTAAATCTATGGTGGGGACTGACATTACCCCATATCCAATTATACTATTGGGCTTCACAGGTCAGATATCTCCAATGCTGGATATCACCATCTTCCCAACCAACAGCTTCCGATTATATGTTAGCAAAATATCTCACAGACCCTACATGGCGTACATTGACGCACCAAAACAACATATAATAGGCCTTGCAACAACAATCCACAAGCAATCACACAAAACATGGAATTTAACCAACAAATTACTAGGCATAGAAGGTTTATGTGAACATACTCCTCTATGGAACAATAAAATGCTGCCTGAACTGCAGGGGATGGTGGGTAAAACATTTTGGGAGGGGCTTGAAATAAATACATTGGGCCACATTCTTCAAAACAGATCCCTTTTACCGAACTGCAAAACACTTACAAACTACCAGACACCATGCAGACACACTACAGGTACTTACAACTACGCCATGCATTGAGAACACTCCTACAATCCCCTAACCTTACAATAATAAACATCTGGTGATCGGGGTTGTTCACACCCAGGGCCCACAGGGTATGATATCTCAACTGTATAGCTGCCTCATACAAGCTAAATCGCAAACCAACTTAACTCATATTAAAACCAAATGGTCTCCCTGTTTGTAAGATACAAACTTGAACGAGGAACACTGGCAGGAGATAGTCAGTTCTCATATGACCGTCTCACCAGCAGTCAACAATAAAATGATTCAATTCAATATTCTCCACCAAGTATACTATACCCCAACAATAAATCCAACACTTTGGTCCCACAAAGACATCGAACTGCCCAAAAGACTTTGATAAGACCGATTAATACTGACCTTCCATTAAAATGATCTATAAACATAGAGGATGCGAAAACAATTTAAGAAAATTTGGTCAGGGGGGCGAGACTCTCCCAACACTGCCCTCCCCTAACTGAACTATACTCTCATTTCAATGAATAAGAGAGCCCTGAAAGGTGTAGGCGGCGCGGACTTCTGGTGATTGGATCCTGAGACTTTATAAATTCAACACTCTGCAGGTAAATGACCACACAGTCCACTTGTTGTTTTACTGTTGTAAACGTTCTATATTTTATTACAACTAAACTCTCTCTCCAATGCTACAATACATGTCGTTCTTATATATGCATATGTAAACCATTATTATATTTCTATATACTGTATCCATTATGTTAAACTGCTACAATATTTCTTTGGCATTGGCCACTAAATAAAACAAAACAAAAAAAAAAATATATTGTTCTTGCTTCAGATTAAAGGAGAGTTAAAATCTACTGTCATGTAGAACTTTCCACGACACCCACCAAAGGCAACCCTAATTTTTTTTTTAAATAAAGCTTACATTAGAAATTCTTTTTTAACTGTTGAACTTTAGAAATGCTTTATCTTCTCCTTTATTTTTCCTTAAAATGTGTTATGCAATGTGCACACTTTTATAACTTATATTAATGTTTTAGGCAGAAAGTGAAAGTTAGCCATAATTTACTCATTTTGCACAGTTAAAAATTAGATGATCATTTGTAGATTTCAGCAGAAAATTAGGTCGAATGAAAAGAAGGGAGCTCTAGCCTTAACTATCTCTACATTGCTTGATTCTTTATTGACATCTCTCAATTGGTGCTAAACATTGCAAACCAGAAGCCAATGCTGCACTGGTGATGTCTTGATAAAGCTGTAGCCGGTCTGTAACTGGTGCTCTGATTCTGCATTTAGTACGAGAAATGTGTTTAAAGCCTCTTAGAAGGTATAGCATATCCTTAAAAGAGAAAGAAACCCAAAAAAACAAAGTTTAAGTAAGAAAATACTTGTCTCTGTTACTTCTGAGCATGAAAGACTTCACTTACTGTAAGTGCTCTTCCTTTGCCTCTATGGGCTCATTTTCGGTTCTGTTTGCCAAAGCTAAAGTTGACATTTTCACTTCCCTGACAGTACTTTTGCCTTCATAACATTTTCTGCACATACATAATTTTAACCTCCACCTTGTAACCCCTATATTGTAAGAATATTCAAACATTCTGGATAGCACCCGGGTTGATGTCCTTACAGTGGCAGACGTGAGTGCAGCTTTACACACATTATATATGATATATACCGTATATACTCAAGTATAAATCAAGGTTTTAGGCTATAAAAATAGCTTAAAAATGAAACCTCAAATTATATTAGAGTCACTTACCTGTCTGTCTGCCGCACACTTCCACATGCGATGCAGCCAGATTGCTAGTCCTCTCCTCCTTACATGTTTTCCACTAGGAAGTCCTCTCCTCTCGTCCACAAGGCAAGTCTAGGGGTTGTAGTTTCCAAACATCTGGAGTGGCAATGAATTGGGGGGTTACTGTGTGGGATTACAATTACTGTGTTGGATTATCATTTAAAAGGCAACTGAAACCTTTAAAGCAATACAGAATTAGGAGGATGGTATATATTGTTAAATACTACCTTCTGATTCTGAATTGTTTTGAGGCTTTAGTTACCCTTTAAATGGACAGCAGAATTCCCATACCGTAGTCCCATACAGAAATAGCCATACTCAATTTGGCTATTACTGTATGGGAATTCTTCTGTCCATTTAAGGCAGCAACTAAAGCCTCAAAACAATATAGAATTAGAAGGCAGTAGTGGTCAATTTCTACCCTCATGTTTTACTCATTTTTCAGGTAAAAACTTATACTAGGATCGACTTATATTCGAGAATATATATATATTTATATAATAGATAGGTTGTAGCAGGCACACACTTATAGCGTTTTACCTGCCCAGGTGCAACCTGTGGGTATGGAATATAATGCTTTGCTTGATAGATGGATGCACTCCTGGGTCTTTTTCATGAACATATATAACATATATTTTTTATATATGTACACACATATATATATATATATATATATATATATATATATATATATATTTATTTTTTAATTTTATTTTTATATTTATAAGTCCTTGGAGTGCACCTACTTTCTTGATAGTGGTGTATGCTCATCTTCAGGGTAGCATCCGGGCAAGAGACAAGCTTTAATCGTGTGCCTGCAATCTGGTGTGTGTGTGTGTATGTATGTATGTAGTTGCTTAAGTAATCCTGAGAAATCCATTCCTCTCAGTACCACACCCCATAGAGATTGATCTGGAAGCTTGGGACATTGGTCTGTCCAGGCTCCATCCTTCTGACTGTTCAGCAACTGGAGAAAAAGAATGTATAAGTAAATGACCCCCCTATCCCCAAGATCATTATATTTAGACTTCTCAGAGACACATCTAAATAAAGTTATTCATTCTGATGTTCCCCTGTCCCTGCAGCCTTCCAGCTGTATTAATTAGAGCCATCAGTCACGGCCATAACAGATAAAATCCGGACCAATGACTGCAAGGTCTACCCCAGCTTCCTCTGACCATCTATACAGCTTTAAAGGGGTCAGTGGAACACCGTAATGGATAATTTTATTTTGATGCATCTTTGAGAAGTGTAAATATAAAAGTCCTGGCGTTTGAGGGGTCCTTAAGTTATACAAAAGTATGGATTATGGTGGACAAGACTTGATTGACAACACATGATTTATATTTTTTTTAAATAAGATTTGAAAGTAATTTAGCTCCTTCACCTGCTGAATATGGGACATATTATTTGTATTTAGTTCTGAAGCAATTCAGTGGCTTAATGTGCTGGGGGTATTAAGTTATCATGCTGTGAGTCACTCTTCACTTATGTGAAAGTAATTGTGTTTAGCAATGATTCACCAATCGCTGTGTATTTATAGACATGTGTAACTGAAAGTCTCCTCTGATCATGCCCTGGTATCTGTATTCTCAGTATCATTTTAAACAAGAATATCTTAAAGTTTCTTATACTTAAAACAGAGAGTATTGCAACAGTTCGTTCTGGCTGAGGCAGAATAGGGAATTGCTGTGGCAACCATGACCAATGGCAATCTTGGGCTTGCAAGTGCCCCTACTCAGTTAGAGCATTGTTTGGTTACACAAGTTGCATTCAGTTGCAGACTAGTCTTGCCTGTGCTAAAATGTATCATCATATACTCAATCTGGTGATTTGAAAGGCATATTAGCTACTATAGCTAATAATGTAACATTTATTTTGATAGAGCTAATCATTTTATTTTAGTGGTTTATGTAAATATAGCTCATTTGCATCATCTCAAAATTTTAAAAAAGAGAGAATAAACAGCATGTGCACTTTTTGACTTCAGGCTGGTATACACAGGCAGGCCTAAATAGGGTCAGTTGCGGCAAAAATAGCAGACAACAGTTTGCTGCAAATGATCATGCAGTCCATAGGAGACCCCCCCAATCAGCCATGATTTACCTTCATGTTCGTTAGTTCTCTCATACAATTTGGATGAAAGGAAAACTGACATCTGTTGCTGGCAACAGTAGAAATACCTCTGATATTTCTGGCTGACTGTCCGATATAAGTAAATATCGGTCAGTCAGCCCACAATTCATTTCAGTTGCATTTATTTATATACAGACAAAATGCTGAATGGGCAGGTTAACGTCACTGGGATGGAAAAATACTGCTCTTTTTTTCTGAAAAGTATATGTATTTGCACTGAACTTCCCCTTTAAGCCCTGTGTAAATGTGAATGCATAGCTATTGATATTTAATTTCTTGATAGTGGGTGTTGTTCAATGTTATTACTCTTGTTTTAAAGGAAAGCTAAACTTTTTTTTTTAATCCTAATGTTTAACCTTTTTATCCAGAAAACCTTTACATTTTCAGATACTTCTCTAGTAAGATGCATTTTCTTACATGTAAAAAGTAGATTTTGTAACTAAGAAAGCTTCTGTGTTGTTGCCACTATAGCTCAGAGCCCATGTAGTCTTCAAATAGCCTTGTGAGCATGTGCACCTTTTGCTTGTGCCCCCAGACTCACTGTATCAATGCATGTTTTCTATACTGATGTATCCAATATGGAAGTTACTCTGCAGTTTATTTTCCAGTCTGAATTACAGACAGCCTGCCAGGAACCATAAAAAAAGCTGATTTACTGCCATTTTTTATTTTTCCTTCCATTCTGATTTTAGCTAAAGAAAAGATTTCTAAATCTACCAATTTTCTTTAAATTAACTCTGGTAGCTAAGCAGACTAATGTTCTAATTTTAGAAACACACAGCCCATGGTTACAGGCTCAAATCCCCACATTAGTTTTGGATTTTGTTTATTTTTTTTACTTAAAGGGCATATCCACCCTAATATTTTTTTATATAATGTAGGGCACCCCTGCCCACCCCTACTCATTTCCTTTTAATTAACTCTGGTAGCTTAGCAAACCAATGTTCTAATTTTAGAAACACACAATGAAGGACGCACTCTCAGGTCTTGTGAATGGTCCTACGCCACGCTTTACATGTTTACATGTTTCTGCCCGAGATTCATGCCGTCTTCAGAACATCTGATCATACTCCTGTCACTTCCTTAAGACGGACCCCTCAGACACACCTCCCTTGTGATGTGTAGTGTGAACAAATAGGAAACAATCCATAATTATTGATGGTCTTAATCCACAACAAGCTATTTCAGCAGATAGCGAAAACATCTTACAACGCTTAGAAGCAAAATGGATTTATCAACTAAGAACCATGTCACCAAATGGACTCAATGAACAATTGGCTTTACAGTGCTTTTTATAAATTTACAGATTTATAGATTTATGTTTTTTAAAAATGTATCAATATTTTTCTCTATCAGCATTTCGTATTTTAGATTATCGTGTCCCTCACGTGTTCCGGAGCTCTCCGAAGTTTAACTAGTCAGGTTTCTAGTTACCTTTTCCCGATTTAGAAAATAGTAATCATTTTACATTCATTATTTATCTCGCTTGTTCTTTATTCTTTAATTTGATTACTTTTGGGGCCAGTCCCTTCAATTCAGCTGAGATCTAGTGCCCATCTTTATATTCGTGGCCTTTATATAGCTCCATATTTGTAGCGATCAGCGCCACTTTTTTTTTTTCTTTGAAGCTCGGGGTTACGGTTTCTGTGATCGTCACCACAGGCAACAAACGTGCAAGTGCGATCGGGATCCCTCTGCCTCCCCCTATGCCCATAGCTGTTAAGGCCGTAGGGCTAGGAGGAGGCTACATTGGTCCATCAGCCGGTAGGCGTCAGGAACCACCATACTTACCCTCCCTTTCTGCCTCCCAGCTGCCACCAGGAAGCTTCCAGGGGGGGTTCACATGGAAGAGCCTGAAGGTCCCAAAAAGGACCCAGGCAATCCCGCCACATACGTGAAAACCACACAAACAAAAAACAAAAAGTGCACGTGAATAGTGCCAGTTAAATAAATAAAGGTGCCTAGTGCCACAATTAATAAGGGAGTGGGCCAAATAGGCCCAAACCTTTCGGTCGGGGATAAAAAATTGTTCCGCATAGCCGCAGCTATGGCAGGAAAGTGAAGGAGTGCTATACACACGTGCTCCCTGTGCACAGTAGTGTATTGGGGAAGCCCGAGCTTTCACAACCCTGCCTCAAGGCTTCGACCTGGTTCCGTAGCTCCCCGTACTGGCCACCATGGACATGGTGACTCACCCATACCTAGGGTCCCTCACTCGACCTGGAACTAACGTTCGGGGGAGGTACTTCGCCTAGTCTTATTCCGAAGACAGGGAAGTGACGCTTCCAGCTTTAGGCTTCGATCAATAGCGTGTAGTGTGCAGACCTGCCCCATCAGTAGTACAGGAGGACACCCCCCCAGCCATAGGAATGCCCCTGCCGTTCCCAGCTGATAAGAACAGATATACACTTGATCTTAGCCAAAGGCCGAGAAGCGATCAGCGCCATGGTCATCCTGAGACTCTATACAGGATCCAGATAACATGCTAGGGTCATTCTATTGGTATTGGTAGGATTCTTTAGCTTGACAAGTTATGGAGAGGTTGATAAAGGTGCTAAAGCTCCCACAGGGTATAAAATGAAGTAGAGCCTTCTTATTACAGAAGGTAACCCACAGTTATTATTATATTAATAGTGGAATAAAAGGGGAAACTGTCCATTTCTCTAAGAAGCTGGGTAGGTTCAGAGACATGCAAAGTATTAATCATTTACACCACACCACTTCCTGTCTAGCAAACAGAAATGCATGTCTCATTACTTCTTATGGAGAGGGGAGGGGGAGTAAATGTGAGAGTCTGAGAATTTTAATTGGCTAAGACTGTCACATGTTTTACAAACAGCACATAATTGGGTATAAACAGGAACTTCCTTACACTTGTCATGGACAGTGCCTAAGAGAATTTATGATGTTACATACCCGTAACAGGGATTTTACAATAATGACATTGAAAAACATATACCCGTTCAAAAACATTGCATCACCAGAGAGAGGATAGTACATAATGGATATATTCTTATATTCCGGCTAGTATATCAACTGTTATGCCACTGTGGTCAAAAGTGACCCACCCTACATATTATACCAGGTTATATATTACACATTGGTAACCCAACCACTCAGCTATCATATGATTAAATATGAAATTCTCTTACTATTCTTAGTTTTATTCCTCTCTATTATTATGGGTTATCCACCCTTTGTTGTACAGATTCCAAACAATGTGTGGGATACCCCCTCTGTTTCAATTTTCTACACATTTGTGTTAGCTGTGTTTTTTTTAACCTCAGGGTACTCACCAGATCTATGATCTAATAAACTGGCTCATTGGAATTGATTGTTTGACGTGTGGTGGATGCTGGCTCGTATACAGTAATAACTGATTCCACTGATCAGTGGGCTTATGATAGAGCTGGGTCGATATCTCCTCCTTTTTACCACTAAGTGTCCCGAAATGGAATTTTTTCAGTATTCATTTCAAGTCAAAGGCTATATTGGGGTGTATACCATTAGGTATTCGTGAAACGCCATAGGGTGTCAGTGGACCCCAGCCAGAGAATGAACACGTCATCTATGTATTTCACCAGGCCAAACAATGGGCCAGTAGAAGTACATGTGAGAAGACGTGTCCACCTTCGAACCGTGCCATGAAGGCATTGGCATAGGTAGGGCCACATTCGACCCCATGGCTGGTCCCACTAAGCTGAAGGAAGAAGTCCCCATCAACATAAAATAGTTCTGACCATAACAAAATGTCCAAGACATCCACAAAAAATGTTATTTGTGGCTCAGTGTACTTCCCCCATCTCTCCAGTAACCACCTAGTGGCCACTTTGCCTTCCATATGTGCATCGATGTATATAAACTGGCCACATCCAACCTTATCCAACATTTGGGCCATTGGGACAAAAATCGATCCCACCCCGATACTATGGGACGACCCGGCGGCTAACCGTATCTTTGGAAGGGTGTACAAGACTGCGTCCTGGGGTATGTAACAACTCAACATATCTTTGAGGGATTGTGAAAAACACCATATCCACATAAAACTTCAAACATTGATTGATAATATTTTGATGTTACCCAATGGGTCAACTTCAGTTTTACAACAGACATTTCTATGCGAGATTTTTGGAAGGGTATAATGTTTTTCAATGTCATATTGTAAAATCCATGTTACGGGTATGTATACATCATTCCTGTTGGATATCCTTAAATAGTGTTGATGTGTATGCATTACATAACCTTGTTGCGTGTGCTTGAAAAAGGGACTGCGTCCCGAAATGTTGAACTGGAGTGCAATGGGTGTATTGAGAATACACCTGCTTTTCATTGCAAAAAATGTGTGTGGTGCTCATTCTTTCTTTTGTGCATGCATATACTGGACGAAACATCTAGTTGGAGTTCTGCACCACACACTGACTAAAAATGGAGTGCTGCTCTGGAAAAACAGAAATATATATATATATATATAATACCGTATATACTCGAGTATAAGTCAGGTTTTTAGGCTATAAAAATAGCCTAACAATCGAAATCTCGACTATACTCGAGTCACTTACCTGACAGCTGCGCAAGCTTCCGCATCCACTCTTCTGTGCGTTGACGTCAATACTCGGTCAGTAGTGACGTCAGGCGCCAGGAGTCAGTGGAATGCGGAGCCGTTGCAATTACTGAGTGGGATTATCATTTAAAAGGCAACTGAAACTTTTAAAGCAGTACAGAATTAGGATGTTATCTATCGTTAAAGATTGCCTTCTTTTCTGTATTGTTTTGTGGCTTTAGTTGCCCTTTAAATAGATAGCAGAATTGCATACAGTAGTCCCATACAATAATAGCCATACTGGATTTGGCTATTACTGTATGGAACTACTATATGTGAATTCTCCTGTCCATTATAGGGCAACTAAAGACTCAAAACAATATAGAACAGAAGGCAGTAGTGGTCATTTTCTACCCTCGACTTATACTCGGGGCAATCATGTTTACTCATTTTCAGGTAAAAATAGGTACCTCGACTTATACTCGGATCGACCTATTTTGAGTATATAAAGTACTAGCAAAAGTGTTGGTGCACAGTGGAAATTATGTGTGTGTATGTTTTGCTATGTGGATACAGTGGATATAGAATCTTTACACGGGTATATTTAAACTGTTACTCCTGCAGGTCTGAGAAAAGACCCAGGCAATCTTGAACACACTGTGAGGTTCAAACTTAACAGCTCCATTGGGTGACCCGATACATTAAACAGGATCCAGAAAAACATGGTAGTTTATACTTATTAGTATTAACCACGGCATGTTCCACATTAAAGCTGTTATGTTACGACTTGGGAGCACAGGATAGTGATTAGCTTCATAGATTAAAGGGCATGTCCACCCCTTTTTCAATTTTTAAATATATAGTAAGGCTAGTTCCTCCAACCCCAACTGCTATATTATCTTTTCCAGAGATCCCCCGATCGTTACCTTCCCTCTCTCTTCCGCCGCACTTCCCGGCCTTCTGCTTGCGTAGAACTGCAAGCAGGGGGCCGGACCGGCAGCCGCGTCTGTGATTGGCTGAGAGACAGACAATCACAGATGAGGCTGCCGGCAGTTCAGAACGCCGAGGAGAGAGCAAGGAAGTAGAGTTCGGGGGAGTCTCTGTAAAAGATAATATTGCGGTTGGGGCTGGGGGAACTAGCTCCTACATATCTACAAGGGATTTACACTAGGGGGAGGGAGAACAAAACGGGTGGGGGGGGGGGGAGGGAGTGAATGGCTGCTCTGAGCAAGCCAAAAACTTCTGAGAGGACATCTCAGAGGCGGAAACGATTTCCCTGGTGGCCAGGCTCCTGGTGGACCATTTTCTGGACTTTGGGGGAACTTTACAGGAGAACCATTTGGAGCTGGGATGTCCATTGGCTAATGAATGATACAGATGCAATACAGCCTAATGGCACAGAGCATGGGTGTTGAACTTTTCACCTGTTTACAAAATACAAATCTCTGGCTTCACAGAATGCTGGAAAATGTTGTTTTCATACCAGAATAAAGTATTTTTTGTGCTTTAACGCTTCCTACACAAGGGCTCGAATTTCTAGTGATCCATCTGCCCTTCCCTTACATCCATAGCTATTCCACTATTGGCCTAGTGAAGGATTATTTAGGTATCTTTAGGCAGTAGGATTCATGAACCTTACTAAACTTTCCCTTACTTTCCTATTACATATTGCCTGCCAGCTAGAATCCAGGGTCTAAGTATAATAAACCTGCAGGTCTGACAGACCCAGGAAATCCTGCAACAATGTGCAGTTCACCCTACAAGCACCATTGGGCAACCTCACACCTTATACAGGATCCAGATAATGCTATGTTCATACTTATTAGTAAATCTGGAACAGCAAATTCCAGATTTACAACTTATTAATAACTGATAACTGCTTTTTATTTCAGTATCAAATCCTTGGTTACCTGCCTGACTTTACCACTAAGCAAAAGGCTGCCAATTCAAATACAGAGAAAAACACCACCACACTGCTATCTACTTTAACTTTCTCTCTTCTAGTCATAGAGAGCAGGGATCAGTGGCGTATCTACGTTAAACATTCAGGGCACATGCCCCGGATGTTTGGTAAAGTGCCCCGAATGTTTTAACTGCTGGTGCCCCCTGCAAGTGCCCCGAACTTCGGATTTCCTGGCTGCACGAACCTCTAGGCACGTCGCGCAGCCAGCGCAATGACGTCATGTGCAATGCCGGCACGAGAGAGATATCAGGGAGGGAGTCAGGGACAGATAGGTAGCAGTACTAGCAGCAGAGCCAAGCCAGATTAGATAGATAGATAGATAGATAGATAGATAGATAGATAGATAGATGATAGATAGTAGATAGATAGATAGATAGATAGATTAGATAGATAGATAGATAGCAGAGTTAGATAGATAGATAGCAGAGTTAGATAGATAGATAGCAGAGTTAGATAGAATAAGATAGATAGAGTTAGATAGATAGAGTTAGATAGATAGATAGCAGAGTTGATAGAAGAGAGAGCGGAGTTAGATAGATAGCAGGTTAGATAGATAGATTGAAGATAGATAGATAGATAGATAGTTAGATAGATAGATAGATAGATAGATAGGTAGATAGATAGCAGAGTTAGATAGAAGATAGCAGAGATAGATAGAGATAGATATACAGAGAGAGAGAGAGGGACAGATAGAGATAAATAGGGGCAGAGGTCCATGTAGAAGGTACAAGAATGTCACCCTGGCAAAGGTGTGGGCAAGCGTTTGACTACAACTGAACACAGCAGTAAGTTAAAAGACCAAATTGCTACCAGTATATAATGAAATTGCCAGTTTACTGGCATTAATTTGTGTCTCTCTGTCCAACTCTCTGATCTCTATCTCTGTCTGTCTATTTCACTGTTTTCTGTCTGTTTATCACTATTGGGCTGTGTGGCTATGTTTGTGGTGGTTGTCTATCTGTCTGTGTCTTTTTGGCCATCTCTATTAAGTACATAGTGGGTGTGGCCTAATTGGGGCAGAGAAAGGGGCGTGGCCTAAAAAAGTTTACCGCGCGTGGCGCATGGAGTACCCAAAGTGTGCCCATAATCTTCTTAGACCCTAGATACGCCCCTGGCAGGGATGTCTTTTATTACTCACTTATACCACCTGCCAGCAAGAACTGGTATATATGGGCAGCACGGTGGCTCAGTGGTTAGCACTGATGACTTGCAGTGCTGAGGTCCTGAGTTCGATTCCACCCTTGGACACATCTGCAAGGAGTGTATGTTCTCCCTGTGCTTGCATGGGTTTCCTCCGGGCACTCCGGTTTCCCCCACAATCATAAAGACATACTGATAGGTTGTATGTGTACATAAAGTGATTAGATTGTAAGCTCTTCGGGGCAGGGCCTGATGTGAATTGAGTAAATTATGTAACGCCAAGAAATAAAATACATACATACAAGGAGCCTTGGTGTATATGGCCATTCAATAAACATCAGGTCCTGTGTTATACTGACATTACCACTTCCTTTCAGTATTCACATGGAGACCCCTTAGCAGTCACAGGGGTGTGGTTTAACCTCCCATGTTGACTATCCCATATTAAAATCTGCTCTGTAAGATAATTATATATATATTTTTGTACCTAATATAAGTGCTATTTTTATATACTTTTGTTGATGGTATTTAAATGGTAATAGTGAGATAGTACACACATACATATACACCTTTCCTATATGCAAAATCCTATACCCCCACCTCATTGGTAGCTCGTAAAACGCAATGCAATCTCCATGAAGATATAAATATATTTATATAATATGAAGATATATAAAGTGGAATAACACAGAGCACTCCTGGGATTTATTCAAATCAATTTATTGTGCAAATTCAACGTGTTTCAGACCTTTCTCAAGACAGTGAACACAGGTGATAAGTGATAAAACACAGGTAACTCATAGTACAAAGTCCCTCCTCCCCCAGTGACGACATCCCCTGCCAAACTCAGATCTCTATTTTTCAAACAGGGAAGCCATGCTGGCAGTTCCAACAACCAGTCCTTACGAGTTCATATTACTTTGATCTGCAAAGTGTCAAGTGCAATACATCGTAAAATTAAGGTGCTAAGATCGATCATGATCAAGATGAATTAGCCCTTTAAAGTGCTTTAACTGTGAAAAATAAAAATGTTACAGAATATACATCAATATACATTTAAGCTAAAACTACTAAAGAGTTAAAACCAAAGTGACAGTGTTAAGTGTACAAAATTTGATTAGTAAAAGCTTATACGATAGAAATGACTACTATTTATACAAACATAAACTGCGCATGCCTCAGACTTGATGAGGATGAAGAATCAGCATGGAACAGATGGATCACAGACAGCTTGGGGTCTTCAGTTTCCTGGACTTTGAAAAGGCAGCTGGAGAACCAGAAGGATAGGAGATGTAAGGGTTATTTTAAACTACAAGTGGGGCCAGTATGGGGTTAAATTGTAGTTTTGGGGTGGACATGCCCTTTAAATAGACACAAATTATTATAAAAAAAAAACAGACAGGTTCTATCCCTATCTCTCCCCTCAGCCGGTTTCACCTGATCAATAGCCATACCTAAGGTTGGCTAGGCAATGTTGACCTTGTTTAAAATGCAGAGAAACTGATAGTTCTCCATAGTTTGTTATGGATTCTATGCCTTCCTCTATGGGTGCTCGAATTGATTTTCTATTATTGGCATCCATTCACGTATTTAGTCTTGCCTAAATAATCCAAACCACATAGGCACATAATTATGTACACTATATGATTATTGAGGCAGGACAATCTATGTCTGTCTTAATACGAAGCCCTAATGTGGATGTGGGAAATATTGTCCTATCATTATATATCTACAAGTTTGACAACCTGTGCACCTATAACAACCCAATTTGGCTTAGGGTATATCTGTCCTAACTAGAAGATTTATCAATTTTTTGCCCTACAATGAGCAAAAAGGGTCTCTGTGTTTTTAAAGGAAAGATTCTCATCCCTAGTCAGGATATCCCAGTTTTATAGGTTCATTCCCAGGCCGTTTAGCCTTCCTCAATTCACAATTCATTCTGGATAAGCACTTCCATAATATATATATATATAATATATATATATAGTAAATACAGCCACATCACGATTGCACTCCATCCATCATAATACTTGCCCGGGTGCTGTCCCAATTGTACATAAAATATTGAAAGAAGCACGACGCACTCACAGGTCTTGGTAACAATGTACAAACAGCAATTTATTTGTCAACATGTTTCAACCTCTATCAGGCCGTCATCAGGACTAATACAACACACCAGCCACCCAGATTAAATAGCCACCCATCACCACCCCCCTTAAAAACACCCCAGCAACAGTGTATATTAAAACCAAACACCCCAAACAAGATACCATATTAAATCCATAATAAGAACAATATATGTCCTAAAAACAACACCACTCTCACAATACCAGATTGTAATTCACCTTACTGTCAGGCGAGTCTCCAACAATACGACAGAGGGAAATCATCCAGCGCAGCTTAGAAAAGGTAGATACCGGGCAGACTCCACTTCCGGGACCGTCAGCACGCACCAGCAGCCACGTGGACAGATCATATGATGCTCCCCAGCGGCCGTGCATCTCTATGGCAACAAATCTAAACACCAGCAAACCCGGAAGTGTAGTCTCCTAAATAGCGAGAGCGAAGACAGCCACGTTCCACGACTAAGAACTAGAGCTACCATATAAACATAAACCACAGGGAAGCATATATCAAATGGATACATCTTAAAAATGGGTCAACAACTGGCGCTGGTATAAATAGAGAATATAATAAATAAGATATCAAAAAGCATACAGAAACTAAAACCAACACACTAACTCCATTTCTATATAGATATATAGGGAAGTAATAAATAGCATAATAGAAACCATCTCGTGCATAGCAGCAAACGACCATGTTATAATGCTGGACACAGTAAATACACTAAATCAATGGGGTATTAATAATCAATAATCTGAGCTGCTATTTATAATACCCCATTGATTTAGTGTATATTACTGTGTTCAGACATTATAACATGGTCGTTTGCTGCTATGCACGAGATGGTTAGGTGTTGGTTTTAGTTTCTGTATGCTTTTTGATATCTTATTTATTATATTCTCTATTTATACCAGCGCCAGTTGTTGACCATTTTAAGGATGCACCAAGGGACACAATATTAAGGATGCACCAAGGGACACACTATTAAGGATGCACCAAGGGACACAATATTAAGGATGCACTTTTTCACAATCAAAGAAAAAATATTATTTGCAATGAGAAAAATAGATCCAA
The DNA here is from genome assembly GCA_019447015.1 of Hymenochirus boettgeri. Taxonomy (NCBI): domain Eukaryota; kingdom Metazoa; phylum Chordata; class Amphibia; order Anura; family Pipidae; genus Hymenochirus; species Hymenochirus boettgeri. The sequence continues at coordinate 140,048,154 of CM033471.1, read as the reverse complement.
TCCCAGAAAAATATAAAACAATACAGATATTCAACGACCTATCACCAGCCACAATGGCAACAAGAAAAACATATATGGAAATTACAAAAACACTCAGAGAAAACCTTATCATATATAAATGGGGATTCCCAACAAAACTCCATATAATTAGAAAAGGCAATAACTTCACAATCAACACACCTGAAGAGGGTCTAAAGCTGCTAAAATCACTATTAAAGCAACAAAAAAACCAAGAAACCCCCTCTCCAACCTCAGTCTCCCCAAACAAAATTACACCGGAGGGGAAAGAAAACCGGTAAGTTGACTTTAAATATCAGGAACTTTAAAAGGAAATGAACATAAAAATACATTTGGACAAAAAGAACTAAATAATATATACCTAAAAACAATAAATAAACAATAGGAGGGGGGGAGAGGGGAGGGGAAAGAGAGGAAAAAGAGAGGAAAAGAACAGGATGGACTATTATATGGAACTACACAGGAACAAAAACTTTAAAGGGACAGCAAAACCCAACCAAAACTATAAATACTGCCTAGATGTGGCTCCTGTTATGCTTAACGCAAATCTTAAGCAACATACTAATTAGAGGGAAAAACCCTTCTCTTCTCTCCCTCCGCCTCCATATAAGTAGATATATAGCGTTTATATTTTTGCTTAATATGACAAAAATAGTGAACATTGTTATTATCTCTAAATGGGAGAAATTGGAAATCTTTTTTTTTTTTTGTTACTCACTCCCCTTCATGATAGTGTGAATACAACACACACGGAGATGATAACATGGCAGGTGGAAGGACAAAGGTAAAAGATATACCTTAAAAGAGGGGAGGGAGAGCGAGGAGAGATAAGGAAAAGTAGAGTTTGCTTAACAAAAGCAATAAACCAAATAATAAAAATAAATTAAAAAATTAATATCGCTACTTCACCAAATATGTTATTATTTAATATGCTAATAACTCTTGAGTGATTATAAGAAAACAAATGTATGGGCGGCGCAGATGGGGAACCACCCTTCACAAACAACACCAGAGAGAAGAGATAGGAAGAAAGAGAAAAAAGAGGGGAGGGGAAAAAGGATGAGATAAGATAAGATAAAAATACTTGAAATAAAACCGGGGCCTCATCTGCGCTACTCAGTCGAAACTAAAATAATATGTTGGAGGTGTCAGATATGCTACTGTGGGTTTCTTTTGTCTCGTGTCGCTCACTCCCCTTCAGGTGAACCCCGTGATAGTGTGAATACAACACACATGGAGATGAAATCATTATTATTTTGAATGGGAAAACCGCATTTTTCTTTCAAATGTTAAGTGCCATGATAAAAATAACGATATCTGTCTTAAATGCTTAAAATATCGAACAAAATTGTTTTTTTTTTTTGCCTCATTCGTCATGATATGCTTAAAATATCTAACAAATTTGTGTTGTTTTTTTTCCTCTCTATGTTATTACATAATATGCTGATAACTCCTGAGTGATAATGAGAGAACAACTGTATAGGCGGCAGTGCAGTGCGGATGGGGAACCACCCCTCACAACCAACATCAAAGAGAAGGGATAGGAAGAAAGAGAAAAAAAGAGGGGAGAGGAAAAAAAGATGAGATAGGATAAGATAAAAATACTTGAAATAAAAACGGGGCCCCATCTGCACTGCTCAGGCGGAACTAAATTGATATGTTGGTGATGTCATATATACATTTATTTTTTTTTTGTTTCTCCCTTTGAATATGTATATATGGTTATAAAAATGTTATTTGTTTGAATATATATGTATACAACACCTATGATATGATTAAAAATAAAAGGTATATACTAAACACATTTCCGAACACAACAAACACAAACTTCCTCAAAAAAAAAACAACCATTAAAAAACCCACTAAAGACCACTACTAAACCCCCTAAACACTAGATAGCTCAGAGGAAACCCGTGAAATGGGAACACCCAAGAGCTTACGAAGTAATAAAACTCAAAACCATATGAACCCGACAACACACAATACACCCCTCCCATACCCCATCCAAAGGTTCTAGCAGAGGAACAACAAAAAAAAGACTCAAAACAACATAAAAACAACTAACAATAAGCAAATACAACAAACCACAAAATGACAATAAAAATCATGACATATAATATTAGAGGACTAAACTCCCCATTCAAAAGAAATTCCATATGGAAAGAAGCCCAAATAAATAATATAGATATCCCATGCATACAGGAAACACACTTCGCAAAAAGCAAAAGTCCCTCCTTTAAACACAAAAACTACCCACACATATTTACCTCATCGAACGAAAAAAAGAAAGCAGGCGTAATCATAGCAATAAGAGATACAATAGCATTCCAACTCAAAACACTAACAACAGACAACAACAGAAGATACATCATAATCTCAGGTCTCATAAACAACAAACCAATAACCATAGCAAATATATACACACCAAATAAAAAACAAAATAAATTCATTAAAAAAATAATAACAAAAACAAAACGACACACAAACACAAATACAATAATATGTGGAGACTTTAACCAAACAATTGACCCAGAAAGAGACACAGCAAACTCAAAAACGACCCCCCAAAAAAACAATACATTAGCCAAAACCCTATTGATAGAAGACCAATACGACAGCTGGAGAAGACTCAAACCTCTAGAAAAAGATTATACATACTATTCAAAAACACACAACTGCTATTCAAGACTAGACCTAATAGTGACCGACAAATGGCTATTACAACAAATAAAAAAAGTAGAGATACAACCCAGAACAAGATCAGACCACTCACCAGTCATTGCAACAATAGAAGAAGAAAACATAAAACCAGACAGAATATGGAGACTAAACTCATACCTACTACAGAACACAGAAACAAAAAAAAAATTTAAGAACACATTAAAGAATACTTTAAAATAAACAATACAAAAGACATAAACACATACACCCTTTGGTATGCACATAAAGCATATATAAGAGGAATGATAATACAAATCTCATCCACACAAAAAAAAGACATAACTTACTCACCCAAATCATAAAATTAGAATCATCCCATAAAATCGCACAAACAAAACAAACTAGAGACGAACTAGACAAACTAAGACAAGACCTACATAACCTAGATCTATATAAATTTGAAAAACAAATAAAAAGATTACGAGCAATACACTATTCACAAGGAAACAAAACAAGCAAATATTTAGCAGAAAAATTAAAAACAAAGTCACTCAAAACTAAAATAGCATATATATAAAACGAAAAAAAAATGAAAAAATAATAAACCCTAAAAATAAAACAGAAGAATTTAACAAATATTACCAAAACTTATACAACCTAAAAAATAAAAAACAGATACATATACCTACAGAGACAGAAATAAATCAATTCTTACATAAACTAAAATTACCAACAATAACAGAAGACAACAAAATATTGAATAAAGAAATCACAATTCAAGAAATACAACAATCAAAAATCTACAAAAAACAAATCACCAGGACAAGATGGCTTCATCAACGAGTATTACATAACATACAACCAAATACTAAATCCAAACCTACACAAAATGTACAATGAAACAATTAGATCAGGCAAATTCCCAGAAGAAATGGTCCAATCCCTACTAATACCAATTCTAAAACCAGGAAAAGACCCATCAATAATTACAAATTACAGACCAATATCATTAATCAATTCAGACATAAAAATATACTCAAAAATAACAAATGGAACAAGACAGGGATGCCCATTATCACCCTTAATTTTTGCACTAATAATAGAACCACTGGCCCAATTAATTAGAGAAAACAAAGATATAACAGGAATAAAAATTAGTAATCAGGAATGCAAACTAAATCTCTTTGCAGATGATATTATACTAACTATAACAAACCCATTCAAATCACTGATAATATAAAAAAAAATAATGGAAAATTTTACTAAACTCTCATACTACAAAATCAAAGAACAAAAATCCATACTTCTAGACTACAACATCTCATTAACACTAAAATTACTACTAAAAGCAAGATATCCATACACATGGGCCGACACATCAATGACATACTTATATATAGAACTAACGAAACCCACCTCATTACTGTATCAAAACAACTTCCTAGGAATATTAAATACAATTAAAAAAGAGCTAAACAAATGGTCCAACAACTCCTTAACTTGGTATACAAGAATATCGATTATAAAAATGAATATCCTACCTAGGATACTATACCTAATGAGAACAATAATAACTGACATACCCAACCAATTCTTCAAACAACTACAATCTATTATAAATAGATTTGTATGGAACAATAAAAGAACTAGAATAGCAAACGAAACACTAATGAAACCCAAAGCAAAAGGAGGACTGTCCCTCCCTAACTTTAAAAAATACCACATGGCATCAATACTGGAACAAACAAAATCTTGGTGGACAAACAACCATAACAAAAAATGGACAACAATAGAATTAAATATCATACAAAAATAAAATTCAGAAATCAAATCCCTATCACAACTACTAGGAGCAATACTCTTAAAACCACTAAAACAATCAATCCAAAATATTATCATACAACAAACAATCAAAACCTGGAACACAACAACAAAAAAAGACAATTTGATAAAATCTATAATAAAATATATAGAAATAATAAGCTTAGAACTAGTCATCCCAGACTTAAAACTCCAAAACTGGAAAAACAGGGGAATACTCAACTTAGACTACCTATTTAAGAACAAAATACCAATACTATATAATGAGCTCAGAAGAGAACACCATCTACCCAAAACAGAATTCTATAAATATCTACAAATACACAGCTTCATAAACAAAAACAAAACATACCAAACAATAACTCCTTTACCAATAGGCGAATATTTTAAAAAAACAACTTACACAAAAAAAGGAATATCAAAATTTTATAAAATACTAACAGAATCACAAGACCATAAAACATTAACTTCATATCAAAATGGCAAGAAGACCTACAAATCTCAATAGAAAAAAACCAATGGGAAGCAGCATATAACTCCATTTAAACTATCCAAAGGCACAACCCACTGGGAAACCAACAGAAAAATACTATACCGAATGCACATAACACCATACCTCAAAGCAAAATGGTATCAGGACACATCCCCAGAATGCTGGAGACTATGCAAAAACACAGTAACACTCTTCCACATATGGTGGAACTGCCCCAAAATAAAAAAAACATGGAACAAAATTCAAAATATGATTTCAAACATATAAAAAAAAAAAACTTTACGCTAACACTCCAACTAGCATTACTTAATATAGGAATAACAGAACTACCACATAACCAAAAAACAATAATACTTCATATACTCACCGCAGTAAAATCACTAATAGTCAAAAAATGGAAAACATCCAAAGTACCTACAGTAAAAGAAACACAAATTATACTATCTAAAAACATGCATTACGAAAAAATGTTTTACATCTCACAAAACAACTTTGAATGATTCTATAAAAAATGGGAATGGTGGTATACGGATCCTCTATCAATGACTTTGTAAACAACCAAACCCGAAAAATAAGAGGACACTGCTAAAAGAAAAAGAAAGAAAAAAAGAAAAACAAGAAGCAAAATATACCCAAAGTCTGAAACAGCTCAATAATTGTTGAGAAAAAATTGAAAAATCTGCTTCCCCCCCCACACAATGGATAACCCATTAGTCCCCCATTTCTTACCCACATACCCCCCCTCCCCATTAATGTATTAAGATTGATAGATACGAAATGTATAGGAATGTACAATTATACATGTATGTATTTATTTACTTGAATCTAAAAACAAATAAACATTAATGTTAAAAAAAAAAGTTTATGTAAAATATTGGATTTCCTTCTTTTGAAACAATGAAACCAGATAAGGCTTCTTTTACGTTTAATCTATATAGATTTTACTGTTATACACTTGCACTTTATAGGCACTTCATATTTATTACTTTTATTGTAGTACATTGTTGCACATTTATGGTTTTACTTCCTATTTTAAACCATTCAGATGTCTTATTATAAATTTTACGTCACCTTTTGTATGCCTTTTATTAGCCTTTTATTATTATATCAATGGATTTGTTTTATACATGTTTTACTCATATTACAATGTACTGCATATTCATGTATATGGTAATTTGATGTGGGACACACCCAGGAAGGGGTGGTGTCCAGGTTGGCACTAGGCTACTTAAGCTCATATTGTGTTGCACACTAAACACCTGATGAAGGGGTTCTACCCTCGAAACGTTGTCACTGTTGATGTTTGGCATATAATAAGCCCACCATTTCACGTTGGAGTGCAAGTCTACATTGTATTATTGCTTAGTATCTATGTTCCCTTTGAAGTAGGGAAACCAGGCGCCTGCACCTACAGGGGGAGTGTGCATATGGACTTTGCTAGTCATTTAACTACTTTTGGTATTTCAAAATAAACACCCCCTAATCTCAAAAATGTCCCCCCACAATTGATATATTTTTGTAATATATACAACATTGGTTATCAAATGGTTCTATTCTTTTATACATATGAATTATGGACACAGTCTTTCATAGAATGTCATGTTTTTAGTAGATTTTCTGACAAAATGAATTTAAAGCATGTTTCAGAGTTAGAAAACCTAAACTGCCATGACAAGTAAAATGCACACCAAAGTTTCAATCTCCCAAATGTCCTGAATCAATCAATCAATCAATATGCTACATGCATGAGTGTAAACTGAGACATAGAATGTTATTCGTTTAACATATTTTCTGAAAACCCACTAAATATCAGTTTCCCTAATTTACTGAATCAAACAGTATGCTACATGCATGTGTGTATACTGAGACATGGCCACCAACTAGCCTTTAATGGAACCAACGCATAAGTGCAAATACACATTCATTTCGAACAACTTTTAGTATATCAAATTAAAACACCCCTCATAAACTATACATTTTTGGAATTTACACACCTTGATTTATCAAATGTTGCTTTTTTTTATACATATGAGCAGAATTCCAGGCGCAGTCCTTTACTGAACACCCTACTTCTACTAGATTTTCTGGAAAAATTAATAAAAACATGATTGAAAGTTAAATAGTCTTGTACAACCCTCCGTATCAAGTTATAAACCCACTATATATCAATCTTCCAAGGGCGATGAACAAATGGTATGCTACATGCATAGGTGTACACACATGGGTATAGACACGGCCAACACTCTTTTACCTTGGAAATAACTGAACAAACTATATATTATTTAATCTAAACACATTTACCTACATTACAATGCAATTCTTTCGTACATACATGTAGAATTATGCACACAGGCTATTGTAGAATTTTGTACTTTTTACAGATTTTCTGGAAAAAACTGCAAAGAAGATTTAAACTTATAAATAAGTCTGTAAAGGTACAAATAAAAAAACCTCTTAATATCGATTTCCCACATATCCAAATAAAACAGTTCCCCACATGCATCAGTATATGCAGAGGCAAACAAACTGGAGCTAATGCATACATTTGGGTGCACACTTCAGACTAAAAACCTTTTTTAAAAACCTTTTTATGGCCTAAAATGGAAAAAGAGACGAGACCCAAAAAGAAAGATATACTATGAAAGGGGTAAGTACAGTGGTTAAAATCTCAACTTACCCTTTAAATGAGACTGAAATAACTGTGCTTAATAGGTATTAGTTTGATTACATACAGTGGGAATTTACTTCCTTAAATCCACTGGAAGAATTAAATTTAAAATGTGTTTCCAGAACCAACCCAATGAACAAGGTGGTAAACCAAACTCTCAGGGAGATGTTAAACTCACCTCGCACTCCTCTTACTGCACTGAAGTACCCACTTAGCGTGAGTTACTGAGTTACTGTGGGAATGAGGCAGGTAAGGAGCATGGAGGTAAGTAACAGCACCTTTGAAATCACTTTAATTTTCGTGCTACAGATTAGCACAAATAAGGTATTATTTTGCTTTACATTGTGAGACTGTCATTAAGAAGCCCCGGGAAAATAGAGTTAACCCCACGCAAACCCGATATAACATTGGGAAGCATGAGGTTAACTCTATTTACCCCTGAAAGCTCAATATTACATCTCCTGTCTGTGTTTAAACCTAAAAGTAATTTTATGCAGAAATGCATGTTCCATCTATTGTAGCCTTTGAAAAAAATATATTAAAGGGCATGTCCACCCTTTAAAACAACTTTTAGTATGTTATAGGTCTTGCTTCCCTAGCCCCAAACGCTATAATCTTATTGCCAGAAACTCCCCCAATCTTTACTTACCTTCCCTCTTTCCTCTGCCACACTGCCCGGCCTTCTGCTTGCATGGAACTGCAAGCAGGGGGCCGGACCAGCAGATGAGTCGGTGATTGGCTGAGAGGCAGCCAATCACAGATGCGGCTGCAGGCAGTTCAGAACGGCGGATGATAGAAGGAAGGTAAGTAACTATCGGGGAGTTTCTGGCAATAAGATTATAGCGGTTGGGGCTGGGGAAGCAAGACCTATAACATACTAAAAGGGTTTGTAGCTAGGGGGAGGGAGACCAAAACGGGAGGGGGAGGGAGACCAAAACGGGAGGGAGAGGGAGGGGGGAGGAGGGCTGCTTCTCCTGCAGCAGAGACAGGAAGCAGAGTCCTAGATGGACTCTGCTAGGCTCCTGGTGGCCACTTTTTTGGACTTTGGAGTGACATTACAGGAGAACCATTTGGAGATGGGATGTAAGGTAAGGATTTTTTTAAACTACACAGTGGGGCCAGTAGTGGGGGAAATTATAGTTTTGTGGGTGGACATGTCCTTTAATTGAAGTTGAACATTTATCCAAGACCAACAAGGCACCGTGTGATAACCTTACCAAAAGTGAAAGAGAAGATTTAACAGCTCTTGAAATCATCATTAAGAAGAATGTACCTGGAGGAAGCCATGAGACAGTTAAATAATCCAGGTCATTACAATGACCTGGATTGTATTGACTTACACATGAGACACATTTAGATGGTATCATAGACAGCAATGTAACATCCTAAAGTTCTAATCCTATATCACTTACTGAAGATACATTAATGTCTTACCAACCCCCCAGGCAGAACAATTGTATCGGGGAACGAGTCGGTATCACAACCACTCTCTGAGTATGTAGATCATTTTCTACAACCCTTGGTTAAAGACATTGATGTATGTTTAAAAGACACTACAGATCTCTTATGTAAAAAGTAGGAGACATTACCCAGCAATGTGTTAGCACTTCATATGGATCTGTACTTTGGAGTACCCGGCTTGCTATTGGTCTGGATGAAGGGTGGATCTGTTTGTGAACATGGGAAATCCCATCACCGGTGTATATATATTCCGGACTTGTACTGTGAAGTTTTCCCTGCTTAAGATAAAGAACCTTGTAGGGTCCAAAACATGTCAAGCGCATGTTTGGAAATAAAAGTTTCTTTATATGAGAAGGGTTCCTGTTCTTTGGTTCAGTTTGTGCATCTGACCCATTTATACTTACTACATTACCCAGTAATATACTAATAATATATCAGGGAGATTCATTAAAAGTTCTTATTGTTCAAAATGGTGCTGATTTTCCCCCAACCAATCAGATGTTAACTTTCAAATGTTAAGTAAGATCTTATTGGTTGGGGCAAAATTAGCACCATTTTGAATGATAAGAAATTTTATTGAATCTCCCTGTTATTGGAAAAGATATCCAGAGTCTATACACATGCATCCCGGATAATGATGTAATGAGTAAACATTACTGGATACTAATCTAAACCACCATGAAATATATGTTCTGCTAGAGTGTCTGTCAGTAGTGCTAAATTACAGATTTGCAGACAGTTCCCATTGGCAACAAGGTACATCAATAAAGGTGGCTGTAGCCCCCTCATATGCTAACTAGTTTGTACACGCCTTAGAAAAAAAACAATTTCTAAAACACCAAAGTTTGTACATATGTAGGAACTTTATATTTTTCTAGAAACATGATGGAAAAAAACAAAAAAACAATAAACTCAGGCAATAGACTATGTTGTATTGTTTCATAAGTAAACTAGAGGATTCGAGCTTGCGACTTCTTGGGCTCTGTGTTCCTAAAAACATGGAATTTACATGGTGCACCACCAGCAACTTTACAAGGAATACAGGTACATCTATAAACTTTATCTTTTGCTAGAAACAGTGGCTAGAAACTCTGTGCATAGAGACAGTGTATACTGGGGGCAGGGGTAATGGTGCTTTAAAGCCAAGATGGGCTATGAGTTGTACTAGCAACAATATGGAATCCTTCTTTGTTACAATATCTACTACTTACATTTAAAAAAATAAGTTTAGTTTAGTTTAGTATAGTTACTCCTGTAAGTGTAATTGCTGTAACAGCATAATGAAGGTAGAGGCATTTAGCCACCCAACACACAAAGAGTATGTGCTACATGTGAGATGTCACATGTTGTGTACATGCTTAAATGCCCATGTGGGCAGGTATATGTAGGACAAACTACAAAGTCAGTGAAACTGCATATACAAGAGCACACGAATAGTATAAGAAATTGTAAAGCAGATACATACACCAATAGCATGATATTTACATCAGAATGGGCACAATAGCTCACAATTCAGATGGAGTGTGTTACAAGACCCAAAAACCCAAAGAGGAGGTCATCGTGCTAATATGTTATTACATAAAGAGGGAATTGTGGTAAAGTAACTAAAAAGCCAAGAGCCTAAAGGAATGAATGAGAGTTGGTCCCTTAAACCATACCTCTAATATATATATTTCTTTTCTCTCCTTTAGATATATCTACTAGAAGATGGACGTGTGCCGAACGTAATCAATAAAGGTAATGTTACCGATAGTGAGCACACTATGGTTACATGTGTTACTTTAATAGTTTCCCATTACCTACACACCAGCTGGTTGCTGGCTGTAAAGCTATCAAATGCCCTTGAAGGCCCTAATACAGGGCAGTGACTATATCTTTAATTAATAGAGGTAGGCATTAATACAGGGCAGTGATCATATCTTTAATTAATAGAGGTAGGCATTAATACAGGGCAGTGACCATATCTTTAATTAATAGAGGTGAGCATTAATACAGGGCTGTGACCATATCTTTAATTAATAGAGGTAGGCCCTAATACAGGGCAGTGACCATATCTTTAATTAATAGAGGTAGGCATTAATACAGGGCAGTGACTATATCTTTAATTAATAGAGGTATGCCCTAATACAGGGCAGTGACCATATCTTTAATTAATAGAGGTAGGCCCTAATACAGGGCAGTGACCATATCTTTAATTAATAGAGGTAGACATTAATACAGGGCAGTGACCATATCTTTAATTAATAGAGGTAGGCCGTAATACAGGGCAGTGACCATATCTTTAATTAATAGAGGTAGGCATTAATACAGGGTAGTGACCATATCTTTAATTAATAGAGGTAGGCATTAATACAGGGCAGTGACCATATCTTTAATTAATCGAGGTAGGCATTAATACAGGGCAGTGACCATATCTTTAATTAATAGAGGTAGGCATTAATACAGGGCAGTGACCATATCTTTAATTAATAGAGGTAAGCTAAAAATGCAGTTCCTCTTGAATGTATCTAAATGTACATATTTATGTTTCTTACACGGTTAAATGTTTCTACACAAGTTCAAAGTCTGACACAATGTTGGACGTTTTAACTTAAGTTGCAGATTAAAAAAAACTGTCCTATGGTTAATGGAGCATTAATGTATCAAAAGTATTTCTATATGTACCTCTGTTGGCTTTTACACTGTATTTGCAACACTGTAGAACCTTTTACATGATAGACACATCCAAAGACTCTTCAATGGACACCGTGGATATCCACTGCCGGTGGATAAATATGTCACGTTAGCACTTGATAAAGAGCATTTCTAGCTTGAAATATGTTGTGCGACACTCTTTGAATTTGCATTATATCCAGACTCATTGTCTCACTTTACTGTTTGCTATCCATAGATTTAGTAATAGTAACTTACTGTAAATTGTTCAGGGACCTGGATAATGGTCTGTGGAACACGTGTCAATGGCGAAAATCTTATAAAAACTTCACACGCTTTCTGATTTGCCATTCTGTGTAGTATTTTTAAGATTTCTAGAAATGTCATACATTTTCAAATTTGTAAATTCAAAATTTGTAAATTTTCAAATTTGTAAATTAGAAATATTGAAAATTCTCGATTGTTCCATGTTTATCACAAACAGTTCCGTTGTTCAGGAAAATCTGAAAAATGTGTAAATCCGCAATGTCCCAGATCCCGGCAGATCTGTGAAACCAGGTTTGGGTCCATCTCTATTCATCTGTTGCTCTTCATTTAATTGGTAGGTGCCCTGCTTAGGGTCTTAAACTGGGCTTTGTACCCATGATTTTAGGAAGGTTTGTGTACAGTCCATGTTCTTACTATTTGTCTGTGTAACTTACTATGTAACAATCCAAGTTACATGAAGAAAGAAATATCTATACTAGAAACAAGTAACATGAAAATAACAACATCCACATGGGATAAGGAAATGTTCAATATAAACTATAATATGTGCTGATCAGAGAAAGTAACAATAATAGAGCAGGGATCCCATGTGTTTGTGTCTGTATTCCTCACTGTATTCTCTATATAATGTTGGTTGGATTACACAGACACCTTACTCTGTCCTACAGATGATGCTGAATCCTCTATATCTCACATCACTCAGTGATACTGTCAGCTGGAGAAATGATTGTATCTATTTGCCTTCTACTGGGATACATTGTGGTCTATAGATGTACAATGGGGATAAACACAACTGCATCTTATACCATGAAAGTGTTGATATATCTACTAGTCATGTATGTGGAACCCTGCAAATCTATATTACAGATCAATAACCCTGCCTGTCATCTAGAAATCACTAAATCCCTCACTGAATATGACTATATACAAGATGGAGATATCATGATCGGTGCAGTGATGACTGGACGTACACTAATAGATAGTAATCAGCCTTGGGGGACAGTCAACACACTTAGCTGTCATTGGTGAGTGCAATCTCTCTGTAAAACATAAATTTTAAAAATTTAATTTGAGGGGTGAAATTACCCTTTAACAAACAAAAAACAGCCCCAAAATTAGTGAAAAAGGAGTAAATTATTGTCAGGAGGGATAGGTGGAAGGTTGCCTCTGGACAAGGATCAGGGTTGATGACTCACTAGGTGTGAGGTTACTTTTTGTTTCATGCTCATAGTTATATACTTTATGAAACTTGGTTACACATACTCTGCTAAGATAGATAACTATTTTAATAAATACATACAATACAAGGATTGTGGAAGCACTCCAATTAGGCTAATTTACAACTACATTTAGCGGAAGTGCTACTGATCTGGTCAAACATTTATACAAACATAGAAAAGATAATCAATGCACATTCATCCGTTAATGTATTTATACACAGTAATCATATCCCCACACAAGCACCTTTTCTCCAGCGTACATAATTGTAACTTTTCCAGTCTCTCTTCATATTCAAGCTCCCCCAATCCCCTTATTAATTTAGTTGCCCTTCTCTGAACCCTTTCCATTTCAAAGATGTCCTTTTTGTACACAGGATTCCAAAATTGCACTGCATATTCCAAATGAGGCCTTACCAATGCTTTGTAAAGAGGGAGAATTACATTTTCCTCCCTTGAATCCATACCTCTCTTTATACAAGACAATGCTGGCTCTGGCTGTTGCCGCCTGGCACTACTTGCTACCTTTAAGTTTGTTATCCACTAAAACTCCAAGATCCTTTTCCAACAGGGATTCACTTAACACAGAGCCATTTATAGTATAAGCAGCACAAGGATTTTTAAGTCCAAAATACATCACCTTCCATTTATCAACATTGAATTTCATCTGCCACTTAGCAGCCCAATGTGACAATCTATCTAGATCCCCCTGCAACGATTGCACATCCTCTGAAGTTTTTAATGGTCGACAAAGTTTTGTGTCATCAGCAAAAACAGAAACCTTGCTGACAATACCCACTTCCAAATCATTAATAAATAGATTAAATAGAAGTGGCCCCAACACAGAACCCTGTGGCACCCCACTTAGCACTTTAGTCCATAATGATGAAGCCCCATTTACAACTACTCTCTGCATCCGATTCATTAACCAATTTTCTATCCATGTACAAATGGGACTCCCCAGACCAACAGACCTTAGCTTATACATTAGTTGCCTATGGTGGACTGTATTAAAAGCCTTTGCAAAATTCAAGTTAACTACATCTACTGCTATGCCAGAGTCTAAATTTCTACTTACTTCCTCATAAAAGCCAAGCAAGTTAGTTTGACAAGATCTATTCCTCCTAAATCCATGCTGGTTACTACTTATAATGTCAGTCCTTGAAACATACTCTAGAACATGTTCCCTTATTAAACTTTCCAGGATCTTCCCCACCACTGAAGTTAAACTTACAGGCCTGTAATTACCCGGCTGTGAATGACGACCCTTTTTGAATGTTGGAATAACATCAGCCTTTTTCCAATCAAGAGGCACACCACCGGACATGAGGAAATCAGCAAAAATAAAAAACCATGGCCTAGATAAAACTGAACTTAGCTCCCTAAGTACCCGAGGATGTATTTTATCCGGTCCAGGAGATTTATGAATATTAACCTTATTTAGTTCTTTCAATACCATATTCTCGGTTAACCAAAGTGCACTTGAATATTTTATACCATTTTTGCTACTATACTCTAAGATATCTGTATTTGGATCTTCTATAGTGTATATAGAGGAAAAAAATTATTCAAGACATTTGCTTTATCTCCATCTTCCGTAACTAACTTATCCCTATTAATTAATGGTGCCACATTCTTACTATTAATATACTTTAAAAAAAATTTAGGCTTAGTGATGCTTTGTTCAGCTATCATAACTTCATTATTAATTTTAGCTTGTTTGATTGCTTTCTTACACTATTTGTTACAGTTTTTATAATCCCTAAAGGCCCTTTCCATTCCCTCGGCCTTAAAGGTTTTAAATGCCTTTTTCTTCCTTTCCATTTGCCTCTTTACATCAGAATTCAGCCACATGGGCGTGGATTTATTTTTTTTACATTTATTTCCCAAGGGTATAAATTTAGATGTGAACTGGCTTAAAATCCCCTTAAACACAGCCCACTTCTGTTCAGTACCTTTACCTGATAATACCTTATCCCAGTTGACATTCTGAAGAGCTTCTTCTAACCTGGGAAAATTTGCCTTCCTGAAATTAAATGTCTTTGTTAACCCAGCGACCTTTTCCTTTCGATAACAAAGTCCAAACGCCACTATTTCATGGTCACTATTCCCTAAGCCCCCAGTTACCTTTATATCTATAATGCAATCCACGATGTTAGATATTACCAGATCCAACAGAGCTCCTTTTCTAGTAGGAATCTCAACCTATTATCCTGCAGCAAATTCAGATTGTGAAATATTTTTTCCAATGCAGCTTGAATTGTTTAAACTTTTCCCTTGTTAAGGTTCTCATTCATCCAGGTCAAGGTATATCTGTTGTATTCAGTTAGATCAACTGGACTGGAAGTTTAATTCTTGAAGAACTAAACTTCAAGTCCAGTTGATCTAACTGAATACAACAAATATAAACTTTTCCCTAATTTTTTTTTTTAGGACTCCAAACCTTCTAGATTTTTAAAGGAATAGTTCATTGGAAAAGTGAACTATTCCTTTAATGTATTTATTGAAGACTGGGAGGTTAAGGAGCTTTGACCTTACCACACTGACACACTTCCTGGTTCTGTTCAACTATATTGCACATTATCGTGCATGCGTGCTATAGTTGAACAGAACCAGGAAGTGGTCGGGACCACTGTTCCCTCTAAGGTGCTGGAAAATAAGTGCTGCAGCATGTACACACACAATTTCATTTTGTAAATCTGCGCACACATACAATTTCCAAATAGAGGGAACATTGGTCGGGACCTGTCAGTGTCGATTGCACAATAGGTAGGGTTCTTTCACCTTAATCCAATTTCCTCTTTCACAATATTTACCATGGGGCTGTTTTTGTTTGTTAAAGGGTAATTTTACCGCTCAGATGAATAATTGTATATAGGAAAGTCATCCCCCATGCCAAAACTGCAATAGTTCGAAAGCTGATGTCAGACTAACCTGTCCTACACAAAATGTTCTCCTTCTTCTCACTGCCTCTAACGTCAGGTCCAAGTACCGATCCTTGAGTTGGATATTGTCTTGTATAAAAAGGGGAATAGATTCAAGGGAAGAAACATTATTCTCCCTCTTAACAAGGCACTGGAAAGGCCTCATATGGAACTTGCGGTTCAGTAATGGAACATTGAAAGGGTTTAGAGGATACTATATTAATAAGGGGAATGCAGGGGTTTGATAATGCAGACAGATTAGACAGATTAGGGCTGTCTACAAATATATTAATATCAAGTTACCAGTACAGCAAACTAGGAATTTTATGTTACTTGTAAAGCAAACTTGGAATTTCATATTAGTGGAACTTCAAATGATGTGCAATTGCTGCAAGCAGACCAAATAGATTATCAAATTAGGCAGCAAAGTGTGAGATGAATCCTCTGCCCACCCCCAACTGCCGAGTTACATTTCTAAAAAAAAAAAAAGATTTGGAGACATACTTACAGCCCTTTAAACCCGTGGCTGTCTTCAAAGCTGGCAGCCATGTCTGTGATTGGCTGCCTCTCAGCCAATCAGAGATGCAGCTGCCAGTCAGGCCCCTGTTTGCAAGTTCCGGAAAAGACAGCCGTGGGAGCGAAGGGCTGTAAGTATGTCTTTGATCCTTTTTTTAGAAATGTAATTTGGCGGTTGAGGGTAGATAGTCGACCCATAGGGAATTTTATACAATATAAAAATACTTTATTAATACACAAAAAAAAAACAAATATACACAGTCGGGTGTAGAAAACTATAATAGCAAATAGGCTATTGGAACATATCACCAGGTGTAATGAGAGCTAAGACAATATGTGTCCCCTCTCCCCCTTCACACAGCACAGTGATCTCCAACAGCTTGTAGAGCCTGGAAAATGAAAGTTATAAGATAGACAATTTCAAAAGTATTGGGGATGAAAACCCAAACCACGTGGGCTTCTTCAGGGACCTTATAGCGCGCCATCGCTGTGGGAAAGTAGGTGTGGCTTTGTGTGTGTGTGTGGCTTCTTTGCTGGGTGTGGCAAAAGTTTTGATAATTTTGTATTTTGAAACATATTTATACAGCTCTCCATTGTTATAACACATAAAATCATATGTTGGTACAACTGCTACATTATATAAGAAATACCTACCATACTTTCTCTACCATACTTTTGCCCACCACCACGTCAAGGTAAACTCTTTCAGCAGAGCCCAAACAAACCTAATAAATCTAACCTAACAAACTCTTAGAGACATTTTCTTTTCTCCAAAACATCCTTAGAGAAAGAAAAATATTTAAAACACGTGTATGTTATTTAGGCAAATTTTTTAAGAGTCATTTAGTTCAATCTTTGGGTCAAAACCTTTCAATACCATGAAACAAAACTAAATTAGAAACAGACTGATCACACTACTGTTCTAAACAGTAAAAATGTGTCTTGCTATATCATTACAAAGAAACTGTTAATATTAAACTAAAATCCATTCTTTTCTGGTGCTGTCTTCTCCTTCTTCAGCAAGAGGGCATCAAGTTGTACTGTGGGCCTTCACACAATTGGACAAATGGGCCCTGCAAACAAAGATGGGCCCTGCGCACATACACACAGATACACAGACATACTCAGGCAGACACATAGACATATACATACAAAAAACAGAATTCTAGTGCATAACCAATTCTAATTGCATATTGGCTACCTCCATAAGGTACAAACAGTCTGCTAAACCCTGGATAAATAGAAGCAATTAGTTCAATAAATTGGCCAAATTATTTTAAGCCCAGTCACCACGTCAAGGTTGCTTTCTTTAACTGGGTCCTAACCTACTGGTACTTGCCTTTTTGGCTACATGAGCTGACAGCTTCTCCTGTGTGGCCTGAATGCTTGAAGCTGACTCTCTAGTGTACATAGACATATACACACAGACAGACATATACACAGACAGTCAGACACAGCCCAGATCCTCCTCCCCAAGGCTTAGGCTAGGCCACATCAAAAAATATTGTAACTCACTAAGTATAGTATACCCAAGTGGGTAGGGTCCCAGCACACACATGTAGGTAGAGTCCCAGCACATACAAGTAGTGCCCCAGCATTCACAAGTAGGTAGGGCCCCAGCATATACATGTAGGTAGGATCCCAGCACACACAAGTAGGTAGGGCCCCAGCCCCCAGCACACACATGTAGATAGGATCCCAGCACACACAAGTAGGCCCCAGCATACTTAAATCCCCCCTCCCAAGGACCAGATAATGATCCCTGACCCAAAGACCAGATAGTGATTAAACAATTGGTCTTTTTAAACTTCACATCACAGCTGTATTTATACAGTTCCTCAAAAAGATATTTATCCACACCTAACCAAGTTGCCCTTTTGTCCAGCTCACACAGATAGGTACATATAACATTTCCCGATCCCCAGATCACACAGATAGGTACGTATAACATGCTCTAATGCCCAGATCAAACACACTGGCACATATAAAATGCCCTAATGCCCAGATAACACATATAGGCACATATAATGGTCCCTAATGCCAAGATCACACAGATGCCCTAATGCCCAGATTGCAGAGACTGGTACGTATAACGTTCCCTAATGCCCAGATCACTCACACTATGTTGAAAATAAGATGTGCCCAGCTCCAAACACACAGATAATTATCCAACTTACTCTATGACAATCAGAGCAGGGCCTGCATGAAGGCGTCAGTTAGTGCACACACACCCGCAATTTTATTTTCCTTCTGCTCTGACTACCTTTTTTTCCTTTTTTTTAAGTGAGCTCTGCTTGCCGCATCTCTGTTTTTTTTTTAATCAGGGGTGCCACCCTGAGCATTTTGCTCATATTGCCTCATTAGAGAGACTTTCAGGGCGATGCACCAAGAGGCGCACCACTCCTGTTCTGGCGTTCTGTTACATCAGTTAGCGTGACTCAAACTCCTTTATTGCAGTTGCTGCATGGCCACCGCAGAAGTAAACCGCGCAGCCACTGCAAGCGATGTTATATTTTCTGAAAGCACCATTCTATTGCACCACTTTAAACGCCAGCTATAAAAGTGCCAAAATAGATCCTGGCACTTAGAGATGCACCGAGAGCCATTATTGGCATATAGCATCGAAGACTCTCTGTGCACTGGGCTATTTGTCTTTTGCTAGAAGCTAAAAAAACAAAACAGAAACCACAGTAGTAAAATCCCCTGACTATTGTGTATTGTTCCAGTCTGTAAGAAATTCAGACTGGCTGGTTAAAAAATTGCAGGGTAACAAGCCGCTTTCAAAGTCTTATCAGGCAGCTAAATATTGGTGTGGAGACATCTGTATAGAAAATACTCTGTACATAGAGACAGTGAATACTGGGGTCAGTTACAGAATCTATTACTTATCAGGCATTCCATATCGGTGTATAGACATCTGTATAGAAAATACTCTGTACATAGAGACGGTGAATACTGGGGTTAGTTACAGAATCTATTACTTATTAGGGATTCCATATTGGTGTATAGACATCTGTATAGAAAATACTCTGTACATAGAGACAGTGAAATCTGGGGTCAGTTACAGAATCTATTACTCATCAGGAATTCCATATTGGTGTATAGACATCCTTATAGAAAATACTCTGTACATAGAGACAGTGAATACTGGGGTCAGTTGCAAAATCTATTACTTATCAGGGATTCCATGTTGGTGTCTAAACATCTGTATAGAAAATACTCTGTACATAGAGACAGTGAATATTGGGGTCAGTTACAGAATCTATTACTTATCAGGGATTCCATATTGGTGTATAGACATCTGTATAGAAAATAATCTGTACATAGAGACAGTGAATACTGGGGTCAGTTACAGAATCTATTACTTATCAGGGATTCCATATTGGTGTATAGACATCTGTATAGAAAATACTCTGTACATAGAGACAGTGAATACTGGGGTCAGTTACAGAATCTATTACTTATCAGGGATTCCATATCGGTGTATAGACATCTGTATAGAAAATACTCTGTACATAGTGACAGTGAATACTGGGGTCAGGAGTGTGAGACTTCATGGGCTGTGGGTTGTATTGGTTACAACATGGAAGCCTTCTTAGTTACAGTATCTATTACTTACCTGTACTAATGAAGAATCTTACAATGTATAGGTGTTTTGTGGAGAAAAGCTTTCACATTAACATAAAAGTTTTCAATGTGGAATATGTGCAAAAGATTGGAATTTGTGAATTAATATTACAACTGTCTGTTATATATAAATATTAGACTAACATACACACATATTAAAAAAATCTAATGGACTCTTACCTGCATTGTTAAAGGGTATAGACACTGGGGGAAAAAATATTGCCATTTAGTTTTATTGAAGAACGGGAGGTAAAGGATCTGTATCTTACCTCCTGTTCTTCAGTAAAACCTGCAGGAGCTGGGGGAGAAGGTAAGATACTTCCCCATTGCTCGCTCCTCTGCCGCGTAGTCTGCCTGGTCCCGACGTACTGTACATTCTATGCGCGTCTATCACTTTACAATGTCAAGGAACATTCCCTTTGTTCTTCCATGTTATGTGAGGTCTCCAGATCTCCTCTGCCTTTAACCAGAACAAACTGCAAGGCCAAATCCAAATAACTATTCTTTTTAATTCATGCAATAATACATGTTGTTTATTTTTTGGTAAATGAATGTGTTACATTCTATTCTTTTTAATAGCATTAATATGGACTATATTGTGCAGTTTGTGGATTTTCGTTTTGGTATTAACCAAAATAACCAGAACCCATTGGTTTTACCCAACCTGACTCTGGGATTCCATGTATCTGATTCCTGCGGTGATATGAGGAAGGCAGTGAGGAGCGTATTCCAGATATTATCAGGTACTAAGGAACCAGTTCCCAATTACTCCTGTGTGCAAAATAGGAACATTGCTGGATTTATTGGAGATCCCTTTAAAGCTATTATTTCAAGTTCGCCGGTTTTTCCAGCCAGACTTCTTGCATTTGTAAACATACATTTTAGATTATCAATTGATTTACTTCCATACATGGTCGTTCATGCCTCCTTATCCTATATGCTCCCCCCTCCCCCTTCTCCTCCCTCCATTGTGTTAATAGCCCCCTGATCCCTAACTTCTCTATCTACCCCTGTGTAGTTCAACGTTCCCTCCCCCCCATACCTAGTTTAAAATCTCCTCCAACCCCCTAGCCATCTTCTCCCCCAAAACAGTTGCACCACCACCATTGAGGTGCAATCCGTCTCTACTAAAGAGCCTGTAGCCAACAGAAAAATCAGCCCAGTTCTCTATAAACCCAAACCCCATCTCCTTACACCACCCTCTTAGCCACGCATTTATACTCCTGAGCTCCTGTTGTAGCACGTGGCTGCGGTAGTATTTCTGAAATCACTACCCTGGAGGTCCTTGCTTTTAACTTGGCCCCTAATTCTCGGAAATAATTTTTAAGGACCTCACCTCCACCTCTAACTTTGTCATTGGCACCAATGTGAACCAAGACCGCCGGGTCACTCCCAGCCCCACCCAATAATCTGTCTACACGATCAACCACATGTCGAACCCTAGCACCAGGCAGACAACACACTGTTCGGCATGCAGGGTCTTGGCGACAGATTACCCTATCTACCCTTCTAATAATGGAGTCCCCTACCACTACCACCTGCCTATCCTTCCTAGCCCCCAGTTCTCCCTCCCTTGTATTGGAGATGGCCGTCTCCTGGGTGCTCAAGGGAAAGGCCCGCTCCATACATGCTGCTTCCGAGCCATCGTCCTCCACATCTTCACCTAAAATGGCAAATTTGTTGGGATCGACCAACTGGGAAGAAGCGTCCCTATCCTTCCGTCCCCTACTTCCCCTGGTGACCTTACAAATCTATCTTCCTTTACCACCTTATCTGCCCCATCTCCACCCTCCAGTTTACTGGCCCCTGCCAGTACCTGCATTTCTCCCAGATTTGCCAAGCCCTGCAATGCTGCAAGTTTACCCTTTAGACTCTGGACCTCAGATTCCAAATGGGCAACCCACTCACATCTGACACATACATAGGTCCCTTGGGGCGGCTGCTCCAAGATCCCATACATGCAGCAGGATGCACATTGCGCGGCCCCAACAAAACTGTCCATACTAAACAGCAATACACAGCAGAGACACAGCAATACACAGCAGAGAAATAGCAGTGTTGTTCTTAAACGCTTTCTTGTTCTAAACGCTTTTGTTTCTTAACGCTTTCTCTCCCCTTTAAAAACAGACAAATCCCTTTAAAACAGAAAATCCCTTTGAAAGAAGATCGCTCTGGAGAAATGACTTAAATGAGGTTCAAAACCAAAGAGCCAACAGCCCTCAGCCAATTTAAACCAATTAGCTACACCCCCATCCAATCAGAGAAAAGGGAAAAAAATGCATTTCGTCTTCCTATAAATCAGTGGTAGGATCAGGGTTCAGTGGTTTATCCCTGTCTGTATATACTGAATAAACACAATTTAATGATAAAATTGAATGGGGTGTCAGGTTATTTTTTACTAGCACTCACATATAATGCCTGCACCCAATGTAAATTACTCTGCTGCTCCTGACAATATTTTGTAGATCTGTATCTAACACATTAGCAAGCTCCTACAATGCTGTGTTAAATGATATGTACACTGGAAAACCAACTTTAGTTGCCCGGATAACTGTGGCTTTAAAAGTCATGTGCACTGTGACATCTGGAGCATGCACGCTACACACAAGCCTTACCTGCGCAGACCGGCTGGACATGGAGTTCCCTGGAGATCTTGTGGGGATGGAGCTCCAGCAGCCATATCCAAGAAGAGGTTTCTTCTTGGTTTCGGAACCCGTGTGGTTCCTTCCTCAGACCAAATAATACCACACGGGTTCTGAAACGTTACTAATAAATAATAATTTGATTCACTAGGACTGGTGTGCCCAGCGTACTTTATCTATATATTTGTCTACTGTTGGCTACAGTGATTGGAGCACCCAGCATTTTGGAACTGTATTTACACCTTTGGTTTAGGTGTGCAGGGTCCTATCCATTATATTTGTCTTATTAGAGGATGGTGCGCCCGACAGACCCCATCGGGAGTGTAAACCGAGGAACCTTACTTGGGTTGCCCAACTTGAACTAAACAGTATAATTCTTATCCCAGGCTAGTAGATTTTTTAGTTATATATTGTAGCTCCCCCATTTGTTTTGAAGTAGATATCCCAAGTGGGGTCTGTCGGTCCACCTAAGGGTATCAGTGTATACATATGTTTTCCCTTTTCCTCATTGGTTTATGAACACATAAGGAGTTGTACATAAAGGTTAAGTAGGGGAGGGAGTTATTGGGGAAGATGGAGCAGTTTACAAATTAAAATATAAACATTCTCATTTAAGATTTGTTTGGGGGATTATCCCCCAGGTATTCTATAGTTTATGTTGTGGGTTCACCTTTAACAGGGGTTGGGGACCCCCTCGTCACAATGCATGGGCACACGTATCCACGCGGTTCCCAGACTTGGACGGTGTGCCGCTTCCCTGCCCTTCAGGTGGCTTATCAGGCTCATAGATCTAGTCATGGGGATCACCAATACACATTTCCCGGGGCCTGTTTCTATGTCCCAATAGTAACAGTTTGCTCGGTGGTGCCCAGCGGGTATGTAGGCACAGTATTTCCCTCTAAGTTCTTACTATTCCCACCCCAAGTCATATATTCCCTGTCATAGTACTGCTATGGTATTTACCACAGGATAACCGTTGCTCATTCTGTCTCCCCATTCCCTTTTTAGTCCATGAACCCCGGAGTGGGGCCTGCCGAAGCACAGAGCATATAAACAGTAACAGGATAATACAATACAGTGCGGTAAAGTTCTATTTCCCCCGCATATTTTAGGTACAGTGGAAGGGTTATAACCAATGCATTTGAGTGTAGACAGTCTATTTGTTGAACTTGGTTTCCCCAGGGTGAATGGCGGGCCACATTAGAAAGCAGATAAGCTCCCATCTCTAGTATTTGGATCTAGCTTCCAACATTAGTCCGTTAACATATAAGGAGTTATACATAAAAGTTAAGAGGGGGGGTTGTTAGGAGAGGTAAAATAGTTTACAAAATAGAGTATATACATTCTCATTTAGGATTTGTTTGGGGGAGTTTTCCCAGATCTTCTTTGCCTTATATCCTGGGTTTAACCCTTTCACTGCCACAGATCGTATATTCACGATCTGTGCAGCGAATGCACAAACTGCCACAGATCGTGAATATACGATCTGTGGCTTCCCCCCTCCAAAAATTTTTTCCCCCCCTGCTAGGGCCGATTGGGGGGCAGCATTCAACTGCCCCCCTAGTCCCCTCGATCCCCCCTCGGTTTCGTCCAAATCCGAGGGGGGGATCAGGAGATATCCTGCATTGAAGTTTTCCCTACCTTGAAGCTGCCGGTCCGGAGGAGGAAGCTGAATGGGAGACCCCGGTGACATCACAGAACTTCCTCCTTCACCGGGGTCTTCCCATATGGAGGTCCAGTGGAGGTACTGCAGCATGATCTATGGAGATCATGCTGCAGTCCCTAAGTATAGTACAAGCTGTCAAGCTAACAGCTTTACTATACATTTTGTGAATGGAACTCAAAGTTCCATTCACAAATAGGATTTTTTCTAAGTCTTTGCTACTTAGCGAAGACTTAGAAAAAAAATGGGGACAGAGATCAAAATTTGGTGATCACTTCTGATCACCAATTTATTGATCTTTGCCAATGAATGAAAAATCACTTCCTGGAAAATGATTTCCGGGAAGTAATTTTTACGATCGGATTTCGAATTGGAAAACGGGCACTTTATGCCCGTATTCCAAGTTCGGTATCATTCCTAAGATGATTTGATGATCAATCTGGGAATGAGCCCCAAAAATAGGGAAATGCACACAAAATAAATCGTAAAGTGATACACACACCTTTTTTTTTTTTAAACCTAAAAACTATAATAGCAAAAAAAAATTGTCTTCTACAAGCTCCCAATGTCCCGGTGATATCGCTAAGTAAACGCGGATCATTATTTGTTCGATTTCAAGGGAAAATAAGCTTATTTTAGTATAGAATTTTGCCAGAGTTGGTACCAAAAAAAGACCAGCCAGCCAGATATTTTACCTTTAGGGATCAGTAAAAGTGTTGCAAAACACTTGTGGGACTCTCCGTACTAACTGCTTGTCACTAAAATACCACTAAAAGGGGGTCCTTGGTTTTGAGTGGGGATTAGGGGGATGTGGGATAGGGGTGGGGGGGGGTTGGTGGCGTTTTTTTTATTTTTCTGTAATTGCAATTGCGCAGGGATCCCATTTGAGCTAGTTGGTGGCACCGTATCTGTTTGCACCCACCAATATGCATATCCGTGATAGGACATGTGGGAGCATTGCCGTTTTAGTGGGGTTTTTTTTTTTTTTTTGTTGTGGGGGGGGGGGGGGGGGGGTGGGGGGGGGGGGGGGGGGGGGGGGGGGGGGTGGGGGGGGGGGGGGGGGGGGGGGGGGGGGGGTGGGGGGGGGGGGTGGGGGGGGGAGGGGGAGGGGGGGGGGGGGGGGGGGGGGGGGGGGGGGGGGGGGGGGGGGGAGGGTGGGGGGGGTTGTGGGGGGGGGGGGGGGGGTGGGGGGGGGGGGCAGGTGAGGGGGGGCGGGGGGTGGGTGGGTGGGGTGGGGGGGGGTGGGGGGGGGTTTGGGGGGGGGGGGTGGGGTGCGGTGGGGTGGGGCGGGGGGGGGGTTTTTTGTTGTTTTTTTTTTTTTTTTTTTGTTTTTTTTTTTTTGTTTTTTTTTGTAATTTGGTTTTTTTTTTTTTTTTTTGTTTTTATTTTTTTTTTTTTTTGTTTTTTGTTTTTTTTTTACTGACCAAGTTGGGTTGAGGTAGGATTTCAACCCATTGAGTCCTCTTATTTTATTTTTACAAAATATCTTCCCTAAAAGCACGGACTCGTCTTTGGACTCAGTGGGTCCTGGAATATCTAAGTAGTTATGAAAGACTATGGCATTGTTAAGCTAGTGAAGGTGTGTAGATTCAACTCCGTTTTTAAAAATATTAGGTTGGGTTTGGATTGCTGGGGAATTTCCATTTTGTTTTGGGAGTGTTCCTTAGGAAATAAGTGTAGATGTTCAAATTACAGAGAATTTGATTTTTTCTTGTAATTGGCATTTGGTGGATGCGTCTCATTGAGCTTAGTTGGTGCCACGTTATCTGTCGTGCAAATCCACACATAGGGACCATTACCGTTGATTCGTGAAATGGTGGGAGATGATATTTAGTGGAGTTGATTTTTGTGGGGGCATTCCAAGTTTTGGCGGCTGTTTTGATAATTACCAGAGCACTTGATTTTTTCTGAATTACATGTGCATGTGTCCCATTTGAGCTAGTTGGTGGCCATGTCTCTGTGTAAATCACGCATATATACCGTCATTAACGTTTGATTCAGGGCATTGAGATAGATTGATAATATGTAACATAGTTTTTTTACAGACTGGAAATGTGCACTGATTTTAACTTTGCATTGTATTGTTTTTATAAATTTTCCTGAAAATCTGGCTTAACCCCTTAAAAAAGCGAAATTTTACATTAAACTCGCCACACCATTGGTGGTTATGACTATTATAGGAACCCACCCAGTTGTGTAGCGAAGGTGTGAGATAGATTCCAAGCAATATAGTTGGTGGTCTTTAGTCGGTGGGTTAAGGTACTTTCTTAATATAGAGGGAGTTGTCATTAGTCTGACAAATCTGCAAAAGTTGCTCGTAATTGGGCATGTGTCATATGGGCCACTTTGGGCTAGTTGGATTCACGTTTTGCGCGGTATACCATTACATAGGGCATTTACGTTTGATTCAGCGATGGGATGCGATTTGGAGAGATTGATATTTGCGTAACTTTTTTTGTACATATTGGGGATTTGGCATGATTTCTACCTTTGACAGATGTGTTGTTTTTCAATTTTGTTTAGGAAAATCTGCTAAACGGTGAACTCTTACGCGAAGAACTGCGCCCACACACATGATGCTGTCGACCAGAACAAATAACAATTGTAGATAAAGGTTGCTTTTTGTGAGGATTCGAGAAATCTATGGTTGTGTGGGTTTTTGTGGGGGGACAAATTGCGGTACTCAGACTGTTCAATCAGATTGATACTGAATTATTTTTGCTGTTTCTGGGAGGCCATCTGATGCATTGTTCACTGTTGTCTTTGGCGTTCCTACGTCCACGTGTGTAACCACAATAGGATGACGTTGATTCAGGCAGTTTTGAGAGATTGATATTTAGTAGCTTTTTTTACATTCCATGGGGGTTTTGGAGATGTTCTACCTTTTGAAGGTGTTTTTGTTATTTTTTGCAGACAAATGCGAATTTGCTACGAAGACACTCCGCGCCCACACCATTGATGGTATGAATTGAAAAACTACAGTTACGTACCGCTTGAAGTATGTAAATCTGAGACAATATATAGGTTGTGATGGGGCTTGGTATTTCCAAGTTAGATGGGGTGGTTCAGTTTAAGAATAATTGGGAAAATGCTGTTATTGGCTCACTGCGCGCCATTGTTTTACATTTGTGACTAGTACGCTTCCAGTCCGTGTGTGTAACACACTCATGGCATTACGTTTGATTCAGGACATTTAGGAGATGATACTTGGGTAATGTTTTTTTACTTATTATACTGGGGTGTTTGTTGTGATTTTGTAACTTTGAAATGTATTTTTCTTTATTTTTCCAGAAAAATGGTGTAGAAATGCGCGAAATTACTCGAACTGAAGCACACCACACCATTGATGGTATGAATGAACGATTACCAGTGACTAATAGCTGAAGGGTGTAGATTTCAGGAAATATATGGTTGTGGTGGGGGATATTTCTGACGTTACGGGGGGTTGTGTTTGTGGAAAAAAATGCAGACTGCTCAAATTTCGGAGTTGGCCGAAATTTCGCGTTTTTCTGAGCTTATCGGTGCATTGCTCACTTTGTGGCTTTCGCTTCCACGTCGTGTGACACAAACTAATGGCATTTAGCCGTTGATTCAGGAATTTGGGAGAGATGATTAGTAGTTAACTTTTTTAGATTCATGAGGTTTTGGCATGATTTTTACGTTTGTGAAGTTGGTTTTTTGTTAATTTTTCAGAAACAGACTGCGAACTTTACAGAAGAACTGCCGCCCACACCATTGATGGTATGAATGACGAAACTACAGCGTTAATTACTGAAGTGTTTAGATATTTCCAGGATATTATAGTTGTGTTGGGGGTATTTTGAGTTCTACGGGCGGGTGAGGAGTGTTTTGTGGAAAAAACTGCAGACTGTCCCCAATCGAGTGGCTAAATATTTAGTCGTGTTTCTGAGCCATTGTGCATCATTGTTCCCTTTTGCGGATTTTCAGCTTCCACGTCGCGCGTGTGTAACACACACACTGATTGCATCACATTACCGTTTGATATCAGGACAGTTGGGAGATTTGATTAGTAACTTTTTTACATTCCATGAGCGTTTTGATGTATTATTACCTTGTGAAGTTGTTTTTTGTTCATTTTTTCAGACAAATGCGAAACTTCTATCAAAGAACCTGCGCCAACACCATTGATGGGGTGGATCCGAATGAATCACAAACTACACGTTCACATAGCGAAGGGTGGGTAGTATTTCGGAATAATAGTTTGGGGGTTGGG
Organism: Hymenochirus boettgeri; assembly: GCA_019447015.1. Classification (NCBI taxonomy): domain Eukaryota; kingdom Metazoa; phylum Chordata; class Amphibia; order Anura; family Pipidae; genus Hymenochirus; species Hymenochirus boettgeri. The sequence continues at coordinate 140,019,290 of CM033471.1, read as the reverse complement.
TTATTCAAGTTACGGAGGGTTTGTTGTTTTGTTTTGTGGAAAAAAACGCAAGGCCTGTGCCAAAGTTCGGAGTTGGCTATAATATTTTCGACGTTTTCTGAGCCATGTGAATGGTCTCCCGTTGTGGCTTTTCGCTCAACGGTCCGCGTGTGTAACACACATATGGCATAAAGTTTGATCAGGAATTTGGGAGATTGATATTTAGTAACTTTTTTTTACATTCCATGAGGTTTTGGCATGATTTCTACCTTTTGAAGTTGTTTTTTGTTCATTTTTTCAGACAAATGCGAACTTCTACAAAGAACTGCGCCCACACCATTGATGGTATGAATGAACAAACTACAGCGTTACATAGCTGAAGGTGTGTAGATTTCAGGAATATATAGTTTTTGGGGGTTATTTCTAAGTTACGGGGGTGTTTTGTGGAAAAACTGCAGACTGTCCAAATTCGGAGTTGGCTAAATATTTTCGCCGTTTCTGAGCCATTGTGCATTGTCTCCCTTTGTGGCTTTTTGCTTCCACGTCCGCGTGTGTAACCACACATATGGCATACCGTTTGATTCAGGACATTTGGGAGATTGATATTTAGTAACTTTTTTTTACATTCCATGAGGTTTTGGCACGATTTCTACCTTTTGAAGTTGTTTTTTGTTCATTTTTTCAGACAAATGCGAACTTCTACGAAGAACTGCGCCCACACCATTGATGGTTTGAATGAATAATCTACTGCTTTACATAGCTGAAGGTGTGTAGATTTCAGGAATATAAAAAATGTCAGGAGAGCAATTCCTATAATTTACCTAAAGTCATTTTGGACCACAGTTCCTCTTTAACCCTTTCACTGCCAGGAGATTTTCATTTTTTTTTGCGTTAACTGCTAGAAAGATTTTCAGGATTTTGTCCTTAATCGCTTTAGACTAATTTTACAGTAGGAAATTTGCAGTAAATCAGGAATATTATACATTGTTTTTTTCAGCACAAAGTGTACTTTAACATGGTAACAAAATTTTGCCACTTTTCTGGAAATTTTACTGGAATTATGGGTAAAATATGTAAAAAAAATGAAAATTTGCAAATTTCATGGATTTTTCCCATTTTTACTTATAGTTATCTTAAGGTTACGCACAAAAATCTTAATGTTTCTAAAAGCTCAGATACTCCCGAATACAACGATACCAGATATATGTAGGTACCCCACTTTTCCTGTACAGGAGACCCCCCCAAATTAAACTGCACCTTCAAGGATATTACACCAAATTAAAATGTCTAACCACTACTGACAGTTAACATGAATATCTACCAATTATTAAAATATCCCCACAAGTGAGATATTTTTAGAAACTAACACCCGCAGGATTTTACGAGTGAGGTTAGTTTCGATCAAATGCAGATATCCCGGATGCAGCTCTTCGTCAAATTGTAAGTTACTTTCTCACATTTTCCTTTTTTTTCCTCAACTGTAAAATCGGAGACAAATCAAATGCGAATTTCAGCTAAAAACTGTGGAGGAAAGTTCAAACGCATCTCAAAATGAAAGCCTAACCCTCCCGAATAAAACGGTATGCCACATTTATGGGTGTACCCAGAGACATGGCTACAACTAACCTAGAGCGTGACCAGTGCAAATGTCAGTAGCAGCAAAAAAAAATTAGCCAGTTTTGTATTTGAACAGTCTGCAGTTTTTCCACAAAACACCCCCCCAACTCCATATATTCCTGAAATCTACACACCTCAGCTATGTAACACTGTAGTGTTCATTCATATAATCAATGGTGTGGGGCAGTTTCTTCGTAGAAGTTTGCACTTTTACCAGATGTTCAAAAAAAATGAACATCAAACAACGTTCAAAAAGGTAGAAATCATGCCAAAACACCCATGGAATGTAAAAAAAAGTTACCAAATATCAATCTCCCAAATGTCCTAAATCAAAACGGTAGCCATATGTGTGGTTACACACGCAGACGTGGAAGCGAAAAGCCACAAAGTGAGACAATGCACGATGGCTCAGAAACGGCGAAAATATTTAGCCAACTCCGAATTTGGACAGTCTGACGTTTTATCCACAAAACACCCCCGTAACTTAGAAAAAACCCCATAAACTATATATTCCTGAAATCTACACACCTCACGCTATGTAAAGCTAGAGTTATTCATTCAACCATCAATGGTGTGGGCGCAGTTCTTCGTAGAAGTTCGCATTGTCTGAAAAATGAACAAAAAACAACTTCAAAAGGTAGAAATCATGCCAAAACCTCATGGAATGTAAAAAAAAGTTACTAAATATCAGTCTCCCAAATGTCCTGAATCAAACGGTATGCCATATGTGGTGGTTACACACGCGGACGTGGAAGCGAAAAGCCACAAGGGAGACAATGCACAATGGCTCAGAAACGGCGAAAATATTTAGCCAACTCCGAATTTGGACAGTCTGCAGTTTTTTTCCACAAAAAAACCCCCCGTAATTAGAAATAACCCCACAAAACTATATATTCCTGAAATCTACACACCTTCAGCTATGTAACGCGTGTAGTTTGTTCATTCATACCATCCATGGTGTGGGCGCAGTTCTTTGTAGAAGTTCGCATTTGTCTGAAAAAATGAACAAAAAACAACTTCAAAAGGTAGAAATCATGCCAAAACCTCATGGAAGTAAAAAAAAGTTACTAAATATCAATCCCAAATGTCCTGAATCAAACGGTATGCCATATGTGTGGTTACACACGCGGACGTGGAAGCGAAAAGGCCACAAAGTGAGACAATGCAAATGGCTCAGAAACAGCGAAAATATTTAGCCAACTCCGAATTGGGACAGTCTGCAGTTTTTTCCACAAAACACCCCCGTAACTCAGAAATAACCCCCAAACTATATATTCCTGAAATCTAAACACCTCAGCTATGTAAGCTGTAGTTCGTTCATTCATACCATCAATGGTGTGGGCGCAGTTCTTCGTAGAAGTTCGCACTTTTCTGAAAAAATTAACAAAAAACAACTTCAAAAGGTAAAAATCATGCCAAAACCTCATGAATCTAAAAAAAGTTACTAATATCAATCTCCCAAATGTCCTGAATCAAACGGTATGCCATAGTGTGGTTACAAACACGGACGTGGAAGGAAAAGCCACAAAGTGAGACAATGCACGATAGTCAGAAACGGCGAAATATTTAGCCACTCCGAATTTGGACAGTCTGAGTTTTTTCCACAAAACACCCGCCGACTCAGAAATATCCCCCACAAACTATATTTCCTGAAATCTACACACCTTCAGCTAGTAGCACTGTAGTTCGTTCATTCATACCATCAATGGTGTGGGTGCAGTCTTCGTAGAATTTCGCATTTCTACACAATTTTCTGGAAAATAGAGAAAAATACATTTCAAAGTTACAAAATCACACCAAAACCCCATTAATGTAAAAAAAACTTACCAAATATCAATCTCCTAAATGTCCTGAATCAAACGGTATGCCATAGGTGTGGTTACACACACGGACGTGGAAGCGACTAGTCAAAATGTAAAACAATGCGCAGTGAGCCAATACAGCATTTTCCCAGATTTTTCAAACTGAACACACCTCTAACTTGGAAATACCCCCGCAAAACTATATATTTCAGAATTACATACCTTCAGCTACGTAACGCTGTAGTTGTTCATTCATTACCATCAATGGTGTGGGCGCAGTTCTTCGTAGAAATTCGCATTTGTCTGAAAAAAATGAACAAAAACAACTTCCAAAAGGTAGAAATCATGCCAAAACCCCATGGAATGTAAAAAAAAGCTACTAAATATCAATTCCCAAATGTCCTGAATCAAACGGGATGCCATATGTGTGGTTACACACGTGGACGTGGAAGCCAAAAGACACAAAGTGAAACAATGACAATGGCTCAGAAACAGCAAAAATATTCAGTCAAATCTGAATTTGAACAGTCTGCAATTTTTTCCCACAAAACAACCCACAAAAACCATATATTTCTCGAATCCTCACACCTTTATCTACGAAATTGTGTAGTTTGTTCATTCGTACCATCAATGGTGTGGGCGCAGTAGTTCTTCGTAGAAGAGTCACAGTTTTAGCAGATTTTCTAAACAAAAATGAAAAAAAAACACTCTCAAAGTAGAAATCATGCCAAAATCCCAAGTAATGTAAAAAAAAGTTACCAAATATCAATCTCCCAAATGTCCTGAATCAAACGGTATGCCCTATGGATGGTTACACGCGCAAACGTGGAATCAACTAGCCACAAAGTGAGCCAATGAACAATGGCCCAATTACAGCAACTTTTCAGATTTGTCAGACTAAACACCCCTCTATATTAGAAATACCCCCCCAAAACTATATTCTTGGAATCTACACACCTTCAGCCACACAATGGTGTGATCCTTATGCATACCACCAATGTGTGGGCGGAGTTTCATGTAAAATTTCGCTTTTTACCAGATTTTCAGGAAAAATTTATAAATACAATTCAAGTTAAAAATCATGGCAAATTTCATGTCATGTAAAAAAAACTTTCAATTAAATCTTCCAAATGCCCTGAATCAAACGGTATGCCATAGCGTGGATGTACACAGAGACATGGCCACCAACTAGCTAAATGGGACACATGCACAAGTGTAATTACAAGAAAAAAATCAAAGTGCTCTGTAATTTCAAACAGCCCCAAAACTTGGAAATGCCCCCCACAAATAAAACTCCCAAAAATATCAATCTCCCCAATGTCCTGAATCAAACGGTATGCCCAGTGTGGATGCACACAGAGACGTGGCCACCAACAGCTTCAAATGGGACGCATGCACAAATGCAATTACAAGAAAAAATCAAAGTGCTCTGTAATTTGAACAGCTACACTTTTTAAGGAAACAGTCCAAAACATGGAAATCCCCCCCAAACTAATTATTTTGGAATCTACACACCTTCATCTACGTTACCATGCCATGCTTTCATACATACATGAAGAATTCCAGACCCACTGATCCAAAGAAGTGTGCTTTAGGAGATTTGTGAGAAAAATAAAATAAGAGACTCAATGGTTGAAATCCTTCCAAACCCACTTGGTCAGTTAAAAAAAACCCACTAACCGCAATCTCCCACATGTCCTGAATCAACGGTATGCCATTAGGGTGGGTGCAAAAAGAGAGGGGCAACAACGAGCTCAAATGGGATCCATGCGCAATTGCAATTTACAAGAAAAAATAAAAAACGCCACAACCCACCCCCCACCCCTATCCCCACTCCCCCTTTTTGGGTATTTATGTGAAAGCAGTTAGTACGGAGAGTCCCACAAGTTTTGCCCACTTTTACTGATCCTAAAAGTTAAATTGGTCTTTTTTTGGTACCCTCTGCAAAATTCATACAAAATAGGCTTAGTTTCTTGATAAATCGAACAAATAATGATCCGGTTACTTTAGCGATATCAGGGGGACATTGGGAAGTTGGAGAAGACAATTTTTTTTGCTAATTTATAGTTTTTAGGTTTAAAAAAAAAGGTGTGTGTATCACTTTAAGATTTTATTTTGTTGCATTTCCCCTATTTTTGGGGATCATTCCCAAAGATGATCATCAAATCATCTTAGGGAATGATACCGAACTGGAATACGGGCATAAAGCCCGTTTTCCAATTCGAAATCGATCGGAAAAATTACTTCCCGGAAATCATTTCCAGGAAGTGATTTTTCATTCATTGGCAAAGATCAATAAATTGGTGATCAGAAGTGATCACCAAATTTGATCTCTGTCCCCATTTTTTTCTAAGTCTTCGCTAAGTAGCAAAGACTTAGAAAAAATCTATTTGTGAATGGAACTTTGAGTTCCATTCACAAAATGTATAGTAAAGCTTTAGCTTGACAGCTTGTACTAACTTAGGGACTGCAGACGATCCATAGATCATGTGCAGTTACCTCCACTGGACCTCCATATGGGAAGACCCGGTGAAGGAGGAAGTTCTGTGATGTCACCGGGGTCTCCCATTCAGCTTTCCTCCTCCGGACCGGCAGCTTCAAGGTAGGGAAAACTTCAATGCAGGATACTCCTGACCCCCCCTCGGATTTGCGAAAAACGAGGGGGGATCGAGGGGACAGGGGGCAGTTGAATGCTGCCCCCCAATCGGCCCTAGCAGGGGGGAAAAAATTTTTGGAGGGGGGAAGCAGACGAGCGATCACGATCTGTGGCAGTTGTGCATTCGCTGCACAGATCGTGAATTACGATCTGTGGCAGTGAAAGGGTAAACCCAGGATATAAGGCAAAGAAGATCTGGGAAAACTCCCCAAACAAATCCTAAATGAGAATGTATATACTCTATTTTGTAAACTATTTTACCTCTCTAACAACCCCCTCTTAACTTTTATGTATAACTCCTTATATGTAACGGACTAAGTGGAAGCTAGATCAAATACTAGGATGGGAGCTTACTGCTTTCTAATGTGGCCCGCCATTCACCCTGGGGAAACCAAGTTCAACAAATAGACTGTCTACACTCAAATGATTGGTTATAACCCTTCACTGTACCTAAAATATGCGGGGGAAATAGAACTTACCGCACTGTATTGTTAATCCTGTTACTGTTTATATGCTCTGTGCTTCGGCAGGCCCCATCCGGGGTTCATGGACTAAAAGGAATGGGGAGACAGAATGAGCAACGGTTATCGTGGTAATACCATAGCAGTACTATGACGGGAATATATGACTTGGGGTGGGAATAGTAAAACTAGAGGGAATACTGTGGCCTACATACCCGCTGGGCACCACCGAGAAACTGTTACTATGGGACATAGAAACAGGCCCGGGAAATGGTATTGGTGATCCCCATGACTAGATCTATGAGCCTGATAAGCCACTGAAGGGCAGGAAGCGGCACAACCGTCCAGTCTGGGAACCGCGTGGAACGTGTGCCCAGCATTGTGACGAGGGGGTCCCCAACCCCTGTTAAGGTGAACCCACACAATAAACTATAGAATACCTGGGGGAAATCCCCCAAACAAATCTAAATGAGAATGTTTATATTTTATTTGAAACTGCTCCATCTTCCCCAATAACTCCCTCCCCCACTTAACCTTTATGTACAACTCCTTATGTGTTCATAAACCAATGAGGAAAAGGAAAAACATATGTATACACTGATACCCTTAGGTGGACCGACAGACCCCACTTGGGATATCTACTTCAAAACAAATGGGGGAGCTACAATATATAACTAAAAAAATTACTATGGGATAAGAAAGTGCCCATCTTTATATTCGTGGCCTTTATATAGCTCCATATTTGTAAAAATGGGTCAACAACTGGCGCTGGTATAAATAGAGAATATAATAAATAAGATATCAAAAAGCATACAGAAACTAAAACCAACACACTAACCATCTCGTGCATAGCAGCAAACGACCATGTTATAATGCTGTAACACAGTAATATACACTAAATCAATGGGGTATTATAAATAGCAGCTCAGATTATTGATTATATAATACCCCATTGATTTAGTGTATATTACTGTGTTACAGCATTATAACATGGTCGTTTGCTGCTATGCACGAGATGGTTTCTATTATGCTATTTATTACTTCCCTATATATCTATATAGAAATGGAGTTAGTGTGTTGGTTTTAGTTTCTGTATGCTTTTTGATATCTTATTTATTATATTCTCTATTTATACCAGCGCCAGTTGTTGACCCATTTTTAAGATGTATCCATTTGATATATGCTTCCCTGTGGTTTATGTTTATATGGTAGCTCTAGTTCGTAGTCGGGTGGAGACGTGGCTGTCTTCGCTCTCGCTATTTAGGAGACTACACTTCCGGGTTTGCTGGTGTTTAGATTTGTTGCCATAGAGATGCACGGCCGCTGGGGAGCATCATATGATCTGTCCACGTGGCTGCGGTGCGGGCTGACGGTCCGGAAGTGGAGTCTGCCCGGTATCTACCTTTTCTAAGCTGCGCTGGATGATTTCCCTCTGTCGTATTGTTGGAGACTCGCCTGACAGTAAGGTGAATTACAATCTGGTATTGTGAGAGTGGTGTTGTTTTTAGGACATATATTGTTCTTATTATGGATTTAATATGGTATCTTGTTTGGGGTGTTTGGTTTTAATATACACTGTTGCTGGGTGTGTTTTTAAGGGGGGTGGTGATGGGTGGCTATTTAATCTGGGTGGCTGGTGTGTTGTATTAGTCCTGATGACGGCCTGATAGAGGTTGAAACATGTTGACAAATAAATTGCTGTTTGTACATTGTTACCAAGACCTGTGAGTGCGTCGTGCTTCTTTCAATATTTTATGTACAATTGGGACAGCACCCGGGCAAGTATTATGATGGATGGAGTGCAATCGTGATGTGGCTGTATTTACTATATATATATATATATATATATATGGAAGTGCTTATCCAGAATGAATTGTGAATTGAGGAAGGCTAAACGGCCTGGGAATGAACCTATAAAACTGGGATATCCTGACTAGGGATGAGAATCTTTCCTTTAAAAACACGAGACCCTTTTTGCTCATTGTAGGGCAAAAAATTGATAAATCTTCTAGTTAGGACAGATATACCCTAAGCCAAATTGGGTTGTTATAGGTGCACAGGTTGTCAAACTTGTAGATATATAATGATAGGACAATATTTCCCACATCCACATTAGGGCTATCGTATTAAGAACAGACATAGATTGTCCTGCCTCAATAATCATATAGTGTACATAATTATGTGCCTATGTGGTTTGGATTATTTAGGCAAGACTAAATACGTGAATGGATGGCCAATAATAGAAAATCAATTCGAGCACCCATAGAGGAAGGCATAGAATCCATAACAAACTATGGAGAACTATCAGTTTCTCTGCATTTTAAACAAGGTCAACATTGCCTAGCCAACCTTAGGTGGATGGCTATTGATCAGGTGAAACCGGCTGAGGGGAGAGATAGGGATAGAACCTGTCTGTTTTTTTTTTATAATAATTTGTGTCTATTTAAAGGGCATGTCCACCCCAAAACTACAATTTAACCCCATACTGGCCCCACTTGTAGTTTAAAATAACCCTTACATCTCCTATCCTTCTGGTTCTCCAGCTTTGCCTTTTCAAAGTCCAGGAAACTGAAGACTCCAAGCTGTCTGTGATCCATCTGTTCCATGCTGATTCTTCATCCTCATCAAGGTCTGAGGCATGCGCAGTTTATGTTTGTATAAATAGTAGTCATTTCTATCGTAGTAAGCTTTTACTAATCAAATTTTGTAGCACTTAACACTGTCACTTTGGTTTTAACTCTTTAGTAGTTTTAGCTTAAATGTATATTGATGTATATTCTGTAACATTTTTATTTTTCACAGTTAAAGCACTTTAAAGGGCTAATTCATCTTGATCATGATCGATACTTAGCACCTTAATTTTACGATGTATTGCACTTGACACTTTGCAGATCAAAGTAATATGAACTTCGTAAGGACTGGTTGTTGGAACTGCCAGCATGGCTTCCCTGTTTGAAAAATAGAGATCTGAGTTTGGCAGGGGATGTCGTCACTGGGGGAGGAGGGACTTTGTACTATGAGTTACCTGTGTTTTATCACTTATCACCTGTGTTCACTGTCTTGAGAAAGGTCTGAAACACGTTGAATTTGCACAATAAATTGATTTGAATAAATCCCAGGAGTGCTCTGTGTTATTCCACTTTTATATATCTTCATATTATATAAATATATTTATATCTTCATTGGAGATTGCATTGCGTTTTTACGAGCTACCAATGAGGTGGGGGTATAGGATTTTGCATATAGGAAAGGTGTATATGTATGTGTGTACTATCTCACTATTACCATTTAAATGACCATCAACAAAAGTATATAAAAAATAGCACTTATATTAGGTACAAAAATATATATATATATTATCTTACAGAGCAGATTTTAATATGGGATAGTCAACATGGGAGGTTAAACCACACCCCTGTGACTGCTAAGGGGTCTCCATGTGAATACTGAAAGGAAGTGGTAATGTCAGTATAACACAGGACCTGATGTGTATTGTAATGGCCATATACACCAAGGCTCCTTGTATGTATGTATTTTATTTCTTGGCGTTACAATTAATTTACTCAATTCACATCAGGCCCTGCCCCGAAGAGCTTACAATCTAATCACTTTATGTACACATACAACCTATCAGTATGTCTTTATGATTGTGGGGGAAACCGGAGTGCCCGGAGGAAACCCATGCAAGCACAGGGAGAACATACAAACTCCTTGCAGATGTGTCCAAGGGTGGAATCGAACTCAGGACCTCAGCACTGCAAGTCATCAGTGCTAACCACTGAGCCACCGTGCTGCCCAATATATACCAGTTCTTGCTGGCAGGTGGTATAAGTGAGTAATAAAAGACATCCCTGCCAGGGGCGTATCTAGGGTCTAAGAAGATATGGGGCACTTTGGGTACTCCATGCGCCACGCGCGGTAAACTTTTTTAGGCCACGCCCCTTTCTCTGCCCCAATTAGGCCACACCCACTATGTACTTAATAGAGATGGCCAAAAAGACACAGACAGATAGACAACCACAAACATAGACACACAGCCCAATAGTGATAAACAGACAGAAAACAGTGAAATAGACAGACAGAGATAGAGATCAGAGAGTTGGACAGAGAGACACAAATTAATGCCAGTAAACTGGCAATTTCATTATATACTGGTAGCAATTTGGTCATTTTAAACTTACTGCTGTGTTCAGTTGTAGTCAAACGCTTGCCCACACCTTTGGCCAGGGTGACATTCTTGTACCTTCTACATGGACCTCTGCCCCTATTTATCTCTATCTGTCCCTCTCTCTCTCTCTGTATATCTATCTCTATCTATCTCTGCTATCTATCTATCTAACTCTGCTATCTATCTACCTATCTATCTATCTATCTATCTATCTAACTATCTATCTATCTATCTATCTATCAATCTATCTATCTAACTCTGCTATCTATCTAACTCCGCTCTCTATCTATCTATCTAACTCTGCTATCTATCTATCTAACTCTATCTATCTAACTCTATCTATCTATATATCTATCTAACTCTGCTATCTATCTATCTAACTCTGCTATCTATCTATCTAACTCTGCTATCTATCTATCTATCTATCTATCTATCTATCTATCTATCTATCTATCTATCATCTATCTATCTATCTATCTATCTATCTATCTATCTATCTATCTATCTATCTATCTAATCTGGCTTGGCTCTGCTGCTAGTACTGCTACCTATCTGTCCCTGGACTCCCTCCCTGATATCTCTCTCGTGCCGGCATTGCACATGACGTCATTGCGCTGGCTGCGCGACGTGCCTAGAGGTTCGTGCAGCCAGGAAATCCGGAAGTTCGGGGCACTTGCAGGGGGCACCAGCAGTTAAAACATTCGGGGCACTTTACCAAACATCCGGGGCATGTGCCCTGAATGTTTTAACGTAGATACGCCACTGATCCCTGCTCTCTATGACTAGAAGGAGAGAAAGTTAAAGTAGATAGCAGTGTGTGGTGTTTTCTCTGTATTTGAATTGGCAGCCTTTTGCTTAGTGGTAAAGTCAGGCAGGTATACCAAGGATTTGATACTGAAATAAAAAGCAGTTATCAGTTATTAATAAGTTGTAAATCTGGAATTTGCTGTTCCAGATTTACTAATAAGTATGAACATAGCATTATCTGGATCCTGTATAAGGTGTGAGGTTGCCCAATGGTGCTGTTTAGGGTGAACTGCACATTGTTGCAGGATTTCCTGGGTCTGTCAGACCTGCAGGTTTATTATACTTAGACCCTCTGGATTCTAGCTGGCAGGCAATATGTAATAGGAAAGTAAGGGAAAGTTTAGTAAGGTTCATGAATCCTACTGCCTAAAGATACCTAAATAATCCTTCACTAGGCCAATAGTGAAATAGCTATGGATGTAAGGGAAGGGCAGATGGATCACTAGAATATTCGAGCCCTTGTGTAGGAAGCGTTAAAGCACAAAAAATTACTTTATTCTAGGTATGAAAACAACATTTTCCAGCATTCTGTGAAGCCAGAGAGTTGTATTTTGTAAACAGGTGAAAAGTTCAACACCCATGCTCTGTGCCATTAGGCTGTATTGCATCTGTATACATTCATTAGCCAATGGACATCCCAGCTCCAAATGGTTCTCCTGTAAAGTTCCCCCAAAGTCCAGAAAATGGTCCACCAGGAGCCTGGCCACCAGGGAAATCGTTTCCGCCTCTGAGATGTCCTCTCAGAAGTTTTTGGCTTGCTCAGAGCAGCCATTCACTCCCCCCCCCCCCCCCCCCACCCGTTTTGTTCTCCCTCCCCCTAGTGTAAATCCCCTTGTAGATATAGTAGGGCTAGTTCCCCCAGCCCCAACCGCAATATTATCTTTTACAGAGACTCCCCCGAACTCTACTTACCTTTGCTCTCTCCTCCGGCGTTCTGAACTGCCGGCAGCCTCATCTGTGATTGTCTGTCTCTCAGCCAATCACAGACGCGGCTGCCGGTCCGGCCCCCTGCTTGCAGTTCTACGCAAGCAGAAGGCCGGGAAGTGCGGCGGAAGAGAGAGGGAAGGTAACGATCGGGGGAGTCTCTGGAAAAGATAATATAGCAGTTGGGGTTGGAGGAACTAGCCTTACTATATATTTAAAAAATTGAAAAAGGGGTGGACATGCCCTTTAATCTATGAAGCTAATCACTATCCTGTGCTCCCAAGTCGTAACATAAGCAGCTTTAAATGTGGAACATGCCGTGGTTAATACTAATAAGTATAAACATACCATGTTTTTCTGGATCCTGTTTAATGTATCGGGTCACCCAATGGAGCTGTTAAGTTTGAACCTCACAGTGTGTCAAGATTGCCTGGGTCTTTTCTCAGACCTGCAGGAGTAACAGTTTAAAATATACCCGTGTAAAGATTCTATATCCACTGTATCCACACATAGCAAAACATACACACACATAATTTCCACTGTGCACCAACACTTTTGCTAGTACTGTATATACTCAAATATAGGTCGATCCGAGTATAAGTCGAGGTACCTATTTTTACCTGAAAAATGAGTAAACATGATTGCCCCGAGTATAAGTCGAGGGTAGAAAATGACCACTACTGCCTTCTGATTCTATATTGTTTTGAGTCTTTAGTTGCCCTATAAATGGACAGGAGAATTTCACATATAGTAGTTCCATACAGTAATAGCCAAATCCAGTATGGCTATTATTGTATGGGACTACTGTATGGCAATTCTGCTATCTATTTAAAGGGCAACTAAAGCCACAAAACAATACAGAATAAGAAGGCAATCTTTAACGATAGATAACATCCTAATTCTGTACTGCTTTAAAAGTTTCAGTTGCCTTTTAAATGATAATCCCACTCAGTAATTGCAACGGCTCCGCATTCCACTGACTCCTGGCGCCTGACGTCACTACTGACACGAGTATTGACGTCAACGCACAGAAGAGTGGATGCGGAAGCTTGCGGCAGCTGGTCAGGTAAGTGACTCGAGTATAAGTCGAGATTTCGATTGTTAGGCTATTTTTATAGCCTAAAAACCTTGACTTATACTCGAGTATATACGGTATATATATATATATATATATATATTCTGTGTTTCCAGAGCAGCACTCCATTTTTAGTCAGTGTGTGGTGCAGAACTCCAACTAGATGTTTCAAGTCCAGTATATGCAATGCACAAAAAGAAAGAATGAGCACCACACACAATTTTTGCAATGAAAAGCAGGTGTATTCTCAATACACAACCATTGCACTCCAGTTCAACATTTCGGGACGCAGTCCCTTTTTCAAGCACACGCAACAAGGTTATGTAATGGCATACACATCAACACTATTTAAGGATATCCAACAGGAAATGATGTATACATACCCGTAACATGGATTTTACAATAATGACATTGAAAACATTATACCCTTCCAAAAATCTCGCATAGAAATGTCTGTTGTAAAACTGAAGTTGACCCATTGGGTAACATCAAAAATATTATCAATCAATGTTTGAAGTTTTATGTGGATAGTGGTGTTATTTCACAATCCCTCAAAGATATGTTGAGTGTTACATACCCCAGGACGCCAGTCTTGTACACCCTTCCAAAGATACGGTTAGGCCGCCGGGTCGTCCCATAGTATCGGGGGTGGGATCGATTTTTGTCCCAATGGCCCAAATGTTGGATAAGGTTGGATGTGGCCAGTTTATATACATCGATTGCACATATGGAAGGCAAAGTGGCCACTAGGTGGTTACTGGAGAGATGGGGGAAGTACACTGAGCCACAAATAACATTTTTTGTGGATGTCTTGGACATTTTGTTATGTCAGAACTATTTTATGTTTGATGGGGACTTCTTCCTTCAGCTTAGTGGGACCGCCATGGGGTCGAATGTGGCCCCTACCTATGCCAATGCCTTCATGGCACGGTTCGAAGGTGGACACGTCTTCTCACATGTACTCTACTGGGCCCATTGTTTGGCCTGGTGAAAATACATAGATGACGTGTTCATTCTCTGGCTGGGGTCCACTGACACCCTATGGCGGTTTCACGAATACCTGAATGGTATACACCCCAATATAGCCTTTGACTTGAATATGAATACTGAAAAAATTCCATTTCTGGACATCTTAGTGGTAAAAAGGGAGGAGATATCGACCCAGCTCTATCATAAGCCCACTGATCAGTGGAATCAGTTATTACTGTATACGAGCCAGCATCCACCACACGTCAAACAATCAATTCCAATGAGCCAGTTTATTAGGATACATAGACTGGTGAGTGACCCTGAGGTTAAAAAAACACAGCTAACACAAATGTGTAGAAAATTGAAACAGAGGGGGTATCCCACACAATTGTTGGAATCTGTACAACAAAGGGTGGATAACCCAATAATAATAGAGAGGAATAAAACTAAGAATAGTAAGAGAATTTCATATATTAATCATATGATAAGCTGAGTGGTTTGGTTACCAATGTGTAATATATAACCTGGTATAATATGTAGGGTGGGTCACTTTTTGACCACAGTGGCATAACAGTTGATATACTAGCCGGAAATATAAGAATATATCCATTATGTACTATCCTCTCTTCTGGTGATGCAATGTTTTTGAACGGGTATAATGTTTTCAATGTCATTATTGTAAAATCCCTGTTACGGGTATGTATACATCAATAAATTCTCTTAGGCACTGTCCATGACAAGTGTAAGGAAGTTCCTGTATTATACCCAATTATGTGCTGTTTGTAAAACATGTGACAGTCTTAGCCAATTAGAAAATTCTTCAGACTCTCACATTTACTCCCCCTCCCCTCTCCATAGAAAGTAATGAGACAATGCAGTTTCTGTTTGCTAGACAGGAAGTGGTGTGTGTAAATGATTAAATGACTTTGCATGTCTCTGAAACTACCCAGCATTCTTAGAGAAATGGACAGTTTCCCCTTTTATTCCACTATTAATATAATAATAACTGTGGGTTACCTTCTGTAATAAGAAGGCTCTACTTCATTTTATACCCTGTGGGGAGCTTTTAGCACCTTTATACAAACCTCTCCATAACTTGTCAAGCTAATCAGAATCCTACCAATACCAATAAGTATGACCCTAGCATGTTATTCTGGATCCTGTATAGAGTCTCAGGATGACCAGTGGCGCTGATCGCTTCTCGGCCTTTTGGCTAAGATCAAGTGTAGTATCTGTTCTTATCAGCTGGGAACGGCAGGGGCATTCCTATGCTGGGGGGGTGTCCTCCTAGTACTACTGATGGGGGCAGGTCTGCACACTACACGCTATTGATCGAAGCCTAAAGCTGGAAGCGTCACTTCCCTGTCTTTCGGAATAAGACTAGGCGAAGTACCTCCCCCGAACGTTAGTTCCAGGTCGAGTGAGGGACCCTAGGTATGGGTGAGTCACCATGTCCATGGTAGGCCAGTACGGGGAGCTACGGAACCAGGTCGAAGCCTTGAGGCAGGGGGGTGTGAAAGCTCGGGCTTCCCAATAGCACTACTGTGCACAGGGAGCACGTGTGTATAGCACTCCTTCACTTTCCTGCCATAGCTGCGGCTATGGCGGAACAATTTTTTATCCCCGACCGAAAGGTTGGGGCCTATTTGGCCCACTCCCCTTATTAATTGTGCACTAGGCACCTTTATTTATTTAACTGGCACTATTCACGTGCACTTTTTGTTTTTTGTTTGTGTGTTTCACGTATTGTGGCGGGATTGCCTGGGTCCTTTTTGGGACCTTCAGGCTCTTCCCATGTGAACCCCCCCTGGAAGCTTCCTGGTGGCAGCTGGGAGCGCAGAAAGGGAGGGTAAGTATGGTGGTTCCTGACGCCTACCGGCTGATGGACCAATGTAGCCTCCTCCTGCCCTACGGCTTAACAGCTATGGGCATAGGGGGAGGCAGAGGGATCCCGATCCACTTGCACGTTTGTTGCACTTGGGTGACGATCACAGAAACACGTAACCCCGAGCTTTCAAAAAAAAAAAAAAGTGGCGCTGATCGC